>RSEF01000001.1:94077641-94120022 GCA_003993805.1 Himantopus leucocephalus
CCGCCGGTGGCCAATAGGAAGCCTGTTACCAGGCAGACGGCTCATTTGAATCGCCCAATCAGGCGCCCACCCACTCGTCCCTCCTTATATGGGGAACCGGGATGCGCTGGCTAACCCTCCCCCCACCACCAACCAGTCTCGCCGGCGCGCGCGAGCGAGCCGCGCCCCACCCTCTCCCTCCGCCGCGGGCAGAGCGCGGGAAAAGCAGCCTGGCTCGCGCTCCGCCCCGCCCCCTACCCGGCGGGTTCCCGCGCGGGGGGCCCAGCGCCGGGCGGAGGGGCGGGCCGGGCCGCGGGGCGGGCGGGAGGAGCAGCCGCCCCGCCGCCGGGAGCGCTTCCAGCGGGAGGGAGGGAGGGAAGGCAGGAGGGAAGGCGGGCAGCTGGAGTGGAAAATTCCAGGCAGGAGGCCGCGTGAGCCCGGCCGTCGCCAGCGCTGCCCTCCCACACGGCTCCGCCGCTCTACCACCCCGGGTTTCTCCGGGAGGGGTGTCCAGGCGGTACGGTCGGCTCCCCCCGGCCGTGCCGTGCTGCGCCGCAAGGGCGGCGGGCAGAGGGTTCGGCTGCCCCCGGGCAGCGCCTGGCGCCGCGGCTCGGCGGGGAGAGCGGAGCCGGGGTTCCGTGCTTCGCGCACCCGTCCGGCCTCGACGGGCCGGAGGGGGAGCGGGAGGCGGAGGCTGCGGGGCGCCCCCGCTGCCGGGCGGCCGCCGGCTCTTGTGTAGCGCCGAGCGCACATTGTTCTGGCGGCCGCGCTCCCCGCGGCGCGGCCCGTCCCTCTCCCCTCCCTCCTCCGCCTCCCGTCCCTCTCCCCTCCCTCCCCAGGTCCCTCCTTCCCTCGTCACCGGGTGGTGTATAAATCCCCTTCCCCGCCGTATCCCCCCACCGCGGGAGACCCTGGTACTTTGGCCCCCGGGGCGGGAGCCCGCCGCCGCCTCCGGATCGCTGGGACTTTGCGCTCCGGCCGCTGACCGCCCCTTCGCTCTCTCCACGCGGGGCTCCCACAGACGGTTCCCACCGGCCTCTTCCCTTCGCTACCCGGGCCAGGATGTCGGAAAAACGCGTCGAGGAGGCGCCGGCGGAGCTGAGCGCCAAGGTGAGACGCCCCCGCCCCCCATTGGCCGGGCGGCGCGCGCGCTGGGCTCGGCTCCGGGAGGGGGGAGAGGGGGGGAGCGGGAGGCGGTAGAGCCGTTAGGGAACGGTTTAACGGCGGCGGTCGTCCCCCCCCCGCCCCGGGCGGGCAGCAAGTTGTGTGGACACAAAGCGCGGGCGCGCACACACACACACACACACCGGGGGAGGGGGGGGGGCCGGAAACGCCTCGATCCTACGGACAAGGGTTTTTGTGTTTGGTTTGGTTTTTTGTTTTTTTTTTCCCCTTTTCTCAAAAAAACCGAACCATTAAACTCTTCCGTACTTCTGGTTTCCACATGCGTGTGGTCTAAAAGTAGCTCTGACGCGTTTTCGCTGCTTTTTCTTTGTCAGGGAGGGCAGATTTAGCGCCTAATGCGTTTTCTCTCCTCACCGTTATTCCGCGCCTCCTCTGAACCCTCTTTGTTTAAGCATCCCCCGTCTTTTATTTTCTTGCCGCTAACCACTGGAATGTTTGGGTTTTTTGTTTTTTGTTTGTTTTTTTTTTTTTTCCCTCGCGTATAGGAAATGAAAGAAAAGAAGGAGAAACTTGAGGAGAAAACGATCCATAAAGAAAAAAAGAAGGAGATAGTAGAGGTGAGGCCCCTCTGGGGGACAGATTGAGAGGTGTCGGGGAGGTTATCCTGGCTCGTTGCGGTTAATTAATGTGAAGGGAATATGGGAGATTAAGAAAGAGGACAGGCCAGTGGAGCTCGTGAGGGAGACGGGCAGATGAAGAGCGAGCTATAGGATAATTGTGCAGAATGAGCCTTGAAGGACTTAGCGTAGTCAGCATGGCCCAGCGAGAAGAAAAAAAGATCAAAGAAGGGAATGGAGTCAAGGGCAAATAGGAGTTAGATGGCACAGGAGGTGTGGTCCTGCACCTAGTGAGGTATCCTGAGATGCGTAAGGAGTGTAAGTTGAAGAAGGTGGGGGGAGGAACAGTGAGGAAATGCACAGATTGATGAAGGTCAGAAGGGATGTGGAAGCAGATGTGCTGTGAGCACAGGCTAAGTCATTAGCCTGCAACCAGAGAGATGTTCTGATTGTTGGGATGGGATGGCAGCAGCTTGTCGGGATGTAAGCTTGTGGAGGTCAGGGAGGTCCGTATTGGTGGGGAAGCACTGGAAGGATTGGTTTTTGGAAAGATGGCTGGTTTGGAGGAGGGTTTCAGCTGGGATGGTGGGAATGACAGTGCCTGAGTAACAGCGCAAAGGTCACTCGCTCGATGCACACCTGAGACTGGAGTCTGAAGTGGCTGGAGCTGTGGAGATTGTTCTTGCACTTGCAGCAAAGAACACATGGGAATGTCATCCTGACGCCAGTTTCTACTCTGACCAATTTGTTTCACTCAGGATGAGGAAAATGGAGCTGAAGAGGATGAGGAAGAGAATCCTGATGATGTGGATGAAGAAGAAGGTGGTGATGAGGATGAAGGTAGGAATAATTGGTGTAGGGAGAATGGAAGGAATCAGGCTGTGGGAGGAAAATTCCTCCTCTGAGCCCTCTGACCGTGAGATTACATTCCCTTAAATGCTACTTCTATTAACCTGTGATTTTTTTCTTTTCTTTGCTTGTGCTTAGAAGGAGACGAGAATGGGCAAGAGCAGGATGGCCATGCAGAAAAACGATCTGCAGAGGAGGAAGAGGTGAGTGCTAGTGTGAGAGTAATGGCAGTGAGAAGGAACGAGGTTACCTGCTACGTGCTGATCAGATCCACATGGATGCTGTTGCTGAGCATCTCAAATTGGCTTTGGGTCTGGTTGCTGCTTCAGCAGCAGATGGGTAAACAGATCTGATGTGGCAAGGCGATAATAAACCCCTGTAGACTCCTTGTAGGATCCAGGTCCTTCCACTAAGCAGTCATGGTGCTGAGTGTTTGAGAGTCAAGGTGCTTGAGATCGTGCTGGGCCATGACCCCTCAAACACCTGTGACCTCTGGGCTTCAGGCCAGAAGATGGACTTGTAAGGGCGGTTCGCAGGGTCTGTCTGAAGTGATGTGGGCCTGGGCTTACTGTACCTCCTGAAAGTAACGGCTTGGATATCTCTCTAAATGGAGCTGTTCACATCTTAATCATGATCGTCAACAGAAAAGTTGTGTCAGGCACTTCAAAATCATTTAAAGAGGAGTGTATTTAGGGCGGGCCAGACAGAGATTCCCATATGGAGGAAAAAGCAGCAGTAAGAATCTTTTGGAGAAATGATGTTCCCTGGTGTGGTGACTGTTTGATGGTAACTCACGCTCTTCCTCTCTGTCTTACATAGGATGATGTGGATCCAAAGAGACAGAAGACAGAGAACGGGTCTTCAGCTTGAGTCCTCCCCTCCCATCTCTTCTGTTCCGTCCATCTCTCCTCCATTCCAGCCTGTGCTTGCACTGTCCATTAGCCTCTGGCTTCACACAGTCTCAGATGAGGAAAGATTAGAAATGCTCTCAAACAGGGAAGACAGCGGTTTCCTCCTCACCCGAAGACCCAGCCCATCTGTGACATTCCCCAGCCGAAATTATTCCAGTCCCCCACATCCTTCCAGCTGTGCCCCACTTACAAATGATCCTCTTCCCTCAGGAATCTCATCGTTTCCTGGGGGCCCCGTACGTGACCTTGCCGGGTGCGTGTGCCAGGCTCCTCTCGTGGCAAGCACCTCTCCTTCCTTTTTCACTTGCCCTCCTTTTTTTTTTCTTTTTTTTCCTTTTTTTTTTTTTTTTGTCACTAGTATGCCTGAGGTCCTTGACAGCTTCTGCTCCCCAGACCTGCTGTCTGATACCCTCCCTGAGTCCAGGAGGCTGCGGGCACAGATCTCATGGTGCGTTTCCCAGTCCTAGGTCTCCTCTCGCCTGCTTTCCCCTTGAACCCTGAGAGACAAAGAAAATGAATATTACAAGCAAATAACGGTTCTATTAAATGACACACGGAGACAGAATTTATTTTAAGCTTTTTTTTCCAAGTTTACATGACAGCAAGCTGGCCCTCGTGAATTTTTCAGAAGATAAGGGTTGTTTTTATATATGAATTTCATCTGAACTGCGTATTTTTTTAATTTGGAGGCTTTTTTAAAACAAATCAAGAGAGAAACAATTGGGGACCAAACTTTGATTTCCTTTTTTTTTTTCCCACCAGGTTTTCTTGTGACCATTTTTTGTAAATTGAAGGCAATATAGCCACAGCATTTTCTATGGCACAGACATCACGAGGATGATAGATATAAATATATATATTGTTTTCAACTAGCACTGTAAATAAAAGCGTTTAAAAATATTTCAAAAGGCTTGTGTGGACGGCTGTGTCTGTACATCTTGGGTTACATTCTCACCTGGTCGGTAGCAGTTGGTTTGCCGAAAGACAGGGTGGCTTCACCAGCAGCGGGTAGAGAGGGGAACCTGCAGTCACTGAGAAGATGTGTTAATTAGTGAGATGGCCCTAATAAGCGTTGGAAACCAGCAGTGTGTCCTGCTCCCACCCTCTGCCTGGTGGTGAGGGTGCGGCACAAACATGAGATAAAGCTCCAGGGCTGGTGTGAAGCTCTCAAAACCACAGTCGGGCCTCGGTGACGGAGGAACCAGAGCTGCGGCTGCTGGTCATGGCTGGTGTGGCTCTGACCCAACGCTGCCCTGCGGCCTCCCTGCCCCCGCTGGCTTCAGGTGTGACCCACCCGCTGTCGGTGGCAGCAACAGGGAAGCGTTTTAAGAGGCAAAAGCTGCAGTTCTTTGTTCCACCGGCTGCCCGGGAGAGATCTGTCAAGCGTGCGTTTGTCTTTTTATCTTTGCAGACCTTTAAAGTTGCCGTTAGCATTCCTTACTTTTTAAACTCACACTTTGGCAATCACACAATGAGCCACCGAGACTGGGAGCTGTAAATAATGCCAACTTTTGTCTGAGCATCAGTGGCTTTGTGCTTGTCCAACTGCAGCAACAGATCAGATACTGGAAGTGCCGACAGTTGCCAGTCTCCGGAGGGGCAAAGCATCAACCATCGTTTTCTCCAAATGTCCGTGTTTGGCTGCAGGACTGGCCCCATGGCACAGAGGGACACAAAAGCGTGGTGCAAGGGGGACAGCTGCCGCCGAGCCCCTTCCCACCTACAAGCATCTCTGGGGGTGTGTGCCTGCCCGGTGGGATCTCACCACTCTGCAGGGTGTGGGTCCACTGCTCCCTCAGCACCCATTTGCTGGTGGAGCCTCTGCTGGGTTTGGACCCATCTCAGCCCAGGGGCCACCACAGTCCTGGTGCTCCTGCCCCGGCCCCTTCCCTCCTTCCCAGCTCGGTGTCAGGGAGGGGATTTGGGCCCTTCTTCTCCAGCAGGGACGGGACTGGTTCAAACAGGCCCCCTCTGGTCCTGGGATGTCCCCATCTCCAGCCGGAGCTGTGTGCTGGGCTCTGCGTTTCAGGGGCCTTTGCAGCACAGTCATTGCGGCCGTGCACCCTCTCTGCTGCCCTGTGTCACCCTCAGCTGTGTCCACTGCAGCCCCATCCCACCCCACAGAGCTCCCTTGGCAGCTGGAGCCACAGCCGGTTAGCGTGACTTTCCCCAGGAACAGCACGTCAAAAGCCGGTAGCTGCTGCCTGGGATTGACTTGCAACACCCCTCCCTGCTCCCGCCCGCCCTGGGCACCGCGATCTAGGTGCTGATTCAACCTCCATGTTATCTTTTAACTGCACTTTTGCAATTTTGTATTCCTACTATTGCTCCATTTTAAAAAATGGTGGATTCTAGTCTCTGTTCAAGATACCTTAACATTGGAGCAAGTCCCCAGGACTCCCCCCAAACTTTCTGCTGACCAGTCACCTTTTACTGTTTGGTACTGAAGATAAATTATTAGCTGATAATAAGATCTCTGCAGAGGCTGATTACAGTTTTCACGCTTCTTCCTCACTGCTGCAGCAGTGCCTGACAATGAGTAGTGAAGAATGTACTTGCCAATGAGAAGTTGGGGAGAGGGAACTCCATCTCTTCTCTCTATGTGGATGCAACACCAGTACCGCTGGTTCTATCCAGCTGGTCATCCAGAATGAAGTGAGGTGGCACCTGATTGTTAGGTCAGCACAAGCAACGTGAGCAGCCATCCCTCGTTTCCTCAGAGGCAAACACTGCGGGACAGATGGAAGTGATAAAGGGCTGCCAGCTAGGTTCCCCATGTCTCGATGGACCCCTTGACTCCACAGCTTCTACTAGTTCTTCCATCTTATTCAGTTTTACTGAACACCTTTGCCATTGTCTATGGATAGTTAGAAGACATAGCTATAGTTATAGAAATAGAAGAATATCTGCTTTGGCATTTTTTCATCTTGGTGATGTATGGGACATCATCGTTCACTTGAGGTGAGGGCTACAAATAATGGGAAATCACACAGTTTCTTCCCTTTCCTTACACCTGCAAAGATCCATTCTGTATCTGGTATTTTATCCATGGTATTTTAGCTGACAAGGTGATCACAGCAAGAAGTTGCATAGATTGCTAGAAAAAGTTGAGGATACAGGGTTCTGCACTGCACTTTATCTCAAGCCTGCCCATGTGCTTGATTTGCATCCAAACTTGAAGATGCTTTTCATCATTCAGTCTAATTCTTCTTCCACAGTGAGATCAATGGTGTCGTGCTGGTGTCATCAAGGTAAGAACAAAGCCCATCTTCATCAGCGGTTCCTCAGAAGTAATGATACCGTTCAGGGGACTTATTCACCTTTCTGGGCTCTGTGCTAATTCTCCACTCATCTAATTTAATTCCTGTCACCATCTGTTAACCTCAGAAATCCCTCAACGCTATCAGTTTTGCCAAAAGTTACAGTAAAAGTCAGTGCACACTGGGATTAAACTGCAGGAGACTGTCTGCACACAAGTGTGTACTGGCTGAACCTAACTGTCTTTTGATCAGGTCTTACCACTGGGTCAAGCACGACTGTAGACCAGACCTTATTTTTCAATAAGACCACAACAAAGTCCTCAGTGGTTTCACCTGAGAGAGGTTTTGGTGTCAGGAGACCTTTCCTAAGCAACTTGCTTGCTCCAATCACAGTATCGTTAGAGCTGTCAAGGAGGTGTCTGGTGCGGATGGCCCCTTCCTTGCTTCTGATGATACCTCCTCCAAGCTTCTAGTAGCACTGGTCCTGCCAAGAGAGCGGCACCGGAGATTTCCTTCTTTCTTGTCCTCCTCTGGGGCTGCTTGCTTTGAGAGAGTTGTGGAGGTGGCACAGTCATGCTCTTGCAGGCTTTGCTAGACTTCCCTCTAGACTGACAATTTCTGCTTCTGACGGCCCTTTTGTGTGGTTTAGAAAAGCAAACGCAGATGCCAGTGCAAACAGCAGGTAGAGCTGCCTACCATGTCTTAGCTGAGTCCCTCTCCTACCCTGGCTCCCCGGCAGGGATCACCAGACGGTTGGGACCTGGACCCACCAGGGCAGTGAGCTCACCACCTGAAGGCTGTGGCTGAGGGTGCCAAGCCTGCCAGGATAGCACTGGTGGGATGTGAGCTGCTCCTTGTTGGGTGACTATGCAGGTGCAGCCTCCTGAAGAGGACATCTCCGGCTGCGATGGTGAGTGGCAGACAAGAAGCATGAGAGGAGGCAGCTGAATTGAATCCAGTTGATTGAATAAAACCAGTTAATGCTTCTGGTTAAGCAGAGCGACCTGACCTAGCTTTGGAGTCAGCTGTGCTGCAACCCAGGGGGCTGGGTTAGAAATCTCCAGAGGTCCCTTCCCACCCACATCTTTCTGCGATATATGAAGAAATTGAGGCCTGCCATGGAAAGTTTGAGCTGAGTCTGAAGGTGTTTTGATTGTATGGAGGCCAGAAATGAATGCCCTTTGCATCTTATAGCTGTCACGTCCTCATTTCCCCCTTAGGCAAATGATCCCCGCCGCCCAGTCTCTTTGGTCTTTCACACCAGTTTTAAGCCCATAAATGAAACAAGACCAGCGTAATCAAAACCGTCGCACAGGCAGAGTCGTGAACCCTCCTTCAGACCTGGAAAAAGTGAGCCCTGCAGCCGCTGCTGGTCTGGGAGGAAAACCCTTCTTGCCTCAGGAAAGTCCATAATCACCCTATTGTACTAGCTTAAAAAATATAGTGAAGATTAATTACTTCTCTCCCCCACCCCTTCCTCTGGGATCTGGGGCTTCTTTAGGCCCTCTGGTTAGGAGATGCGTGGCTCAGCCACTTCCCATATGCCATATGGGAAACTGAAAGAACTTCCCAGATCCTTAAGAAGCCCATGTACTTTTCCCTCCCACCTCTCTCCCTTATTTCAAGAGCGGAGTCAAAGACAGACACGCTCGTGGCTGATCCAGTCTGTGTGTTTTCTCAGGGAAGAAGTCTGTGTTTACATGTGTGGGCTCAGACTGGGGACACGTCGCAGATGGACAGGACTGGAGCGCTGGTATTATCAGTGGATGAGTTTGGGGTTTGTTTCCTGGTGAACTCTTACGGTTTTAGCAAAACACGGACAGTCACAGGGGTGAGGAGAGACCTAAGGTGTATTCAAGGGTCTCAGCCACACAAGATGGCTTATGGGCCAAGCGTGGTGCCATCAGGTACAGCTTCACTCTTGTGGGAGGCATTTTCTATCAGACACAGAAGAGTATGGTTTCCCATCTCAGGCTGTTCAGGAAGCCTGAGTCCCAGCTGGAAGTATCTGTGCACAACAGTAGTTCCTTAGCTGAGCCTCAGAGACCTGGGACATCAGAGCAGACAAGCTTCACCTTGTCAGGTGTACCTGTGCAGGCGAGCTATGGCCGATGACTTGCTGCAAATCACCCATTAAATAGGACAGAAGAGCACGTGACCCATGTATATGCTGTGGGTGATATCGAGCTGATGCTACTTGTCATCGGGGGGCTGTAAAGAGCCTCACATTCTACAGATCTCTGGTATTTTTTATGATGACATTTATTGTCTCCATTCTCTATCATGTATCTTAAACACTTTGTCTCAAAAAGTCCAGTTGAACATTTCCAATGTCCTAGTGGAGTCCAAGATGCTTTATTTTTGGTTTAGTCGCTTAATCCATGAAGTGGTGTCACAATGTCAGCAGGGTGTTTGACCACATGTCCTGCAATGAAGAATCTTGTCCCTAAGTCCAAAATGTTACTGGAGCTTCATGCATCCCAGATGAAAGTTCCTAAAACCAGTAAAAGCTGTAAGACGTAGCAAAAAGAGTCAGCTTTCAGAGCTCTGTGATTACGTATGCGTGCCAGTACCTCACTGGCAGCTCAGGTAGACTCATCTCTCAAAATTTCTCAGGTCTTTACAGCAATTCATCTGTCATTTTAGGGTGCATTTATTAGGCTGCATAATTTGTAACAAAAATTTTCCAAGACCCTTACCTGAAACATCCTTCAGCAGCTTTTCTGTTGTTGCACATCCAAATGACTTCATGAAAAGGTCTTTGCTGGACAGCACTCCGCAGCAGGAACTCAGGTAGCCCTCTGTTAGGCTCATCCCTAAGCACACCAGAAATCCCATCTGAAAACTTAACAGCTAGTTGCCGTTTTCTTACGTGAAGGGCAGTTTCTTAAATGGCACTTCTAAATTTTTTTCCTATGTCAGATCCAGTCTTGAAAACAGCTGAGGCTGTCACATATGGCTCCAACAAACCTCCTGAGCTTCCAGCATAGCAGCATGGTAGATATGGACCCAGATTTGAGCTGGGAATTTGCCAGTTCTCCACAAGGTAAATTTCACAGAAGATTTAGTAGGAAAGTTTGGAAAAGCCAACATTGTAATTCAAATGAGTCATGAGGTTTTGCTCATAACTAAGGAAAATATAGACTGCTTCAGGCTCTGTGAATCCCTTTTCCTAGCTGTAGAAATAAATATTCTTGTAGAGCACTACTAACAGCGTGCTGTGTTGACTGTATTTTCTTGTTGGGAGAGGATCCTGTTCCACCTCAGTTTCTCTATGTTTTAAAGTGTTTGCAGATCAAATCCTGATTTAAGGTCTCCCATCCGTGGCAAGATTCCTATAGGTGTTCCCAGTATTCCCCAGTGTTGCTTTTGCTTTTACCTCCAAGGGTGAAAAGCTTACAGGTAGCTGATGGGATCCCAGACTGCAGACAAGAAGGAAGACTGCTGTCATGGAATTGGGATACAGTGGTGACACCTGCAGTATCTCAATTGCTATACAGTAGAACATCTCAGCTCTGTACGTGCTCTCATCGCTGAAGGCTCCAAGGGGACCTCCAGCAGGACCCAGTCCTGTGTAACTTGGGACACAAAGGCTAAGCCCCAATCTCTTCTTTCAAGACCTCTGCGTGTGCTGAAAAAGAGCACCACCCTGGGATAACAGGCAGTACAACCAAACGTTCCTCAAACTGATACCTCTTTCAGCTTGGAGGGTGAACCTTATATTGCTTTTCTTGATCCTCTCAGACGGATTTATTAGTGAGAGAGGAATCGCTGGATTCCTTTAATCACAGACCTACAGCTTTCCTGCCTAAAGAGCCCCCTGGTGGCTCCAAACTTGACATGTCTGTAAATACTGGACTGAAAGATCGCGGGCAGTCATCATCTGTGTTTCTACATACCCAAAACCTCTGGCACAGAGCATGCTGTGAGCTGTCTCTTAGAATGGAGGAACCAGGAATGGCTCTGGTCACACCGCCGGTGTTATGAGAGGCCTAACTGAAACCTGGAGAAATGAGAAGCACCTGTGTGGTTAATCAGCATCAGATTTGTCTTGCCTGGGTGTCCACAGGGTGATTTGAACACGCACAGGTTGCTCTTTGGCTTCCAGGAGAAACGATCTTTTGCCTCGAGAGTCCAAGGCAGGTTGAGGGGACCTGGGAGGAGATTCCTACTCCGTTGAATACACTCCTATTAAATAAGACACTGTATATTTTCCTAATGACTGCTCCAAAAATCTTATCTCCTGACCCAATACAGCTCTTAGTATGCTTTTTGTCTGCAACAAGAACAATTCTGGGTCAGAAAAGGGATATTTCATCCGATGTGTCCTTTCTCAAACAACAGCCTTTCTGGGGTTGTACCATACTATCAGGTGTATCAGGCAGAGTATAACCATACCTTCCTCTCGTCTGTTTTTTCTCATATGCTGTCAGAGGAACATTACCTGAAAGGTAAGGCAGGTTAAACAGACCAGCTCCTGTGAGCCTCTTGCACAACTTCAGGAGCCTAAAGGGGTCGTGGGAAGGCTCTAGTTATCCCAGGACTCATGACTCTCTTCTTCTGTGGCTGGGGTTGGCTCCACCCATACAGATCCCAAATGCCCCTCCACTAGAAAGGCGCGTACACGTCCATGCCACTTACAGTCTTCTCAGCTGTAGCTGATTTTGGACCCTTTCCCAGTAGCATTCTCTTCCTTATTGGATCCCCTAGGTAGAGCCTTAGAGTTTGACTGTGTCCCCTTAGAAAGTTAGGGGCCTGTTTTCCTCATTGTCTGTGACTCCAGTTGGTTATCAAGAACCTATATTGGATGCCCAAGAGCAGAGCCAGTACTTGAGATCACTGCAGCTTTCTGGAGAACCTGTTTTAGGGTTGTCAGTCACAGAATTTTCTTGGGGAAATAAACTTGTGGGTTTAGCTGGCAGGTCCAGAAGTCCCCAAGCAACCATAGGAACTGCACCAACTATCTTAAAATCTGTCAGTGCTGCAGTGTCAGCTGGGTTTAGGAACACTGCTTGGATAATCCACTTCTCCTGGAGCCATTTACAGACATCAGCCAGCCATTCAGAGTGTAATTCTACATGACAGCAATGGCATTTTAAAGGTTTTCTGTCCTTTCCACTCCTCAGCACAGTTTCTTAACTACTCAGTTGTGCTAGGGCAGCTGTCCGTAGGAACCTGCCACGGAAGTTGTTTGAGTTATTCCCTATTCTAATTACACACTCACCTTTTCTTCTCCTCCTCCTTTTAAGCCTAATGTTTACACTGGTCTGGCTTACAGCCCCATGAAGGGCCATATTAAGCCCCATGAAGGGCCACATTATCACAAATTGTGCATGGGGGGTGTGAGTCATTCCCAGTGGCATTGAGACAGGAAGGCAAACTTGGAAGGGAGTCTCTTGGATCAGTTTCCTCATGAGAGCAGCTGTAAGGTGGAATCCCACCCTCAGGCATCTGGGAAGGTTTCCAGGTCATCTTCTGACCCTTCAATGAGCATGCCCCTTCACTTTGAGGAGTTCTCTGTTTCTTATATCCACCCCAAACGTTTGTTTTTCACAAACCAGGGCAGGAAATGCTCTTAGTCTTGGTTTTGGTTTGGGGTTTTTCTTCTTTTGAAAAAATACTCTTGACTGTAGCCTCCTTTTCCATTATTAAGGCTTCTGAACTTTACCTTGGCTCATGAATGGACCATTTTGTCTGTATTTCCTCCTCTACATAAGTTCAGACAGGGGGCACACAGAAACCAGTCTTTCAGAGTGACTTTTATTTTGACTTAATAAGCAACACAGAAGAAAATGATAGTAATAAAAAAAACCCCACCCTAACATGAAAAAAAGAGAAACCCCTGTATCTCCTTCAAGTCTGGAACAAGTGAGCCCTCTTACCACCTGTAACTAGGGAAAAAACAGCAGGTCCCTGCTAAACTCAGGGGAAAGTCCCCACACCCACATGCCGCTGCCACCTCGGTTCATTTGAGTCCAGGAGCCTTTTCCTTCCTTTTCCCTGTGGGTTTTGTGCCTCAGCTCAGCAGTCGTGCTCCTCTGCTGTTTCCCAGCCCTGTCCCGGAGTTTTCCTACAGAGCAAGACCAGCTGGCTTTTCTCCTGACTCTCAAAGAGGGCCCACATACACTCTTAGGGAAGCCCTCCAGTCGGGGCTGTGAGTAAGGGAAAAGCCTGGGGAAGTATGAACAGATAGTGTTTTATTCTCATGGTGGTGATCAGCTGTCTTGGCTTCCTCGTTCCTGCAGAGCACCCCATATCCTAGGGCAGAGGAAGAGCATGCCATCAACCATTTTTCACGTCAACAGTGTGCAGGTGGTGAAGAGGCCACCACAAGAGTTCTTCCCCTGTCAGAGCCTTGCTGTGAAAAACATGTACCTCACTTCCAGCCAGATTTTGGGTTTAATTTCGAGCCACTGGTCATCCTTCTGCTCCTCTGCTGGAGAAGAGAACCTGCCTCTATTTCACATCTTCTCCTCACGGGGAGAAGATATCAAAGATTGTGAATGTAGGAGAGTAAAAATGGCTGTACCAATGGTCTCTCTAGCCTATTCCTCTGCTATGGCTGACACACGATCCCTAAGGAAAGACACTGAGAGACAGAGCATTGTATAGAAGCTTCCTGTACACAAGAGCTAAGGACATCCCGAGCTGGCACGCATACCCAGGCCATCAAATTCAAAAGCCAGTGAGGAATTGATCCTTCACAAATTACCCAATTTATACTCCTGGTCTCCACAACATCCTCTAACAATAATTCTGCCATCTTTGTGACACATAAAATGAATTTCCTTTTGTTTGCAGTAAAATTGCTGCCTGAGCTCACCACTGTTTCCTTCGGATTAAGTAAAATACATCAAACACCTCAAGTTCTGTACATTCAAAAGCAAGATCTCCAGGCCCCAAGTCAGTTTTTTTGTACCACTCTTCTAAATCCTTTCCCATTTTCCACATCCTCTCTTGAATCATGGAAACGTTCCAGTAACTTGTGCTGTAAACAGAGGTAACACAATCTGTTCGCTCTTTGAGATCCCATTTTATACAGCATGCTCTCATGTATCTCACTCCCTGGAGTCTTTTCTTCCCAGGATACTGTATTCTGTTCTGGAAGTGTGATCCACATACTTTGTTCCTCAACATATAACCTTATGTTTTAATTCTAAGTGTGATTTTACCAGGGGTCTTAGAAGGCAGTCGCTTCCCATTAACCTTGCCAAATATGAAGTGTGCACCATGCCAGGAGAGACAGTCACACCCGCAGAGCTGTGAAGCCCTCCTAACCACATTTTGGCAGTGTAAGACACCCATGGACATCAGAAAGCAGTTGGATGTCGAACAAATCATGTGGCAGCCTAGCACTGGAAGCTCACGGAGTCTGAATTTCTAGGATGCTTTCATCTCATCAGCAAAGGCTCTGAAGTATTTACACAGGACACAAAAGCGTTAGCTACTTTGTCTTCTCAGGCACACTGTACAGCTAGAGAGGGTCCTTTGGTCTTTTGTGGCTTTTTGAGAAAAACCTGTCAGAGAAGCCTGTTACAGAGGAAAGAACGCTGCTCAGCATGGCCTGTTTTCCTCCTGGAGAACGGGACCTGACATCTGCAAACAGAAACTTCTTAAAACCAGGAAAAATTATAAGCAGCAATAAACCAAAAAAAAAAAAAAAAAAAAAGCTTAAAATCATGTTTTCCCTGTGTGGTCTTAATTGCACCCCAGTGACCAACTCCTGGCAGAACTTCCTAATACTTAACTTATTGGATCTCCATCTTGGGAACACAGATCTCTCCCAGCCCTCACTGTGACACAGGAGGTCCGAACCCTTCTTGGGAATTTTAAAGCCCCTTTACACAGAGGTATAGTTCCATCTCTTTGGTCCCAGCCTCCTTCAAGGGTAAATAAGAGTCATCCCTTACACCAACAAAATCTCTCGTAGGTGCCATAATGATAGACAGCCATCTTCCGGCGTGGTGAGAGTAGGGGCACCTCCAGAACCAGCGTCGTCTCTTTGCAGTGCTGAAGTCTGGCCAAATGCTGGGCTTCATCAGCAAGAACATAGCAAGCAGTGATTAATCCCGTCTTCATGGCACGTGAAAAGCCACATCTGCAACACGGTGGGATGTTGGCACACTGGAGCACGTCCAGCAAAAGCCCCTAAGATGGCTGTGGAGGGGAGGACACGACACATGACAAGGGGCGTTTGTTCAGTCTGAAGAAGAAGGGGGAGCTAACTGCTGTCTGCTACAGCCCAAAGGGAGTTAGAGAGAAGATACAGCCAGACTGCTCTCACAGGGGTACAGAGAAAAGGCACGAGGCAAGGAGCACAGGCTGCAACAAATGAACTTCTTATGGGACACAAGGAAAAGCCTCTCCCGTGAGGGTGTTTCAGCAGTGGAACAGGTTTTTGGAGAGGCTGGAGAATGTCCATGATCGGAGGTGTTCAGGATTTGCCTGGGCCAGGTCCTGAGCAACCCAATCTAGTTTGGGAGTCACTCTGCTGGGAGCAGGGGGATAGAGTTGGAGACCCCAGAGGTCCCTGCCCACATGAATCTTCCTGTGATGCTGTGACTAGCAAGGGGGTTTATTTGATTTTGTGTTTTTTCTTAGTGGGGCAGTAGAAACTATCTTACAAAAACGATGCAGGCTGCTACCTGCCATGAGGTGCCAAATGGAGAAGAAACTGAAAAAACAGTTCAGCTGCCACCACACTCTGAATTTCAGTCTGTCGCACAATCATGTTAATCCAGCATAAATGCGTAGTGTTGCAGAAAGGGGCAATCCCATCTTCCCTTTCATCTCTCCTGCTGCCTCTCTTTTGTCAACACTGGTGGGCACCAGAGAATTGATCCAGCTGAAAACTAAACTATAAAGAAATAAATCCCTTTTGATTTACAATGAACCCTTTCAGTTTAAAAATGCACCATCTCCCTCCCTAGCAATTTTCGTTCAAAGCAAAGTGGTTGGGGATCACCAAATCAGAGACTTTATTTTCTTCAGGAGTATTCTGGAGCACTGCTGTCCCCTTCCTTGCTGTGCCATTGCCCACATGAACCTTCCCAGGCATTGTATTCTTCTCCAAATGTTTTCTCATAGCATCACATGCTCCTTTAGTTATTCTCAACTGTTTTATATCTAGATTTCCCACTAAGAAGGAAATAACCTACTCTTTATTAATAAGTATTTGCCTGTAGCCTCCGGAGCTCCAGTGTACCATAAGCTACAGGCTCATGTTCTCTTGCCATGACGCACCGTGAAAGCACAGCACATGGACCAGATCTACTTTTTCACAGCTCCTCAGGACACATGCGACTAAGCCTAGAGCCAGACCCCTCCGTGCCCTGTGCAATGCTCATCCCCCAGCATCTGAAACATGTCCAAGGTGCCGCCTCTGTGTCAGCGAGATCCACGCTGCTGCCAAGAGTAAGACATAGAGAGGATTTGAGCCCCATGAACAGAAGGCACATCCTTCTGTGGCAGTGTATCTTTGAGGGGATACTTGCCGTAGCGTCAGTTGAGAGTAACAGCAGCAGCAGGCATCGGAGCCTGGCATGTCTGGGTTAGCCTGTTTCTCTCTTGGCACCCAGGAGACCATCGATATTCCCCTAGATCAGCTGCTGGAAGGTCTCACATCTGCAGACACAACCCACATCTCTTCTGGAGATCCCCCAGGCCAAAACAGCTCTCAGGAAAGGCAGTCATACAGTCTCCCTGCAAAACTGGCAAGAGACTGGAAAACCGAAGAGGCCACACCTAGGAAGGCGCTTGTGTGTAATCCATTGGGGGAATCCGGGTGCCTTGGTTTCACTACTTGTCCATCATCATCCTCCCAGCCTGTCCTGACACCACTCTTACCACCAGCCTTGGTGCTGACAGCTCTTTCAGAGGTCTTGTTTGCTGGCCACTTCTGCCAGTGCTCACCCGCTTTCTGGACTACCCTTGATGTCCAGAAGTTTTCTGTTATCCAGTTCCACTGTTGGCACTGGAGCTTCCAGCCCTCCAGGGCCCAGGGACCCTGCAGATGGTCAGACCCTCTCTGTCCTGCAACCCTTGGGAGAACCGACCACATTTTGGGAGACCCGCTCTCAGACCAATGTTCAGCTCCTATCAGAGCACTCCTCAGCTCCTTTCAGCCCATGCTTGAGTCAAGGGAACCTTTTAGGACTGTTCTGCTACTGCTCCAGTCACTCAGTGGTATGCAGCACATTGGATCAGTGCCTGACTCCTTCACCTCAGTTTCATACCACTGTAACTGAGAGCTCTCTCCTCACAGCTGGCACGTTTCTCCCATCCCTTGCATGCATTGGGGTCCTGGGTACCTCTTTGCTCTTGAGAAAACTCACTGCAGCCCTGGGATGTTTGGGAGGCTATCGCATATTTTTCCATTGAACTAAAAGCATGGTGTGAACACTGCCGTGGGAAGTGAATCAAAATGTAACCTAGCTTGCTGCATGGATTTGTGTAGCTGATCGACCTCACCCTCTCTGTTGCAAAACACAGAGGCTGTGGCATCAAAGACATCCTGCAGCATCAAAGACGTTGCTTAACTAGGTATTGGCCAAGGTACCAATATCCATCACTGTCTCCACAGGTAGTTGTGGATGTCCAAAGAGGGTCCTGCAGCATCCCATCTCTTCCACAGGAAGGATCTGGAGGCCTTGTGAAGGAGTACAGTTACACACTTCTCTACAGCTAATGCTGGCCAGATACAAGATAATAGCTGTGAAATATGCCCATGAACGCTGCAGATCCTCCTCGGTGATTAAATCACTGGGTTTTTTTTTACCAGAAATGCAGCCCACAGCTTCAGTTAGCACCCTCCAGTGTTGTTCCTGACTTTCTAATTCAGGTTTCTCTGGGATATTCAGCTATCTGCTGAGGATTGTCACACAAAGGACGCTCACCATTTAACACTGTAAAGAAAGAGGCAGCAGATTTGTCCAAAGAATCCATAAAGCTATGCTTTCCTAAAGGTGTTCCCATGGGATTCTGGGAAGCAGGCCACCACTAGACTCTCCTCAGCTCCACATCAGAGGGCTGTGGTGACCCAGGCACTGCCCATTCAGCAAATCCACTAAAAAGGACCTTTTCAAAAGTAAAGAGCCTCCCAGTAAATATCAGGAAGCCAGCCAGTCTTCCTTCTTTTAGCACTTCTGCAGAGGCACATTTTGGTTTTGCTAAGATCTACTGGGAGATGTGAACTTTCCCTTTTCTAATCCTCTTCTCCTCAGCCCTTTTTAGGATCTGTCTCCTCAGATAAATGGGTCCCTCCTCCGATGTGCCAGGTACCCTGGCCCTGGGAAGACAACATGCTACTTCCAGGTATCACAGAGGGACAGAACGGTGAAGCGACTGCTTTCTCCCATGAGAAAGGAAGCACGTTTGGTACCCACCTTGGACTTAGAGAAGCTGAGCAATTTTGTATGGGTCTCAGGGATGATGCCTTGGTAGAAATCATCATGACCATTTGTGGGGGAAGAGTGGTTTGCATCCCTCTACCTCAGGGGTACTTATTTTGACACATTTCAGCATTGTGCATCTCACACAAAGCCTGCTAAGCCGTGAGCACCGGCTCTTTCTCATTCAGGATTCTGCTGCTTGGCCCCTCCACAGGCACAAGGTGTTGACTTGGGAACCACCGTGTCTGTCCTGAGCACCCGGAGAAGGGCAGCTCCGTTACTTCCCCCGCCGGAGATGAGCTTAACTCTCTTTTAGCTCCCTGAGCTTCCCAGTCAGTGCCAGAAGTCTCACAGTTAATCACACTCACACCCCTGGAAATGCCGTTGCCTGTCCAGGAGCCTGTCGAGTACCAACCTGCCCAGCAGCCTTTGCTCACCCTACGTCCCCTGCAAAACCTTCCCTGCTGTCTCCCCAGGCGTGGCTTTCTGTTTACAGTCCCTTGCCACAAAGTTATTAGTTATCTTTTATTAGTAAGTAACTTCTTTTTGCTCGTTATGTTTGTTTTAGCTCTGGGCAAACAGCAATCAGGACATTTTAATTGAGGTCCTTTTCATGAGCACCCTATCTCAGGAACACCCAGACCAGCTGATCTCAAGTTGCACAGCTGATAACCCAGTCTTCCAGTCACAGGGCAATTTCTTAGGTCAGCTGAAGTCTGCAGACAAATTATAGAGCACCTCAGAAAGTCAGCACGAAGCAGAAGCTTATGACTAGCTTCAGACTTGATGCTGCAAGGACCAAAACATGAAAGCGGAATCTCTTAGAGAAAAACATGGTATCACAGAAATCTGGAAACGCAACGGAAATTCCTTCAGCAAGACTAACTCAATGACACTGCAGAATAGCGTTTTCTATTCCTATTTTTCTTGGTAAGTGTAGTTTGCACCCGTAAGACACGCCAAGAGAGACAAGAAAAGCAACGTGTTAATGTCGTGTGTGAGGTGACAGCTGCGGGTAGGGCTGGAACCTGGCTGAAGTTAGTTAATGCCTCACATGAACAAAGGAGTATTTAGTGAGCTGGGCTTCTTCTGTACCCTGTCCTGGGCTACTCCCATTGCAGCCTGCCCCTCGTTCCCCATGGCTCTGCCAGATCCCCACACGTCCCTGGCAGCCCCTCTGCCCGGGGGACCCACGCAGGCAGTTCTGAGAAGATGCCCTTGTGCTGATCTTGCTCCGGTCACTGTTATTTCTGCGGTGGGGTCCTGTTCTGGGAGATGACGAAAATGGCATTCAAGGGAGTCAGCATTTAAAATGGGTCGTTAGAGAGAGACGTCACAGGTGTCTTTGCTAAAGATAGCCTGGTGCTGAGTAAAACAGTGCCTCCAAACCCTTCATTTCACAACATGCTCACTCAGCATAATAACCCCTCGGCCCCAAACGCCCCCCCGGTGCCAGACAGCTCCTGTCACTTTCCTGGGCTCTCCATCAGTCCCTCCTGACTGCCTCTTGGGAGGCGGCAGCAGGATGGGAATATGTCTCTCTCCTTTGCCGGTCCTTACAAGAAAGAAAACTGAGCACGGGCTCAGTTAAGGGTGGTTTTGGGGACCGGAGGGGAATAGTGCCAGGGTGCTGAGGCTAAGAGTGCAGAGCGGGTCGGGGTGGAGAGGGAGAGCAGTGAGCTCAGTTTGTCCTCCAGGCGAAGTCAGGGGAGGGGGAGCAGACGACACCAGGCTGCGGAGCTGTAAGTGTCTCCCCACCATGGTTCCATCTCCCTTCTCTCTCTCTCATGTTCACCCACACACTCACACCATTCTCGCGCTGCTGATTCAGGGGAAAGAGAGGTTGATGCTTTCTTGGACTGGGCACCACAAACTGTTTTTCTTGAACAGTAGGAAAAAACACCTCCCGCCAACGGTCACAAGTTCTCCCCCATCTTTTCTCCTCTCTTCCTCTCTCATGCGATCCCATGGGCTGTGTAACACAGAGGACATGAAGGACCAATACAAAGCAGTCGCCTGGGGACATCGAGGTGCACAAGGTTGCACCAGGTTCCCATACAGCGATCCCGCTCCTCAGGAGGCTGATGAGCCACGTGTGATAAAAGAGACGAGAGCCATTACCACAACAGGGAGCTGCTGAAGTGAGGTGTACCACTTGCTCTCTTTTATCCTCCACCTTCAGTACCCAGCTGAGGAAAACTAGAGAGCGAGCAAGGATCCTTCCACAGCGAAGGAGCGGCCGCTCTGACTCACCTCCCTTCCCTCATCCCCAGGAAAAGCCCCAGCCCAGCTCACAGGGGACAGGCTGCTGAGGGGCTCGGGTGTCTGACACCCATCACAAAGGGCTGATTAAGTCTGAAAGAGTCAGAGCCAGTGGGTTGCTGGAAAGTGTGAGCCACAACAGTGGGGGTTCTCTGAGGCAAAAGGGGCCCCAGGATGAGGCACACAGATGGAAACGTATTGCCCTATGCAAAGCTCAGCAGCTACACAGGAGCTAAGATGAGCCCCCTCAGCGCACCAGCTCAGGTGGGTTTTCCCCAGCGCGGCTGGAAGAGGAGGGTCCCTTCCTCACACCTCTCGCAGTGCCACAGCGTGCAGCCCCTCTTCTCAGTGCTGGTTGCTTATCCGGGATGCTCCTCTCCGACTCCTCAGACCACCTCAGCTTTGTCCCACATTGCCCCTGGGCTCTGGGTTGATGGGTTACATGTGCCCTGGTTGGAGCTCACCATAGACCCGTTCCTGCCTGTGAACTGGCCAATGAGAAAAAGCAAAAAAATCAGCACATTTGAAGGATTAAAGAAGGAAAAAAAAAAAGAAAAACATAAACAACAACAACAAAAAAGAACAGAAGTAAAAAGACCAACATGATCTCAAAAGCCCTGAAACAATTAGAGAGAAGCTTTAAGAGGCGGAAAGATGAAACCAAAAAAGGTAAGAGATGAAAGAAAAACATGAAGGGCACTTGCTGGGAAGTGTCTTCTACGCTTTTTCCACTGTCTATGTAGAAGCGAAACTTGTAAGAAAAACAACAGCGACCCAAAGAATTTCCACTAAAAGATGCTTAGAGCAGTGTCTCTGGTCCCTCCCTCCTTTCTCTCACTGGCTTCAACTCTGCCTTCACGTGCCTCAGACTTATACTGGTTTCTTGGTCGTGACGCATATTCTTAGTGATATGAGGAAATTAGCTGCCCACCTGCAATATAAGGGCATCTAGGGAAACACTTTGATCAGAGAGAGAGAGACGGCACGAGAGCAAGCACGTCCAGCTGACAGCCCCCCTTGGTTCATCCACCCACGCTAAGAGCTTCTTTGCCCATGCCTCATTTCTGCTGATCTCTTAAAGCTTCTGACCTGATCAAGCACGGACCTGAGTGGGAAGACGCAGCCCCTCGCCTCTCCTGGATGCCACCATGAGGCCGGTGTCCCTGGTGCTGTTCCTCACCTTCACTCTGCTGGCTTTCAATGGTAAGAGGGGCTGAACGTATCAGGGAGGGCAGAGTAGTTCAGCCATCTCAGTCTGGGTGTTATGTGGTCCCTGACAGGTCTGGAAAGGAGAATTTGTGCCCTTCTAACCCCACCAAAATTGGCCAGGTATTGCCCTCTGCTCCATGAGTCCCACCCTTTGCTCAGCTCTCCATCTCCTTACAGCTGGCCACATACTACCAGGAGTAGCAGAGGGGGAACGCAGGGAGCAGAAAGTATGGGCCAGAGTGGGGAGTTCAGCCGTCCTGCCTTGCCACCTGAGCCGCAGGATGCGGAAGAGCTGGAAGCAAGTGCCTGACAAGACGTCCGTGCTGTGGAAGCGGCATGGGGGAAGGTACGCCAGGGACAAGTCACATCCGTGTCCCTGTTGGGACCGGGGAGGGTGGGAGACATTTTGAGTCCCCCTTTCTCCTTCCCCATATTCCCTTCTTCCTGCCCCCCATCCTTTGATCTTGCCTTTTTCTCTGGCGCGAGCCGCTTACTTGTCCCGCTCCCAGTGCCCACCAGGAGCCACACATGGTGCTGGAGGTGGGGTACTCCGGTCTCCGGAAGACGGCACTGCCCATGAGGCCCCGGGTGTCCATCCAGGACTCTGCCTTACGCAATGGCAATTTCTCCCTGCACATCAACCCGGTCCGGAGCGAGGACGCCGGGCTGTATGAGGCACAAGTGGCACACGATACGAAGGTCCAGAGCTGCCAGGTGGAGCTGGGGGTAATTACAGGTAGGAGAAGATGGAGAACATTGAATTTAGGTCCCGGGAGGTTGTAAGGGTGGGACAGGGTGGGGATGCTGTGTTTGTCAGGGCAGGTTAGAGTATAGGCAGCAGCCTCCCGAAAGCACACGGTTTCCTGCTGTCTGCTCTCAGCTCTGGAGAGAGGGTTGCCCAAGGGACAAAGCTGGACAGGAGGGGCACAAAGGGATGCTCTGGTGGTGCCTGTGCGATCATAGCTTCCCCTGACTCCACCCTCCCCCCCCCGCCATTTCTTTTTCTCGCAGTAACCCTCAGTCCATCCGGCCCCGTGGTAGAAAATGAACCACTCTTGTTGAGCTGCAACTCTAGCCACCGGGCCAGCCTTGTGGAGACATGCTGGTTCCACAATGGGCGCCTGGTGCCCACCTCCGGGACCTCCTGCTCCTCGCATGGGGCTCTCTCCATCCTCCGGCCAGCCATGAGTGATGCAGGCTCCTGGCGCTGCCAGCTCAGATACTCCGATAACGAGATCATTTCTGCCACGTACAACCTGCAAATTCTAGGTGAGCTTAGTCTCTGCATTGCTACTCCAGCATCCCCAGATTGCTCCCTTTTATGTGACTAATCAACCCCTGTGGCTCCAGCTTCCCAGCTCCCACCCTGTCCTCACTTTCCAGGCCAGTCACCTCCCTGCGGAGCTCTTTCCAGGCACCACCCCACATTGTCCTCTCTCTTTGGCTCAGGTTTTGATGGCCCAACCAACCCTGTGGTCTATGCTGAAGCTGGTTCTGCAGTTGATCTACCGTGCACCTTGAGCTACCTTCCCAGTGCCTTTGGGATCAACATGGTGACAGCCCGCTGGAGCCGCCTTGCAGGAGGACACTTGCAAGACTGGGGCATCCCCCAGAATTCAAGCAGCAGAAGCTTCCCGCTTCATCTCCCTGCAGTGGGACCAGGTGATGCAGGGCAGTACCACTGTGCTGTCTCTGTCGGCAGCAAGTCAATCAGCAGGGACGTGACCTTGGCAGTGGTTACAGGTGAGAGGAGAGACAGGGAGATGCATCACCCCTCTGGTGTCCCCCACCACTTGCAGACTCTGCTGAAAGCAGGGGTTATCTTGGGTAATCTGATTATTCTTCTTAAGACTGTGGAAGACAAAGAAAATACATTAGAGGAAGTAATAAAGGAGGGGTGTATAAGAAGAAGGAGGGATGGGGAAGAGATGTGGACATGCCTGCAGTCTTTCCTGAGGATAGTCTTTTTCCTTTGCTGCAGTCACCCCGAGCATCCAAGGACCGGTTTCTGAGGGGTCTCGCTTGCTGCTCATCTGCAGCCTCACACACCGCCGGGGACATGAACGTTTCCAATGGAAGCACCTCGAAGCAGCCCCCACTAACAGCAAGCCGGCTGTGGCCATCTCCCGTAACCTGGAGGGCCACAGGTCCCAGACAGGTCCTAACTTGGAAATACCCCAAGTGTCACAAAAGGATATGGGCACATGGGAATGTAGTGTATATGGCCCAGAAGGCAGACTGGTAGCAGTGCAGTATGAGCTGCAGATCACAGGTACTGTCCCCCATGGATCTGTAACCGATTCCTTCTTCTTGCCCTGTTCAATGTCCCGGTGCCCTTTCCTCTCTCAGCCTCACCCCTTCCGTCTCCCCTTTGATCACTTAGATCCCGTCTTTTTGTCATCCTGTCTTAGCTCTCACCAGTTCCTCCTGTTTCACCTTCCAGTTCCCTGCACCATTTTCCAGTTTGCCTCTCTTGTGCAGTCCCAGCCTTGCCCCAGAGTAAAACCAACCTTCCCCTCCTTCCTAACTGTTGTTCCTCCTCACAGGTGCCCAGATCTCCAGCCCTCCCACCATCTTCAGTGGGCAGGTTACTTTTGGGCTCACGCTCACCCTCTTCCTCCTGCTTACGGTCTGTGTTCTGGCTCTGGCCCTACAAAAAAGGGTAAGTATCCATCACCCCATTTCTGTTAGATTTCCTGTACAACACCCCTTATTTGACCTTCCCCTGGGTACCCTAGAGACAGCAGTGAAATGTCTCAGGGACACAGCAGCCAGAGGAAGAATGGGGCTTGGGCAGCCTGATGAGGGTGTCAGGCACACATAGTGAAAGCTGTGTCCTGGGCATCGGCAGGTCTGGCTAACCGTGGCATACGTCTGGGGGCAGGTCAGACGCTTTGGAGGAGGGGTAAAACCTCCTAGCAGACAATCACAGCCCAGCCTTGAAAAGCTGCTTGTTTATTCTTGCAGAGATCAAGCCACGCTGTAATAGAGGAGGGATAATTTCCAGGCTTTTGTAGGTGTCCTCTCTCTTATTCCTTATCTGGATGCTTTGATGTAACAGAGTCTCCCGTTCCATATAAACGCCTGCTGGTCCCCAGACGCCAGTCTCGGTGCAGGTGTGTGGTTGCTGGCTCAGCCCTCACACCTAAGCTGTCTGCTTCTGGCAACTTACTGCCCTTCATTTGCTCAGCTTGTTCCACTGTCTCGTCTTCTGAAAACTCTGCTTTGCCTTTATCATCCCAAAGACCAGGCCAGGACTCATCCCTCCCCAGCATGCCATTGGAAAAAACTGTGCAAACAAGTCAGACCATTTCTCTGCAGTTTTTATACTGTTTCTCTGCAAATGAATTACATGGCAAATTTTTTCTTCAGAGTTTCTCTTTGCTGACAATGGACATCTTTTCTGAGTAGCTGTGATGTAGTTGCCTTTCACTCAGCTTCTTGGAAAGGGCGCACAGTGAAAATCCCCTTCTAGTGCAGACGGGGCCAGGGGCTCAGAGCAATCTCAGGTTGGGAGAACTTGCCCTGGCAAAAGAGCTGGGTGCCTTGAACCTGCCGTGAGCTGAAGATGAGGGGTGTGACAGCACTGATGCAAATTCTTAGCAAATCCTGGTAGCTGGAGGCTGAAGACAGGCAACATCAGAACAGAAGCAAGATGGCCCTTTTTTAAAAAAAAAAAAAAAACCACCACTGTGGGTAGTGCTAGAGACACTTGTGACTGGTTCTTGTCACCGGCCCTTAATCAGCACTGATGGTAAAGGATAATCTAAGGCAGAAATCTACAGTTTCTGGGTGACTCTCTAGAGTGTGCAAGTCCAGGAGAAGATGATCAGAACCACCCTTTCTGGCCTAAAACCTTAGACAAATAACACTTTACAGTGTAACTGTAAACCCTCAGCTAGCAAGAAATAGGATACCTGGGTGTCCAGCTCCGCTAGCTTAAACAGCTCTAATCCAGCCAGGATACTTATGGCCTCAAATATTTGTATATGCCCTCACAGCCTTGCTTCGCTAAGTAAGCAAAGCTCCTCTGTTGCAGCACAGGTTGTCCGTCCACTGACTGTCCTCCCACCCTTCTCTGCACAGTCTCCCGGTTGGGCTTATCCTTTGTGAGAGTGCAGATGAGATGCCTTGAGCAAAGATACCAGCTCTTCTCTTGTTCTCTCCCTCTCTCTGCTGGCATTCTCTGAGATTACATTTGCGCTTCTTGCATTGGTTGAGCACTGCCTGCTCACCGGTATCCCTTGGTGGGCTATTGCCCACACATTAGGAATTCCTGGTCCGATCCCCTGAGCCTGCCAACATGCGGTTAGTACTGTTGCATTTCATTCACCCTGTCATTCAGTCTACTGCTCCTTTCTCCTAAAATATTTGGGTCTCAGGTGACATTTTCATCCTCTTTCTTCTAAATGAGGTTCCTCAACTTTATCAGCTGCATAACTCATTAGCACTTTCACACTCTCTGTATCATTAATGATTGGTCCCACAACTGATCTTTGAAGACCTGTGCTTATCATTTCTGTACAACCCAGCAGAAACCTGCCAGCAAAATCCCAGTCCCTTCCTCTTAACTGAGATCACACCTACCATGCCATTCTTTTACTAATCTCATCTTTCCAGTTGTATTGATTGCCTGTGTGTCACCATATACTCTACTGTTATCAGGAGCCCTGAGATCTATCTCTTTTCCATTGTCTAGGAACTCACTTGTTAAAGTAACATGTGCAAGTGGTTCTCTCTTTAATTTGTTCTTATCTCATTTTGCATGAACCTTCCTGCCTTTAATTATTCTCTCTGAAAAGGTGTTGTAAAATCTGGTGTACTGTTGAACCTGACAATGAGCATTGCCCATTGCCCATTCTTTGTTCTTGCTTAAGCATGTCCTGTCTTTGTTATTCCTTATGCCCATGACACCACAGAGGACAGTCTTGAGTCAGCCTTCCCCAGAAGAAGAGAGAGAGTCTCAGAGAGTGGGGCTGGGGCTCTTCCCTAGCTCTAGGAGGGAATGGAAGCCTTGTGGTTGCAAACAGTAGGACCATGTATCCCATGGCAGGGAGAAGCCCAGACTTGTGCCATTGAGTTTCCCTCCCATGCCTGATATTTCCCCTTTTTTCCGTTTCAGGCACGATCTCCTCCCTTCCCAGCACTGGAAGGGATGGTTGCAGTCACTGTGCCGAGGAAGAAGGAGATGGAGGAGAACCAGAAAGAGAAGATCCAACAAACAGAGTGCTGATGGGAGCAGGACACCGGGCCCACAGTCTGCATGGGAGGATGAAACTCTGCATGCCATGCTGCAGGGAGATGGGCACCATGCAGACCTCTCCGGAGGGTCTAGGGATGGCATGAACCATAGCAGGAGGCCACGTGAGTGCTGTACCTGCAGAGGGGCTGGAAGCTGCATACCAGGGCAAGACGAGACTCACCCCTGCAGTAAGGCGGCAGGCAGCACAGACGCTTTGGAGCTATTGGAAGTATCTGAGGCAGTAGCTATTGCCTGCTTCGGTGCCACTTCTCTCTCCCACACTTTGCCCCTCCTTCGCGGCCTCCCTCACAGCCTTTCACTGGTGGGACACTTAAATGTGGGATGGCTGGAACCCAGCTCCCCTGCAGCCCGACGGTGTTTTCTCCCCTCCGCCCACTTTCTTCTCCCTCTCCCCACACTGCCCTGCTCTTGCGCTCATTCAGTGGCAGAGGGGACCCCACAGGGGACTGCACACATTGCACGTTTTGAGCGTTTTATTTTATTAGAAACTCATTTTAGAACCTAAAATAAATCTGTCTGGCAAAAACCCCTCTGTCCCCTGCGTGTGCTTGTGGAGGATCGTGCCTGTTGACGGTGCTGGGTGTACCTCTGCCTGTGTGAAGCAGCTTCTAAGGACTTCGCTGTCTTCTCTTTCTCTTTCTCTTTCAGTTCTGTTTTACTGAAGTTGCCTGTTTCTGACATTTTGATGGTGGGGAAGGGGAAATTAAATGCCACTAGAGAAGAAAGAATCACAGGTTCAGTCTCTCCTTTTTGCTGTGCTTCAGAGCTTTTTTTCTTTCTCCTGTCTGGCTGTCCCTGATCATTCATTCATTTATTCCTTTAGTCCTCACTTTCCTGGTAGATCTTCGGTTGATGTTAGGGCTGTCTGTCACTCTCCTCCAGCTAAGGACGTACTTAGCTATGTAAGCGTGAGTCCACCAGGTCCCATCTCCCACAACCCTCAATGGGTTTAGTTTTCACTTAGTTAGAGAATTCTCTTCACCTCCTCTCTGAACAGCCATGAAGGACTGTGGTACTGCTCTTGAACAGTCATTGCATGCCACCCCAGAAGAAAGCCTCACTAATAAAGAGTCAGCCATGTAGCTTCTCCTATATGGTCACCGGGCTGTGGCTGTTCAGGGAGGCGGTGGTACAAAAATGAAGCTCTCAGTGTTTAGGAAGAGAGATTCTCTCGACTTGAGCAGAGTGCTGCACTACCAGGCCAGCTTTTCATTATTTCAGCAGGCACGCGAAGAGGCGTTCTTGCTGTGTGGCCCTCACCTTCCCACCAAGAGCTTCAGGCACACAAGTGTGGATGGACTCTGGGATGCTCATACTGCAGGTAGTGGAGCAGCACCCAAAAAGTCCCAGCTAGCTCACTCCAGGGAGCATGTCTGGACTCCACAGCTCTTTAACTGCTCGGCTAGGGATGTATTTTACTGAAAATGATACCCATTTCTCCACTAAGTCCTAGACATATGCAACCAGAGATGCAAGATAGACTTGTGTGCTTCGACTATCTCATGCAGTTTAAGGCAGACACTGAGACAGAGACCCCATAATGAAGAACAGTCCAGTCTGGTACCAGGTATCTTCCTAGGTAAATGATAACACTGCAATTTTTTCTGGTTGCAGTGATCTGTCTAGCTGAATCTCCTCTCTCTGCCAGATGCTTTGGAGATAGAGAAAAGGTGGGTTACCCCATTGGGGTTAAGGGGCAATCCAATATTCAGCAGGATCACATCATATTCCCTCAGTGCCTGGCTGCAGTTTGCCCTCTCTTCTCACACACAACGAGATGCCCTCTCCTCCTGTAGGTAATACTTCTAGCATCACCTTTTGCCAGCCTGGATGTTCTCATTGCTCAGGTGTATGCTCAGTCTCTCTTTAAACCTTGCTGTTTTCTTGTACTCTCTGACTTCCTCTGGCGATCAATACTCAGGTCTGCTTATTCACTGCATGAAAATGGTTCCTCTTTATCAGTTCTGAATTCAAAGCTTTCCACTTTCATCATCTGTTTTCTTTTCTTCTGTCACAAAGGCTGGAAGAAGAGGGAATCCCAATGAATAATTTTTTGGCCGCTCATTGCTCTACAGCCTTTCATCACATCCCTTTTTTCTTATTTCCCCAACCCCTCCTGACTCATTGCCCTCCAGGTACAAATCCCAGATTTTAGGGATTTTCTTCCTGACACTTTGCTCCGGCCCATCTCTATGCATGACCAACTCTCCTCAGATCCTTTGCTCTGGAAGAGGAGGGAGCAACCCAGTGGGGGAGCAGTGCTGGCTTACATGGAGGCATGGTGCCTTTCTCCACATTATTCCATCCTGCCCTTCACGGCTCCTGACATCTTGTCTGCTCTTCTGACTGTCGTTCCCCACTGAACAGCACTGAGCTTGTACTGAGCTGTTCACCATGTCCTCAGTGAAACGCCTGTCGTGATGCCCGCAGGTCTTGCCTGACCTGGTACAGTTACAGTAAGCCAAAGCCTAAAAGTATTTATGCAGTTTACATTTTCCCTCCAGCTACCTGACTTTGGGAACAGTGATGCTGAATTTCATTTGCCTTCCTGTTGCCGATGAGCACAGCTTTCTTACGTGTCTCCAAAGCTCTTGTCATTCTCTTGTCTCCTGACAAATTTAAATAGCTCCATGTCATCTACATACTTGGCCTTCTTGCTGCTTACCGCCTCAAACACTAGTAACTCATGTCTTAATTCAGATACTTTTGGGCCTCACTACTGCCTCTGATGACAACTGGCAGTTTAATCCTCCTCACTTCTCACCCTGTGGCCACCCTCAGGCACACAGCAGAGCTGTCCCACTTGCTGCCGCGCAGGGTCAGTCCATTGCCGTGGTTAGCCCTGCAGCTCCAAGGGGCCAAGAAGAAGGTGCGAGCTGTTTGAAGATGCAAAACACAAGCTGAGCACTGGATTGTTTACTGTAACACAGGTACTCTTGCTTCACGACTCTTCACCAAGAACTGATGGTACCTGGAGCCATTTTGAGTAGAGGCATTCACGCAATTATGTACGGTGGCACAGCAAGACCTGGGTATGCAGTAGGCACCGCCACAACAATTGTAATACCTGTACCAGGCCCTGAAACTACTTTCTTTGTAATAGAGACAACAATGGTGGCTGAGGTGCATAATCCACGTAGGTTAGGGTGACACCATCTACACGGGCTACGAGGTCTCAGACATGGTTGCATATAAATACAAATTCCGCCAGCGCTGGGGCGCTGAGAATGATACCTGAAGCTTCACAGATGTTGCAGTCTTGCTTTTGTAACCAGCAGAGCACTTCACGCAGGTGAGCATTACTGTTAAAATACAGGCACCAACAAAAGTGACAAGGGTGGCCATTGAGCTGTTTTGTTTGACAGACCTCAAGGAAAAAAAGTCATCCGCCACCAACGCAGAAATAACTGTCTACGGCCACAGGAAGCTTTACTTCCCGAATCCTGCAGGATAAAGAATGGATCAGTGCAACACTAGGAAGTAGGAAAAGATTTCTGAACACTGAGGGAATCGAGATGGCACAGGGCAAATCAGTACAGCTGAAGTGGAAGGACCAAAAGTCTGCACCGTAAAGCAGACAAATCCAGAAATCTGTCCCAGATTGAGTCAATAAGCAAAGCGTCAAATAAAACAAAAGTCATACGAAGGGAAGAGACCTGATGCTTTTTCACAAGGGTACAGCTACAGGTTCAAAAATCAGACAAATATTTTCAATGTACCAGAAGCAGAAAGCTTGAGAAAAATACAGGAAATCCAGTGGATTCCCTTTTGGCAGAGGGGAGCAGTAAAGGAAGGCAAAGAAAGTACTATGCATACAAAATCCTTTGCGTCTTACCCTCCAAAAGGAATGGGAAGAGGATCTTTAATCCCAAATTAATCTTTTTTTTATAAGAAAGACCAGCACTATCAGAAAAAAATCATGACTACATCCAGATGTTCTGCATCCAAGATTTCTGAAGGATTTCAAGTGAGAGACTAAATAAGTGCTAACAGTGAATAGTGTAATCTGACAAAGAAATAACTAGAAACAACACATCTATTGGGGTCTTGGTACATTCTGCACAGCCTTTTGCAAATAATAAAAAATTAGAACCAGATCTTGAATGATCTAGGATACTAAGGCACACTGAGTTTTATATTTGCTTGGAAAATTGGTGGGAACAATATCAGCACCAATTCTGAAAAAAAAAAACCAAACCAAACCACCAAATCATGCCTCAGTACTCTGACCGGATTTCTTCAACAATTTGATGCAACAGTGACTAAACCCAAAATATCTGGGATCATTCATTTTGCTTTCCAAAGGTTCCCGCAAACCAAGCTCCTTGCAGGAATGCCGTTGTTGTAGGTACTGCGTCTTGTGCCATCCATGTGTCTTGGACAGTCGTTACATAGTTGTTGACTTGATCATGCTCAAGAGCTTCTACTCCTAGGTTTCCACCTTGCTGGCCTTTTGGTTCGATGCAACTCACTCCAGCTCTCAAAAGCTGTCATACGGTGTACCTCTGAAACGCCTGTCGCTCCAACCTGAAAGGGTGGGTTTTAGAAGGTCTTATGGTGAGAGGACATAGGACACACTCTGTGCCCAGGAAAAATGGAAGGAGGTGATGCACAAGGGCAGCTTTTGGAAGGACTTGTTATTTCTCATTAATATTGAGGTTTCTCATGTTCTCCTTTTACAAACACTGGCTGTCTTCCTCCCTTGTCACCAGCTCAGCATCCCGCTTTTTTCACAGGAAACAACACACGTTTCTGGACCGAGGAGGAGTCACCAGCAGACTCCCTAAGAAGTTCTGGGAGCTGGCAGGAGCTCAGCCGGGACCCCCCAGTCCGGCGCTCTCCAGCCCTTCCAAATCTCACGCCCGGGTGAGCGCAGGCACCCAGGGTGCCCCCCCGAAGGGTCCCCCTTCCCCCCCGAAGGGTCCCCCTGCCTGCCCCGGGCGTCCCACAGCCCCGAAGCCCCGGTTGCCCGGTGGCAGAGCCGTGTGCCTCCATCACCCGTGTCTCACCGCCCGAGGGCTGTCCCGGGGGGGCGGCAGCGCTGGAGGTGGGGGGAACGGGACACAGGACAGGGTTGGGGCTGGCCGGTCCTCGCCCCCCGCGGGGGGCTGCTGCCTCTGCGCCTCCTCCTCTCCCTCCCCAACATACGGCTCCTCCTCCATCCCTTGGCCCGGGTTTATGCCGCCATCTAGTGTCCACGCACGACGGGGATTTCCCGCCCACCCGCGCTCGCATTGTCGGCTACATCCATCGTTTGTTCCTTTTGTGCTGTGAACACCCGTGACTCAGCTCTCCCGTGACCGGTTAATACGCCTGGGTCCTTCTCTCCCTTTGCTTTCAGCAGAGGAAGTTAAAGCAAAAACTCTTTACAATTACTACTCGGAAGCCAAACCTTACGGCGTGTGCTGTCGAATCGCATCCCACTCTAATGCTCCGAGCCTCAAGCTGCTTCCAGCATGATATTCCAGACCTTCTCTGTACCGATGAAACCCCTCCAGTCGTGCATCATAACAAATATTGTCACTAACTTCTCCCCCTTCCTTTTGTCAAGGTCATTACTGGTAAGAGAGTAAGTAATACCTGTCCCATACGGGTCCTTAAAAAGTCCCTCAGCCACCTCTCTCCTGCCTGTTGCGTTTCTGAATCATCTTTAACACTGGCTTGGTTTTGTTTAGGCTCACTTTAGCCCCTGTCACTTTTGGTGACACGCTTTTGCAGTTGGTGATTCTGGGACCATCCCTCTCTCCAGTGCTCCTGAGCAGTCCTTGCCTCCCCAGCATATCTGGCTGGCTTTTCCCCATCAGACTTCACACCCCCCACTAAAATGCAGGGGACACCTCACTCATGAAGAACTTCTCTGGAGATTTCCTAATTTTTCCGCTGTGACCAGCAAACAAACCTTCATGGTATCTGCTTAGAGGGTCCTCTCCTTCCAATTTAAGCTTCTGCAGAGAAACTCCGAGGGCCTGCAGAGAGGGATCTCATCCCAGGACAATCTAGGAGCCTTCCTCCTTTCCGAGGTACATAGCTGTGCTGGGGCAAATCACCAGGCTTCCCTGCCAGAGGGCTGGTTGTTTCTAGCTCTCCACGGCTAGTGTCAGAAACGTCCCTCAACAAGCTCAACAGGTGTCAGCTATTCTGTTGCAAAGAGACAGACCCTGGCCTTTGAAGCCACTGACATTCAGGTGCCTGAAGATACGGTTTTCATGCTGTATTCAACACTTGTCCTTCCTTCTCTCCAATACCACTGAGCAATTGCTAATTTTCCAATACGTCTGGCTATCCTTTACCTGTCAGAGTTCACAGGCACTGACTTGCAGGGAACTCGATTTTAAGGAGACCATCTCTGGAGGTTTCTTGACTTTCCTCCAGAGTCAATAAAAGGTTCTTCTCAACGTCTGATTTCTGAGACCCTTTTTTTCCTTTTTCACACTTCCTCGGGGAGGCTTTGTGTGCCTGCAGACTGTGACCTCCACCCAGCGTAGCCTGGCAGCCTCCTCTCTCCACGGAGGTCTACCAGAATCTGTTACTCACCAGCCCCAGTTTGCAAAAATATTGCTGGTGGTGGCACTAGAACCAGCGCTGGGTGGGTGAGGAGTGTCCCTGCAGGGGAGAAAACCAGGAAACATGACAGCCACAAATTTGGCTGGGGGGGAGTGGTGTGTTGTGTTCAGGCTCTTCTCACTCTGCTGCAGGGTCAGCGTGTGATGGTAGAGAAGCCCCACTTTCCCCACGGGTGCAGTACAGCAACTGTCCCAGCGAGGTGAGAACCAGACTCGCATGGAATTTAAAAACCAGTTAAATATTTATGAGAAATATTACATTCAGAAGAGAGACTGGCTGGCTAATATTATTCATCCCTCCTGGATTCTGATGTTTAATTAATGCTTGCAAAGTGCTTTGAGATGCTTGGATGAAAGTGATCCAAACACGTCACCGCACGCTGTGACCCTCAGTCCCAGAGGTACCTGTTCACCGCAGAGCTGTAGAAGCTCTGAGCGATGAGACTTCCTCCTGAATCCCTCCCCTGGGTTGAGAGTGGGTCTGAGTGGGGGCCAAGCCTGCAGCTTTGTCACCTTAGTCCCACAGCCCTACTTCTCCTTGCAACTCTGCAGCAAGTTCAAGTGTGTTTTGGAAGCTTTGCCCCCTCAGGGAATGCTATTTCTGGTAAGTATTTGCAGTGACATAAACCAACTGTTTAAAAACAAGCCAGTGTTTCTGCATTACAGCATGCTGGGGAGACAAAATGCAAGCCAGAATCCATGCGAACCGAAGCATCAGCTCAATGCCCCAGAGCCCTGAGACACCAGGGTCTTACAATCCCAACCTGACTTTTCTCAGCTCCGTTTTTCCCAGGACAGCCCCTCTATGGCAGCTGGGGACCAGCAGGAAAATTTCTATTTGCAGCCACGTGAGAGCATTTTGAAGATACTGATGTGATGCTGCAGGCTCTCACAGGAGAGCCGTGTATCAGAACAGGCAGTTCTGAATTCACAGTCTCAGAGCAGTGTCCACAGGTTCTGGACACTGGCAAAGCAGGCGTCCATGCCATGCCATCTTATCTCATCTCATCTCATCTCATCTCATCTCATCTCATCTCGTCCCGTCCCGTCCCGTCCCGTCCCGTCCCGTCCTGTCCCGTCTCATCCCATCCCATCCCATCCCATCCCATCCCATCCCATCCCATCCCATCCCATCCCATCCCATCCCATCCTATCGAGTCCCATAGCTTGCATCCCACACTGAGAAGTTCCTGTCTCACACACTCCTGTCTCTTTCCCTGTGATGGAACAGCTTCATCTTTCTCCAAAGACACAACCGCTGGACCAGCTGTTGCACTCAAGGCCTGATCAGCACTGTTCCTTTCACACCTGCTGGCACGCTGTGGACCTCACTGCTGTGTCTGTCTGTCCCTGCTCCTCCAAAGCCTCGTTGCACCTCGCACCCCCATCCTCCAGACAAAGGGGCAAGTGCCTGCCAGGAGGAGAAGAGTGGGTGGCACAGAGATGAAATCTCAGCCATGTCTGGGGCTCAGTGGGTTTCCGCTGCCTTGGCTGAGGCTGGGATTCAGAGAGAGAGACACCAAATGTGGGTGGAAAACCACAAAAGCCCCCTCCTCCACCCTACAGAGAAGGGAAACAGCTGAGATTCAGTAGCGGTACAGGTTACCTGAGACTAAACTTGTGTTGGGTTTGCATGGCAAGGTTTTGGTAGTGGAAGGGCTGCATCAGTGGCTTCTGTCACATATGAGCAGGAGTCAGAGCCATGTCCAGCCAGCCCCAAAACAGATCCACCGCAGGCCAAAGCTGAACCAATCAGCGATGCTGGTGGTGCCTCTGTGATACCATATTTAAGAAAGGGTAAAAACCACTGCACAGCAGCTGTGAGAGAGAGGAGTGAGAAAATGTGAGAGAAACAGCCCTGCAAACACCAAGAAGAAATGAAGAAGGAGGGGGAGGAGGTGCTCCATCCGGGCACTGGAGCAGAGATTCCCCTGCAGCCCATGGAGAGTCCACGCTGGAGCAGGTTCCTGGCAGGAGCTGTGGCTCATGGAGAGGAGCTCACACTGGAGCAGGTTTTCTGGCAGGACCTGTGGCCCGTGGAATAGTCCGTTCCTGAAGGACAGTACCCTGTGCAGAGGACCCATGCTGGACTAGTCAGAATCATCAAATCATAGGATAGCCCGGGTTGGACAGGACCTTGAAAGATCATCTGGTCCAGCCTTTCATGGGAAAGGGGCACTAGATGAGATTACCTAGCACCCTGTCCAATCGCATCTTGAAAGCCCTCAGTGATGGGGACTCTACCACGTCCCTGGGGAGGTTGTTCTAGTGAATTATTGTTCTCACTGTAAAAAAAGTCTTTCTTATGTGGAGATTAACATGAAGAACCACAGCCCATGGGAAGGATCCATATCGGAGCACTTCATGAAGGACCCCACAGTGGAGCGGGGGAACAGCGTGGGCAGGAAGGAGTGGCAGAGGTGAAGTGCTATGAACTGACCACAAGCCCCACTACCCATCCCCCTGTGACACTCTGGGGGAGGAAAGAAGGGCAGAATGTCAGGTGTGAAGATAACCCTGAGAAGAAAAGGGGGGGGGGGGNTTTTTAGTTTTGTTTTTATTTCTCACTGTCCTACTCTGTTTTTAACTGGCCATAAATTAAATTAATCTTTCCCCGAGTTGAGCCTGTTTTGCCCGTGATGGCAACTGGTGAACGATCTCCCTCTCCTTATCTTGACCCATGTGGTTTTTTTTTTCACCATATCTTCTTCCCCTGCATTACTGAGGAGGGGGAGCGAGAGAGCAGCTGGGTGGCCAGCTGGTGGCCAGCCAAGGTTCAACCCACCACTGCTATAAAGAAAATATTCTCTCATCTCACCCCAAAATCTCAGCCATACTCCACAGACAGGTGCCCCTAACATACCGTCAGGGGTCCTCTCTTCCTCTGTTATTACCCCTGTGCAACCCCTGAGGTCAGGTCCGTGGCCCACTCCGCAGAGCTGCCTCCTCTTAGCGGTGACGCAGGAGACAGGCTGGGAAATGGAGGTCGGCTTGCTCTTACAGAGCATCAGAGGTGCGGCCTAGGTCCGGATCTGCTCAGCTAACATGTTAATTTGAGAGCTTTCTTTGTCAGCAGAGCAGAACTGGTTTCCAACCATTCGCTTTTAAGTTTCAGCCCTGTCACGGCCTCCCATCAGCTGCCATATGGCCAATAGGCTCTCTCTGTTTTACACACTCATTTTCCCCAGGCACCGCAATACATCGCCTTCCGTTATGGTCTCCATTTCTGTTCACACCCAGCGTCGAGATCACATGCATTTGGAAAATCGCCATCTACCCAGAGAAGTTGGCGTATCTCAGCGGAACCTGGACTGGCAGCAAGACCTTGCTGATATCTCCAGCTGGAGAGGAGGAGACATCAAGACCGACCTCTGTTGAGCTGCTTTCTGAACATCAACTTCATTCTTCTTTTGTTTCAGCTGTAGCTGGGTGAGATCAATTACGGCAGGTGACAAACACAAGGAGACAGAAACACAGAGGCAGAGAGGGAAGAAAAAGAGGTAAGGAAACTTTCTTTCTTTGTTTCTTTCTCTGAGAAAAGAGGCCAATCTGTTTTCGGTTTTTTTAATGTTATGAACTTCACTATTCCACACGAGTTGCTGTTTCAGCACGGATGGATTGGTTTTGCCCCACTTAAAGGTCTGATGTAAAACCATCTTGAACCTTTGACTTGATAATACTTCTGGCTCTGCAATTCTCCAAGGCCTTTTAGTTTTAACTAAGAAGTGTTTGTCTCCCTGGATTTTTCCCTGAAAGGGGCAAAAGAAAAAAAAGGTAGCTACGAAAAATCAACCTGTCTTGGAGCCCAGGGATCTCACAGATCTTTTAAACTCACATATAGGGAAAAATGTCAAATATGAGGGCCTGTCACTGATGACCATATATCCCCCAGGGCTGGAAATGCACTGGGGAGCAGCCCTCCACCGGCTGCCACTTGCTATCACCTTCTCCACGTGCCCTCCAGGAAGGAGGGCTTTATTCTAAAAAAAGGCTGAAAAATAAGAAGATGCTGGTCTCTAGCTAACTAGGGACGTCTGCTTACATCTGTACGTGCTGAGACCGGAGGGGTCTGCTCTGCTAATCCAGGGTGACGTTCTCACTGCCTGACACTGGCTGCCGATGCAGCCTGATCCACTAGCTCAGGGCTGAGAGAGCAGTGTTTTCTTGGAGAAAGAGGGATCCTTTCAATGTAAGGACACCAGAAAAGAGATTTGCTTTACCCATCCATGGGCTGCTGCGCTGTTGAAAATGGGAGTTTCATTTCTGGTTGAATTTTTCAACTTTCAGGTGGTGTATCCTACTCAACCTTCATCAGCCACCTCAGATACCCCTCTATATGGTGCATTAAGGTTGAGCTCAGGTTACTACTTAATGTTCTCCACTATAAACTGAACAGTCCTCTTAAGTTCCTGGTGCACGTTAGCTGCAAATCGGTTCGCAGACTTTTCCTTTATCCTCCCCAGTGTTTCACAAACATGGCTGCCAAAGCTGCCTGCAATTCGGCAGGGCTTCCCTCATCTAAATTGAGCATCCGTCCCCTTCCCGCTCACGGTTCTCGGGCACCCAGGGACCCTGTCCACCTGATCTGCCGCAGCCTGGGCCAGGGACCCTGTATTCACCAGGGAAAAATTAAGGAGGGGTGTCTCCTGGGCTCCCCAGATGTAACAGAGGCATTTTTGCTCTGAATGGGTGGGTACACGCCATTTTGCTGTGCTGACCTTATCAATATGTATACAGACCCTTCTCCGGTCTGGGCTGCACATCAAGTGTGCTGCATGGTAAGATCTCAATGTTCCCACTTTGGCAGCTGCGTTAATGATACCTGAACGTCATCCCATGCGTGCACATGGCTTGGGAGGGTGATGGAGGGCCTGCCTTCGGAGGGCATCTCAGTGCCTTTGGTAGTCATAGCCTCCAGTGGCTTTAGAAAGTCACCCCGGGGCTTCAGTTGCGAACTGCAGGATGAAAGACTTTTTGTGGAGCCAAAAAGAGGCGGGTCAGGAGGAAAGAAGGGGGTTAAGAGGAGGGGGGTAAAGCTCAGAAAGCAAGTTCTGAAATGCCTGTGAGGCAAAGGCAGGTCCTGGCATCCTCTTCGGCTGCTGGAGGGGTTTGGAGGCTGCAGGGAGCAGCCCGGGCTGCGGAGATGGGAGCCGCTTCTCGTGGCCTCCAGATGGGTGCAGGCACACGGCTAGGGCATGGGGACTTCAGGGATGAAGAGAGCTCAGCTGGTGCTGAGACGGCGACCTCGCCGCCCTGCTTCCTCCTGACGGGGGGACTTCTCTCGGGGGGGGGATATCGGCAGCTTTCACCTGCCGTGTCCCATGGCCCCTGCTCCAGCGGCTCCCTCTCGCAGCAGCGCCCAAGGCTGGTGGCCACTGTCAGAGAAGGGCCAGAGGCGCCTGAGGAGAAATTGGGGCAGGGCTGGCCAGTCTAGGGGGGACAGTGGGGCCCGTGAAATGGCCTTCACCGCTATCGTCTCTTTGCTCTCTGATGGCTATTTTTGTTGCACTCCATAGAATGGTTAGAGTTGGAAGGGACCTTGAAGATCATCTAGTTTCCACCCCCTGGCATGGGCAGGGACAACTCCCACTAGACCAGGTTGTTCAAAGCCCCATCCAACCTGGCCTTGAACACCTCCGGGGACGGCCTCTTGCCCTGCCTGCTGCTCACATACGTTTGCTTGAACATTAATAAGTAATTTCAGAGAAACCGCTACTGAGTAAAGCGGCCAAGTGAGCTCTGCTTTAGATGTTCAGACTGAGAAAAAGAGAAGCGATCCTCCATCACCCAGATCCCCAAAGCCAAGGCAAACTGCTGTGTGCGGGGACAAGAGGCAGCTGCGTCCCTCAGCTCTGTGCTGGCGGCCACGGCAAGGGGGAGCGCAGCCCCGCAGCAGCGGAAGCTGAGGTGGGGAGCCCTTGGCAGACGGACGGACGGACGGATGGCTGGGAGGCCCCCCCCATCCCGGCAGAGCGAGCTGCTGCCAGATCAAAAAGCACAGCCACAAGCAAGAGCGAGAGAAGAAAACAAGAAAACCGCAGTGCATGAAAGAGGCGCAGGAGCACACAGAGAGAGGGAGATGGCCCGCTCTGCACCAGGAGCGGTTTCTGAGTTTTGGGGTTGTGTTTTTTGGTTGATTTTTTGGTTTTTTTTGTTTTTTTTTTTTAATTTCAGTTTCCTCCTGTGTCATGCCGGTGCCAGCCTGGGGGTGAGCTCTCTGCAGCCATCGCCCACTGGGGCTTGGTGCTGGAGAGATCTGTGGGCCCCTCTCCCAAGCAGATATTCTCCAGCTCTCCTGCCCTGCAGGCAACATCTCCCAGACCGCTCACTACCTCAAGCTCTCCTTTTCCTATCCCTCAGAGAGGCAGGGATTATTAAAAGAAGTCAAGAAGGAAATTAAACCAGTTTAATAAGGAGGGGAAGTTAAAATGAAATGGAAATCAATGTTCACTTGGGAGGGAGCCCTGCTCCTCCGTCGCTAGACGTGGTAATAAATCAAGTATGCCTGGACTGTTTCTGGCACAGAGGCCAACTGGCATGAGATGGTCTGGGCTATTAAACTCACTTAACCTCTAAAATGAACTGGCTACGTGCCAGCCACCTAATGGGAGTGGTCCCTGGCCCCTGCTAACACCTAAATGAATCCCGGGGGGTTGCTCCGGAGAGTGAAAGTTGTCCTGGGCCAAAAATGTGTCAGGAAATGTTCTAGCAATTTAACAGGATTGATGAGTGTGTTCCAGTGCCTGGGGACATTCCGTGACACCACTTAATTTATGAGTGCCACCATAAGATACAGCTGGGCTGCCTGTAAGGAGGCTGTGGGTCTGCTACAGGCATCTGCTAATGAGAGCGACTTGCTCAGTTAACATAGCAGAGCCTTGCTCACCGAGGTCTGTAAACTCCAGAGTAGCATTGCCCATGATATGACCTGGAGGGATACAGAAGGAGATAGAAAGACAGGAGGAAAATAGGAAATGGCACGCGTGAGAGGTAGAGATAAGCAGGGAGAGTGAAAGTGTATGAAAGAAATTCTAGCTGAAGGCAACCCATGTTCCCCACTGACTTGTAACATGTAGGTGGTAAACATATTGTAGAGATCTGACACAGAAATACAAAGATTAGTGTGAATGAAGTAGGAATGCAGAACGTGTGAAACCTTGAGAAGAAACAGAAAAACAAAGGCACATCAATCTGCATCTACCGAGCTGCGCAAGGTCAGCAGTTCACCAGTCCCACGGTGCTCTGGTTGTGTGGTTTCACTCAATAACCAGGTAGCAAGAAGGTGAAGAACAAACCGAAGCCATAAGGTGACAGGAAAATAGAGATTCCCAGCCAAAACAAAATGATGGGGTGTGACTCAGCAATTTCATTAATTTTTACCTGATCCATTACCTTCAGGTTTTACATAAGGTTTAATGAATTAAAATATTTGAAATCCTGCATTGACCCTGTTAATTCATAGGTATCACTTTAAAATGGGGGCTGACTTTTCGCATGCTCCCACTGGGACAGGTGACGCGAGTGTTCACAGCAGGGATGAGGTTTCTTCTGTCGTCTCAGGAATGGATCTTACCCAGGGCCCTACGCCAGTCCTCAGTTATAGATGTTTCTTTGGAGTGAGATGCATACAGATGCCTTGTTGTTGCCCCTTCCTTTATTCTGTAGCGTCGCCCAGCAAACTGCTTCATCACTGGTACTGCATCTTGTTAGAAATGATCTCCAGTCATGTGCGCTGGCTCCTTTGTTTTGCTGTTTTCGCACAAAACAGTTCATGCAAATATTCCCTGGGGCTGGGATGGGTTTTTGCTTTGCACGAGGCAAGCCACAAATCTTCTCTGACTGTGCCTTTGCCATCTATGTCTCTTCTGATGGTGCACATGGCTTCTGTCTTGCTCTTGCACCTGTATTTTTCATATGCGTACGTGCGTACATCCGTCTAGCTGTCAGTTTGTCGGTCATGCTGACCTGATCTCCATGTAAATGTAGTGCTGATGTTTTCATTTACTCTTTGATACTTTCATGTGCTCTGATCATTTAATTTCAGTATTAGATTATCCTCTAACATAATATATTATATTTAATATGGCACATTGTATATATAAATACTGTATAAAATTATTCTTGTATTTCTTTTGAGTTCAATCCCATTATGACTCCAACCTTCAGTCTATCACGCTGCCTGTGGAAGGAGGTTTCTATTATCAGCTAGAGCTGAGTGACCTTCCGACCAGCCATCCTACTGACTTCTCTGGAAACCGGTGTGAATTTCTTTGTTAGGAATCCAGAACTCCCTGGGCTTGGATCTCCCCTCCACATCCCCACTACTTATCAGTTCTGCTTCTGATACCTGACTTTTTCCACTGGTAGCATCCATAGTGTTTTCCCATACTCCATTAAAACAGGACTTGGTTTGTTCAGCTTGCTTCCCACTGCTCGTCCCTTGAACTTTGTCGGCTTCTGTCTGAGCCTTCGCTTGAGGAGTGCTTGTGTTTCCGATGCTTCAGCCCACATAATATGCTCATCTATATTTGTTGGCTTTTCCGTAGCCTTTGTTTAAAAAAGTTCTTAACTTATGTGTCAGCAGCCATGTTCTGGTTTAGTTTAAATGAAACCTCTCTTGCTTTAGAGGAAGCCCATGCTCCCTGTACAGCCCCCCCATGCTCCCCACCTTCCCCAGTTCCTGATGATCCCATACCCCCCTTTCCTTTACAATACTTTCTCTCTCACACTTTGTAACTCTAGCACTCTGCCTCATCCTATGCACATTTCTAGAAGCATTGCCAGCTTTGAACTTCCTGCCTTACAAGTTAAGCTATACCGGTAAAACCTTTTCTGAGCTGTCTCTCTGCTTTTGGTGTTCACACAGCACCCCCCATCTCCCCTTCACAAACCTGACATCCTCCAACTTCCACCTCACAGAATCACAGAATGGTCAGGGTTGGAAGGGACCTCT
>RSEF01000001.1:94120122-94184570 GCA_003993805.1 Himantopus leucocephalus
AGCCTTTCCTCATAAGAAAGGTGCTCCAATCCCCTAATCATCTGTGTAGCCCTTTGCTTGGACCCTCTCCAGCAGTACTGAGCTTGGAGGTGGGATGCTTCTGAGCTGCCCCAGTGCCTCATCAGCTGTCTCCCCGGCCCCTTGAGCTTCCCCTCTTGGCTCAGCCACCTTGGCTGCAAGAAGGTCCTTGGAGGTCTCTGTCTGAGGGATGGCAGATGCCTGCCAGGGACAAGTCGTCATAGGGCTCACACCTTTTACAAGCAACAGGAAAGGTCCGCCCCAAGGGCCTGTTGGAATAGGGATTGCCTGCTTTTGGAGACGTGAGGTCACCTCACTGTTTTTCACTTGCTCCCCTGACTGGTTAACCTGCTTGGCTTCCTTTTTGTGATATATGCCTTGGTTTAGAGCTTGGTAGTCTCCTCACACCAGCAGCCGTGGTCTCCTTCATCTTGTCAGTCCACCCACCTACAGCTGATACCAGCACTTGGTCTCTGCTACAGTCAGATACTTCATCTAATTTGATAACTCACCTTAACAGGATAGTTAGCTCCGAGTTCCCACGTAAGGCTTTGTTACCATCAATGCAACTTCTTCTTTCTGACCTCATTCCTCCCTTTTCACTAAACTTTTTGTTGAATAGTCCTAAGAATTCAAGCCAGTCTTTCCAACAACATCAGACTTGGTGGTTATTGAGATTTTTAATGTAGGAAATAATTAGATGAAAACAATCTAAAGAAAAATATTAATAAGAGCCTAAAGATGGCCTTAATCACAGAATCACAAAATCGCACAGAAATATTTAGATGGCAAGGGACCTCTGGAGGTCTCCAGTCCAACCTCCTGCTCACAGCTGGGCTGACTCTAAAACTACAACATGTTGCTCAGGGCCTTGTCCAGGGAACCTCTGAACATCTCCAAGGGTGGAGGTTGCCTGGCACCTCTTGGCATCTATTCCAATGCTAAACCACCTTCAGTGGGAAGAAATTTTTCCTTCTATCTAGTCAACAGTTCCTTGCCGCAACCTACGGCTGCTGCCTCGTGTTCCTTTCTTGTGTACCTCTGAGAAGAATGCGGCCCCTTCTCCAAGGTAATAACCTTTAAATAGTGGGAGACTGAAATAAGATCCCACCTTGGCTCTCTTCTCCCTGCCAAACCCAACTTTCTGTCTCTCCCTGTATATGATGTGCACCAGCCTCCTCACCGTCACAGTAGCCCTCCGTTGGACTCTGTCCCATTTGTTGGCGTCCGTCTTGCACTGGGGGCCCAAACCTGGATCCTGTATTCTAGATGAGGCCTCAGGTGTGCCAAATAGAGGGAAATAATCACTTCCCTCAGCCTGATGGCTGTGCTCTTGTTAATGCAGCCCTGTATGTGTTTACCCTTAATTGCTGCAAGAGCGACGATAACCCGCCATAGGGAAGTAAAAAAGCACAGAACTCTTGGCAGTATAAACACCTGCAGTCCAATGAATGCCAGAAACCTAGGGATGAGTAAAATAAAACATTTCATACCAAACTCTAGGGGGAACACTGCGGCTAGATTCTTTGCTGAAACACAGGGCTCAGATGACTTAACCAACGAGTTTCCATGTCGCTGCATTGAAGTATGGTGGGTACTGACGGGGAACGGGGCCCCATCTGCTGAGGTGTGAAAATCAACCATTATTAACACAGTATTTGGGTCTTCCAGGATAGCATCCCTTGGCAGCGACAGCAGGGAGTCCACAGCAGGGAGGAGCATTCCCACAGCGATGAAGCCATGCGGCACAGTGGTGAGCAGTACGCTTGCCGTCTTCTTGTTTCTGCACCTGGGTGAGTCCTCAGCTCAGCAAACCCTCCCGGTTCTTACAGCCTTTCCACAAGCATCGCAACATTTGAGGTGTTTTTAGGGTCCTCCCGATGTGCCATATAACATACCTCACACGGCTTAGACCAGGTTCATTCCAGCGATGCAGCTGTGACAGCGACCTTCTTACCTTGTCTGGCCCACCTGCACTGCCCAACAACTCTCCGGGGGGCCATGCAGTGGAGATGAGGACCGAGGGGCTAGAAGCTGAGGAGCTCCCTACATCCGTACCCTGTTGTTTCAGAGGCAGCATGGACAGCTCGAGCTTTGGGACTCAGGCTGTTCCCAGCCTGCCTGCCGAGCCGGCCAGCCGAAAACGGTGTCGGGAGCATCACCAGGTTTGGGGAGCTGCCCTGTAGAGATGCAGGAGTGGGGTTCCTGTGAGAGCCAGGGTGCCTGTCGCTTTGCTTCAAACCTTACACCGGAGGGGTGGGCAGGAGAGGTAGGGACCATAAGCAGCGAGTGCGTAAGGGTAGTGGCACACCAATGTGTGACTCGGACAATTTGGAGAAGGCATTGTGCGATTCGGAGTCAAGGTTCACAAAAATTGTATGAATATGAAGAAATGCTTGATGAGGGACTTGTCCTTTGGGCAGAGCCATTTTCCTGAGCCAAACGCAGCCTGGATCCACCACACTGAGCACAGAGAGGAAAATACTGCGTTCCACATTGCCTCCAGCTGCCTGGGCAAAATCTCGTGTGTTTCTCACCAGAGATTTGCCTTTACAAATGTGATGCTACCGGTTTGCTGAGTTTGTCTGCTAACGTTATAAGATTAGGTGGACTTTTTAGTGCTCATATTTCAAGAAAAGAAGGTGACTGAGTAAGGCCAAACCTGCATTTCTCAGATAGTCATCTTTGATTCCTCTGGTTGCAGAGGAAAGCTTGGAAATCTTTTATGTACCTTAGCACCAAAAGCAAAGCAAAAGATACCAACTCTTATTACTAGCATTTATAATTTCACAGTTTAAGACAAATGCATCATTTTCTGTGGTCCACTGTGTGATTATGAAAACCTGTATTGCCATTATTACAGATTACCCATGCTCTTGGAGGAATATGTAACCTGTGGAAAACCCTCCATTAAAATCATGTAAACTTTTTATTTTTCACTTCTGTGGCTCTCCGATACTAGGGTCACCTGGGGGATTTGCAGGTTAGACAGCTCTGAGAGCTTACCAGCAGTGAGGCAGAAGACCACAACCCCCTTATTCCCAATTGTACCTCTGGCAACTCCACCTTCTTCCTATCGTCTCCTGCAGAAATCCTCTTTACGGTGAAGGAAAGGAAGTCATTCTTCCAAGAAACCACTCCTAATGTGTCTTCAACCTTATATATCCTACTTCTTTTACTGTCACGCAGCCCTCATCCCAAGAACAGGAACCTGGCATTAGGCCAGCCTTCTTATTTCTTTTTTACTTTATCCTTTCATTGTCCTGGACTTTCAGTCTTGCTCCATGCAAAAATCAGAAGAAAGGGTGAGAAAATTTGCCAGTGCTGCCTCAAGTATTGACTGGGGAGTGAAGGAGGGCTGGCGTCTGCTGTTCTACCTTTGCTACCAGTGGGACAACTAAATCTTGTCCAGTGGAAAAAGGTTGTTTCAGTAAAACCATTGACATCTCAAAATTGTAAATGATGGTGAATCCACCACAACCACTGGCATTTTCCCCATTTCTGAATGTATGGGAAACAGAATAGCCATTAGCTGGGTAAAGAGCCCAAAGTGGAGGGGAGGGAAGTTACGGAGCTGAAAAGAAAAGGGATTGATTGATGAGACAAAGGAGTGAAAAATTCAGAAATTGATAATCTTCCCAGTATCTGGGAAAGGGCGGAGAAATATCTGCGTCTTCCTGAAGGGATGGGAAGTATTCACTGAGCCACCCTTCAGAAAGTGAACACATGCCTTTTTTGGTGGGTGTTGACTTTCAGGTCTGATCGCCATTATGGGTCAGCAAAATGAACTACAGATTGGGGTGGCAGGCCAGACGGTGATCCTGAACTGCAGAAGCATACCTCCTGCCTCAGGTGTGACCTGGAAGTACTATAAGGTTGTTATAAGGAAGTTTTCAACTACCCATTTGAAAGGTAAGGCTTCCAATTCATCACACCTTCTCCCCAGTATATGGCTGAGAAACCTCTTTCCTCCTAACCAAGCATACTTTTTTCAAAAGGCAAAGCTGCCATGAGTGATCGATCTGAAATCATCCCCAACAGTAAACACCTGAGGGTGTTCAACTTAAAGCTTTCTGATGCTGGCATCTACACCTGTGAATGTGACTCCCACACAGTCAGTATCTCACTGCACGTCTTTCAATGTGAGTGATTAGAGGGCTTTTATCCATGAGGAGGTGAGGGGGGAGGAGACCAGGAGACTGTAGAGCTTCGAGAGACATCTCTGCTGGGATTCTTTATCCAGCAGCTATTTCTTCTGGCCTGGGCTATCATAGTTCATTTCTCCTACATCTCCAGAGCACAAAGTCTCCATATTCTTTTTGCTGTGACATTTGTCCCTCTCCTGCAAGATGAGGAGTTGACTTACTGGCTGCACTTTTTCTCTTCACAGTGACAATTTCTTTAGATGGGCACTTCCTGCCAAATGAAGTCCTCCACCTGACTTTAGTGCAAAATTCATCCCATCCTCTACCTGATCTCAACATCGCATTGTTTGACAATAACAATAAAACAGTAAGACCAAACCGCTTTCAAAACAAGACTCGTCAAAAATACATACTGGATTTAAAGGAAGTGGAGGCTACGGACAGTGGGCCCTGGGTGTGTCACGTCCATTCGGACTCTCCATTGATTAATCACAACATCACCTTTGATGTGAAGGTATTAGGTATGCAACAACAAAAACGCAACTCACACACAGGCTCAGGAACCAGTGTTCCCTCCAGCTCATGAGCTGAGCTTTTACTTTCCAGCATCCCAAGCAATGGTGTTCCAGGGTCGATTTCCCAGGGCTTCCAAACACTGCAGATTAGGGATTGCTCTGCTGCCTGAGCTCTGTCCCACACTTGCTCCTGTTTTCCTCTCCAGGCTTGCCCTAAAAGATCTCTCTCTCCTTGGGGTCTCTTCTTCTCAGCTCTGGTGAGCTTGGGAGCCTTGGCTCTTTAAACCTATTCTCAGGCACTAATTGTTTATCCTTCCTGGGGTATTTTGTGGTTTTTCTCCAAGCCCTCTTTCAACTGAGCACAGTGTACGTCTCTCCAGATCAAGGGTGGACACAGGGAAGTGTAGCCATGGCTTCCCCTGTCTCTGTATTCCTTGTCTCTTCTGAATTCAGGTTTTCAGAATCCAGACATGGAAAGAAAGTATGCAACTGTTGATAGCACTGTCATCTTGTCATGGCGTCTGAATTTTCGGAAGATAACATGGAAAGAAGCTTTCACAGGACAACTGAATTGGAAACAACAGGAAAGTGCAACCACTCATGAGCTTCTTGATTTCAATGTCACCGCACGGGGAGAGAAGCATGAGACCAAAAAAAGCAGCCACTTTCGGTTTGAGATACCTGAAAGCAAACCTGAAAACACCATAGAAATGAAACTCCCCAAAGTCCATTTCAACCATTCTGGGCAGTATCAGTGCCAGCTGGCATACAACAGAAGATACACACAGAGCAAGATAGAGCTGGTGGTGATGAAAGGTGAGAGAAAGAGAAGTGGGCCACAAGGTGAAGAGCTGCAGAAATCTGGAAGCCACAAGCATATGGATGGACCCATCTTCCCATCCTCTAACACACATGTCCTTTTCTTACCTTTACAGTCTCAGCTAACCCTGTTGGGCCACTCCCCAGAGGGGCCAAGATGACCCTGATCTGCCAGGTCTCTAGTCCGCTCCCACCCAACGCCTACTTGCGCTGGGAACGTGTGAATGGGACTCAGATGGACGTCAAGATGTCAAAGCAGAATGAAGCAAAGGTGGAGGTGAACGTCAGTGCTGCAGGGCTGTGGAACTGTCACCTCATAGAAGGCAATGACACGAAGATCAGCCTTAATTACCCCGTGGGTATGGAAATTAGTATCATGTGCCTGCCTCCACTCAAAAGCCTTAAAATTCTTTTTGTATCTGCCTCTGAATACTTTTCTCCTTCCACAGAGGAAGCTCCCGTTTGGATTAGCTATGTGGTAATCGGAGCAAGTATTGCAGGCAGCGTGTTGGTGTTTGGCCTAGCGTGCCTGTGCATCATCAGTGGCATAAGCTGGCAGCAGAGAAGGGTGAGTGCCCTGGTCCCGGTGAAAGGTGAATAGATGACACCTCTCCCCAAACCCTAGGGGGAGTCTGCTTTTCCCTCTGGGTGCAGAGCAGAACAGATAAAGGGTCAATCCTCAGACACAAAGCAAATAGTTAGAGATGGACAGTCTGCAGACAGTACTTTATTACCACTTCAGAGGAAAGCATTTGAAGCATCAAAATATCCTTATCATTATTTATCCCTTCTTTCTTGGCAGCAACGGGCAAAAAGGATGGTGCAAGCAAGACAATATTTGCTGGAAAACAAGACGTGTCAGTGTCAACAGTAAGTGGCAATGAGGGCATCTGGAATGGGCAAAGACTCTGTTTTCAAGACAGGAGAGCTTGATGGTTAAGTGGGGAAAAATGGAACTTGAGCCTGCTTACTGCTACAGTACGGCTGCATTTTGTCATTTTCAGCTCTTACTCCTGTTAAGTCATGTTTAAGAGTTATGAGGCATGTTTAATGAATTTCCTGAAAGCCCCAAACCCATGGTAGCACTGTGCTGGGAAACTTTTGAGCAGAGAGTTTTCACTTGAATTACCTTAGTGTTGAAGAGGAGTTGGCCAAACCCCAGCAGGAGCTCCAGAGGCCTTTGATGGGTTCTGCTGTGGATCTGGGACCTGAATGTCGAGGTTGTGCAGGTGAAAGGCACACAACCAAGCTCAATGATGAAACCCAAATTTTAAAAATCCATTATGTTCATAATGTGACTCCAGCTCTGCTAGCACAGTTCTGAACTGCAATTTGTGAAAATTGCCAATAACCTCTTCGGAGAAAGGAAAAAGAGGAGAAAACCACAGCACGCTGTGAACTATGCCCTCTCCTAAAGGCCTTGGGTGATATGAAATACACCATCATGTCCTGGCCCTTTTCACGGGAACAAGGATTTCTCAGCAAAGAAGCTGCCTTTTTCCAGGTCTTTAAGCATATATGATATCAGGCATCACAGCAGCTGTGAAGAAACACTGGCAGCTATTCTGTCACTGCAAGTGGAGAGCTAAGGACGGTATAAATGATTGCATGAACCAGTTCAATGAATATGTAGGTACAAAACTGTACTTCTGCTTAATTTTCATTGGTGACAGTGGCAAACTGCGATAGTTTCACTTTTTTTTTTTCACTGTCACTGAGCATTCAGTGAGAATGTTTATTGGCAAATACTACTTCATAGCTGGGATGTATAGGCGGTGAAGAGTTGGTTAGCATAACGTGTGTCAAAGAATTCACCCTGTTTTCACCTACTTTTTATCAAGGTTAAAAAATAATCCCCGTAAGGAGAGGACAAAGCCAATACAACTGCATCAAAAACTAGATAAATCTGTGCAATACAAGTGCTGATACAGTCGTTCTTTAACTCTCTTTGCCAAGTAAGCAGCTCAGTGTAACTGAAACCTAAACCGCAGCCGTGTGGATGCACAAGTAACCGTTTGCATCCTCAGCTACAGAGGCAAGCAGTCATTCTCGATGCTAAGCAAAAAAGTGGGGTGGTTGGCTGGCTTCGAGGTAACAGAGTGGAGCCTTTCAGGTCTACAATACTGATACTCACATAACACTTTTCTCTTGCAGCCGGCTGAATAAGTAGTGTTGCAGCACTGGAGTCAGAAGGACTGATGAAGTCTTTGCCTGTAGCTGAACACCTGCCAGCCCACAGTGCTCTGTGAATCCATCTCCCTTTCTCCTGTTTTGATGTAATTCTTTATTCCTTTATCATTCCCCTAGTCTAATGCTGTGGAGGGATGTTGTCTGGCTAGGAGACGATGGACAAGACAAGAAAACCTTAAAGGTTAAGATTGATCCCAAGTTCTATTATGAGAGATATTGAATAGAAGAAAGATATATATACACATATATATATATATGCGCTTGTATTTTGCTCATGCACTTAGTTTGACCTTCTCATGGAACCGATTTTATGTGCTTCTTTTATCCTCTTGAGCTACAATAAATTACTTTGGAGTTGGGTGGGTTTTTTTGCAAGCTGGACTAATTTTTTTTTCCTAAGGCACTCTCATCTCGTTCAGATTCGCATTTCTCCCTTTCCTGCTAGGACATGGAATCCTAATTCTCACTATCTCCCACCTCCCTGGCTGCCATGAGCCTTCCTTAACGCACGAGCTCTCTGCTCTCCATGAAACCTGTCCATCCTCATTCGCCTTTCCTGAGCCCTGCAGAGCCCCCCCAGCCCCATCCCTCAGTCTGTAGTCTTCTCCTCTCCCACAACAAACCAATGCACAAGCGAAAACACCACAAGCAGCAGGATAATTCAGGACTAATTTTGTCAGGAAGGCAGTTCAGGATACCAAGAGCTTCTGGAAATCAGAGCCTGAAGAAGTTGTGAATGTTGATCTAGAGGGTAAGTTTGGGAAGGGGGTGACAAAGTAATTTCCTAGGAGAACAAACGAGCCTTGGACAGTGCAAGCCTGCAGAGTGCAGAGAAGAGATGCCTCTGAGAAAGCTACTGAAAATGCCTCCTTGTTGGGTCAAGGAGATGGGAAGAGGGAGTGAAAAGCGCAGGAAATTTAGGATGGAAGTAAAAGCATGTTTGCAGGATGCCAGAGTGTTCCGAAAGAAAAATACTGTTAAAATATGTACACAGAAGCCTTGTGTTTATAGAAGTTATTCTACTGTCTGCTAGCAGTGGGTCAAAAAGGCCTTGAGGTCCTACAGCTGTCACTGGCAGCGCTCCAGGTTCGTTCGTCTGCGCTAGGCTTGCTGGGGAGAGGCAGAGGGGGGCACTGGGCTGTGGGAAGGGCTCCCTGTGGTGGAGACCCCCCTGCCACGGGATGCCCGGTGCTGGAGGAGGGTGTTTCTCTGTGGCAGTCACACCAGCATCCCGCCGTTACTGATGGTGAAAAGACAGGTGGCAACAACGGCAGAGACAACACCTGTGAGCCGGGGGAAATCTCCACCCCCCACACACAACCCCATCTCGCCTCTGGAGTGGGGACACCCCCGGGCAGCTGCGGCAGCAGGTGTGGGCCACCGTCAGGGTCATGCCTGCTCCTCACACAAACAGGAGTGATGAAGGCATGTGCTAATGCCATTTTCCTTCCCATAGCTTGTGCTGGTGCACACAAAGCTACATTAATTTTGGAAAAGCTTTGGTCCATATCCCAGTGCATGCAGTTGCTCCACAGTTGGGACTGACCTGCAAAGCGTGGTCAGGCTCACAGACCCACCATCGATGCAGGTCCCTCCATCTGTTTCCAGGTGGTCTGGTTGGTGTTACAGCAGATGTGAGACGGTGCCACTGGGATGCTTGTAAGTGCACAGCCATGTCCACAGAGGCGCAGCTTGCAGTTCTCCCATTTGGACGGGCGTTAACAAGAATGATAAGCCTTCCTCAACACTGCACATTTCCTCAGTAGGTCTCCTGATCTCAGCAGTCATGACCCTGCCCTACTCTACTTGAAACTCACCTGCAAGCACAAACTACTCTAGGCTCTGATCTCGTACGTCTCTTTTTTTGGCAGCTGTCCTGGCTGTATCTTTTCACATGACGACCTTCTTTGTTCCCTAGATGCACAGACTGCCCTGATTGAGAGAAAAGTCATCCACAGAGAGAGTCCTAGATGGGCTTTGCTTTCCATCTGAGTGCAATACTAAAAGCTTCAGTGTGGGCTTCAAGGCAGTACAGAGGTGGAGGTTCAGACCAGATAAGAACAAGCTTACACAAAAGATGTGTCGATGTAGATGTACCTGACGAGTCCCCAGCTGGAGTGGACTGCAGTAACATCTTGCCCAGGCCTAGGCTGTGGTAAAACAACGGCACAACACACACAACACACTTTCTGACACAACACACTGTGGCAACAGCGCTCCTACGCGGCACTGAAGACAGAGATGAGAAGCCAGGTGTCCCTATCAGATCACTTTTGTGTGATCCCTTCCTTGTAGTACCCCAGGGCTTTACAGGCTGTGTCGCATGTATCCTGGTCCTCCTTCTCAGGAGCCATTGAGGACTTTCCCCTTTGCTCAGTGTGACGAGGGTGTATCTACACTACGCAATGGAAAAATGCCTCTGCACAATGCAAACCACATTGATGTACAACTCTACAAAAGCAGCCAACACAATGACAGACATATTCTATCATGTGGTGACAGCTCATCAGAGTAGCCCTGAGATGATGGCGGGACTCAGAAAGGCATACATGGCAATACTTACAAAATGACAACAGCAGCAAGAGCTCTGTGCAGTGATGTGGAAACATCACAGAAAGCAAGAGTTTAGAAAAAACTGAAAAGTGCTGGTTTTCCCTAATGTGTTGGTCTTTCTGGTACTACTGTTGCCCATGTTTCTGGGCTGCAGAAGGAAAAAAGCGCATGCTTCAGTCCTTTGGACCCAGCTCCAATGCATGGTCCCATGTCAGGACCCACAGACCTGCTTGCTCCAGCAGAGGAAGGGCCTTGGATGCAGCTGAGGACATACTGCCCTGTCCAGTTCTGCTGAACCAGAAATACACGGGCTGAAATAGCCTCGGCCCATAGCCGTACCTCCCCAAGCCCCTCCTGCTTCCCAGTTTATTTCTGCCCTTTGAGTGCGATGCGATTCGGTGGATGCTGTCAGCCCGGATCTGCCGAGGCAGTCCATGTGACTCATGCTCCCCGCGGGCCCTGCAGCGAAGCACTCACATCCCTCAGCCTTCAGAGCCAAATGACCCTGTGTGTTTCTTCACATGTTCCCAAGGTCTAGAAGGGAGGGAGCTGTGCATTTCAGCCTCTTCTAATTTCTATTTATCTCTGGGGAAGCAAGGGGGAAGAAGAGTTTTCAGCATCCATTTGAGTGGCTCATCAGCCTAATGCAGCTGCAGAGAGAGAGTAGCTTCCATCTGCCCTTCTTGGAGGTGAGGGTAGAGTAAGAGTACTAGATCCTTGCAGATTCTCAACTCTGGACTAGTTCCTTTCTGAGAGTGTTCCCAAGTTTGTGTTTACTAGGAGGGACCTCAGGGTTCGTTAGCGCGCTCACATCCAAGCAACACCTCCAAACCGCAGCGGGCTGCCTTTGCCTCATGTGTGTCAGCATCCTTCCGCAGCATCTACCCTGAAGAAGTCTTTGGCTCTCCTCCTGTTCATTTTCTAGCCAGCTTGGCCGAGCCTTAGAGGTGGTTCCAGATTTGGAGAATTAGAGAACAGCAGAATAAGAGGTGGTGGCAGAGACTGCCTCGCTGGCAAGGAATCAAAAGGGAAGAGAGGAGAAACCCCAACTCCTCAGTGCTTTGGCACCAGCTGGCTGGTGTCCAAGTGCCTGTTTCAGGCTCCGGTGCTGGGAAGTCCCTCCTCTGAGCCTGTCTGTGTGCTGTGTGGAGGTGAGGTCCTGGACATGAACAGCAGTAACAGCGATGCTGGCTCTGCGAGGGCCAGGGCTCCTGAGGGGCCACCACACCAGCTGGAATGACAAGGGGAGCCAGAGAGCTTCCCTGGCATGGGCCAGCTGCATCCAGCGTGTCAGCAGCGCTCCTGTAATCCCAGCCTATTTTTGAATTAAGAAAAGATTGTTCTGGTCTTGAGAAACCTCAAAAATACCTAGACAAGCTAGGGGAGCAGGTAGTAAAAAGAAAGTTGCAATGCTGTGTTACAAATCCAAAAAAGTTGCAATTCTGTGTTACAAATCCGAAGAAAATAATTTCAGCTCCTCCCAGATATCGTAGGTTCCCAGATTAATGATTCAAGAGCTCCTAATTATCCTTTCTGTGTATGAGAACAAACAAGTAAGTGTTCAGTAATTTTGGAAAGTGGTGCAATTAAATCCTGAAGTGACATTTTTACATCCTTTACAGATTGGAACTCGCTGCGTTGGGATACCAGTGAGGCCACAAGGGCAGGAGGAATGAAAAAGGGGTAAGTAACATACAGAAGCGAAGAACACTCAAACCATTACATCCGGTGGGTAGAGGGGTGGGGGAAGCAGGAGAATATATACACCTCTGGCATGCAGCTTCATAACAACCATGCATTTGACAAGCTTACCCTGGTACTTCCTTTTCTCAAGGAAAATATCGTATACAAATATTTACGTATGTGGCAGAGGAAAAAAAATCTTTTAGAAGGTGCCCAGCTGTGTAAGGAAAAACATCCAGCTGTAAACAAGCATCCACAAGTTCAAATCCCAGTTTTTACATTGCAAGCCCTTAATATTTCTGTGTAGCTCATGACCAGCATTAGTCGTCTGTCCCCTGATGTGAGCTATTATCACTTGCCCATTTTGCAGATGAGTTATCTGAGAAATCTCACTAAATCTTTCCGCACGGTGCTAGAAATAGAATCTAAGGTTTGGACATGACAAATCTACATTGCAGTCACTGTCTTTTCCGAAGGAATATGCTAGCGCATCTGCTTGGCTGGATTCTTGTTAGCCATTAACCACACCCTGCTCAAAGAGCCAGGAAGGATGCCAGGAAACCTGCTAGCAAGCACACCAGCATCGCCTCACAAGAGGCTGTGAGCCATGTTGGGGCTCAGAGGATGGATTTAATTGCATCCGTGATCTGTGAGAAACACGTGTGAAACCTCCCGTGGTCACTATCAAAGTCCGGAGTAAGAGCTGCGAACCATCAAAGCCCTGTGAAGTGAATTTGGCTATTCTGTTAATGCTTTTGCTTTTATGATTCTGGTGTTTGTTTCTTGGTTAATGAGCTCTGTTCCTTTAAGAATCCGGGGCACCTCTGGGAAGAGCATTTCCCTGGACCTGCAGAGCTGCTGTCCAGAAATAACTGATCTTTATGCAATGAACTTTTCCAGAAAACATTTCTTACCCTGACACTGTAACAGTGGTGTTTCTTTGGGCCCGGATGCCTTAGGATACTCTAGTGAGCTACCGAGCCTTTAGACAGCAGATCACCCGGTCGGAGTCCAGCCTGGCTCCGTAGGAATTAAAAATCCCTCCCAGCTCTGTGAGTCCTTCTAGGAGGCGAGTCTAGGGGGGTCTCACTTCTAGCCTGGACTTCCTAGATACACAGAGAACCCTGCACCCGCAGGGAACCTTGCACCACGGGGCTTGAGGATTTACAGATCAGAGCACCGGTGCTCATTTGCATGTGCACTGTCAATATACAGCACATACGCAGTTGTGACCCACGTCTTATCAAAACCAGGGAAACCAGGTGTCTGGAAATCCTCGGCAAATAAAGAGAGTCTTTGAAATCCATTTAGATGAGACGGATGGATGGATGAGCATCTGCTTGGGAGTATGACAGCCCTAGGGTAAATGCTCCTCTCCTTCCCACAGAGTTCATTGCTCTTCACAGTAAATCTTCAATTTTGTGCTTTCATTCAAACTAAGAACCCAGCCACATTTGCAAACACAAGAAGCCTCCATGAGATAGGAGGACCTGTCCTCATGCAGCTCTGCTCACCAATCTCTGTCAGGTGTAGCCTAAGCCACGAAGAGATGCTGGGCTGCAGGATGCCCCTACCTGAGCAGAGCTGAGGCAGGCAGGCAGCACAGAAAGTGCCGGAAGCTTGGTTTGCTGTTTCCCTGAGATAACAAGAGGATTTATTCACCCACGCAGGCAGGCTAACAACTCACACTAAGGAGACTCAACTTCTGAATCAGAAGAGGATGGTAATGTGGAAGTTATCACATTAAGTAATTCATACGAATGACACAACTGGAGCTGCACAAATGTTTACATTTGTGGATACAGACCTTCTCACTTCAAGGCATAAACCTCCCGCAAATGATAGGAGCTGAAAAGAAATAATTGAGGGGGGCCATAATTGTCCCTTCTCACGTCTCTGGCTCCTGCCATTGCTGGACTGACCACCGAGATGAACCAACTTGGGGCTGTTCCACCATGGCAGTTCCCGCATGCCAAAGAACAGCCAGAGTGCGGCAGCATCACTGCCACCCGCTTTCCTCATAAATATCTCTTATCACCTACCTCATGCAAAGCTGGATCTTTTCTAGTGGTTCCTGATTCTACTCACTCTCTCTAAAGCAGCCCCCCATCACAACGGCCAGTGCAATGCGAACAGGTCTTGTCTTAGAGACGATCTCTTTTATACCTCTGAAACTGTCTTTGCTGCTGCCCCTGGGCCTGAGAACCAGCCGTATCTCCAGCTGTCTTACTCAGGAGTCTCTCCTTTTGCTGACTATACAAACCTCAGATCAAATTCCTTGGTATCCAAGGCACCTGGGATCACCTCAGACTCAGCATTTAGAATGATGTATGAAATCTGCTCTGTCAGAGGGGGTGATAAAGCCGAGCAGACCCTGGATCCGTAGGCTCAGGTCCACTTTAGCAAACAGGGTGATGCAGCAGGAGCAGATCTGTAGAAGAAAACAATTGATGCTGAGGACTTACTAAATGCCGAGGCCGTGCTGTAAATGTCTGGGGGCTTACTTCAGACTATCCCTAGCCCAAAGCAAAGCTGAATTCTCACCAGTCCTCAGAGCCTGCTTGTCACTTGTCTTGCAGGTCCTTTCGCCTAAATCGTTCATGTTTTCCTGATCCAAGCTGCAGTGCTAATGCAGCTGCACCCTAAGTGTCCAGAAACACAGACTCCCATCCCACCCCAGTTCTAATGAAGGAGTGTGGAGATTTCGGTAGACATCAGTTCCTAAAAGGAACAAGGACAAGGAAGGTGTAGCAAGACAGTAACTGAGGAAAACGAGATGTCCACTGTCTCATGAAGCCAGGATTGCCCTCATTGAGGTGACGCAGCTAAAGGGGGAGCTTTACCCCTCCAACACGACCAACCCATTCCTCCGAGCAGTGCACCCACTCTATCTCCTTCCTTCTCACGGAATCACGGAATCACGGAATTTTCAGAGTTGGAAGGGACCTCTAGAGATCATCTAGTCCAACTCCCCAAACTTCTCTTCCCCCTTCCCTGTTTGTGGGACCATGCTGCTGGCTAGCGATGGAAGGGGCCATCACAGCAGCTGAGCAAACTTGAGCCAGCTCTGCCACCACGTCTCACCCTGGGCAGCGGGTGTCCTGGGCACCCCGCTCTCCAAGCACCCCTCGCGGGCCCCTCTCTTAGCACTCGCTCCTTGCCTTTCCCCTCACGTCGGCATCCATCCTCCCAACATCTCTTAGGGCGCCTCCTCATAACCCTCTTTCTTTGGGAATGGGAGCCCGGCACCTTCTTGTCCTGAAACCCGTACTCCCCGGGGGCGGCCCGCCTTGCCCCGTGGGGCAGGAGGGATGCGCACGGTGGGGGGGTGTCCAGCCGGGGCCCGCCAGCAGCAAACCCCTGTGGCCGGGATCCTGGCCGAGACCAGCTCCGTGAGCCGCGCGTACCCCGGCACAGCCGGCCACAGCCTCCCCCGTCACCCCGCGCACCTCCGGGACCGCCGCCGCGGGGCTCCCGGCCGCCGGGAGGGGGCCGGCACCGGGGCCGGGTCCTGGGCGGCGGCTCCCGCGCCCGTCCGGCCGGCCCGCCCCCTGGCTGCTCGGCCCGGCGGTGCTCCCGCCGCCGTCTCCCGCCGGCGCTCCCCGCCCCTCGCCCCTCGCCGTCGCCCCGCCTGGCGGATGGCCGGAGCGCGGGGCCGGGGCGGCTGCCTGCGGCGTCCGGTGCGGCGGCCGGGGCCGGGGCCGGGGGCCGGGGGCCGGCAGAGCCGGGCAGAGGCGCGCACAGCCGCGCGGGGCGCCCGTCGCCATGGCAGCGCTTGCTCCGGCGAGAGGTAAGATGGGTCCCTCCGGCCCCCGCCGCCGCCGCCGCCGCTGCCGCCGCGATCGGCCCCCGCCCGCCGCCGGCCCCCGCTCCGCTCCGCCGCGCACAGGGCGGCACCGCCGCCGCCACCGCCGCCGCCGGCGGGCACGGCCGCGCCCCGGGGGCGCCCCGCGGGCTCCGCGGCCCCGGCCCCCGCCCAGCCCAGCCCCGGCCGCGCCGCTCCGCTCCGATCCGCCGCCGCTCGGCGAGGCTCGGGCCGGCCCGGCCCGGCCCGGTCCGGTCCCACTTCGCCCCTCCGGCCGCCGCGGGGGCCGCGGTCGTGCCCGGGCTGCCGGGCGGGGNGGGGCGGCGGGGGCAGCACCGCAGCTCGGCCCCGGTCCGGCCGGCCGCATCCCCCGGCACCCCGTTTTCCCCCGCGTTTCCTTGCAATTATTCTGGGTCATCTTCCCCGCGGACACCACCCCCCACACACACACACCGGCCCCGGTCCCTGCCTTCCCCTGAGGCACCAGCCCCGGGAGTCTGTCCTCTCCCCGTTGGTGGGATGGGTGGTGGGATGAAGCAGGGGGGGTTGGGGGGGGCTCTGGCGGGGGAGCAGGGCCAGGCGAGGGTGGGTTTCCCCGACCTGGGCATCCTGCATGAGCTGAGGGGCTCTCCCATCCCTGGGAGCGGGAGGACCACGGCTCGGAGCAGAATTGGGCCCCAAAGCCAGCAGAGGCGGGAGGGTTCCCGCCTCATGGAGGGAACAGCGTGGGCCACCAGAACAAGCCGGGTGGGAAGGGCGGCAGAAGGAGATGCTGCAAGGAAATTCATTCCCCTGGGATTGTCAGGGCCGGCTAGCTTCGTAACTGTCTCCAGAGGCCACAGGCCTAACTGCAAGAGTGATGGCACTGGGGGAACAAAGATGAACCAGGGCAGAATGAGGGCAACGCCAATCTGGTCATGACAAACTGCTCCAAGCAGGGAGGAAAGGAGGAAAAGCCTCAGGTGGTTACAGAGAGGGCGAGAATGTACGGAGAAGCAGAAGCAAGGGGAGGGGTGGGAAGAAAGCCACTAGCTCAGACTTGGGGGCCACTGATCCATCCACAGAAAGACTAAGTTTACATCTGCTCCAGTCAAGGCACGGAGCAGGCCTATACCTTCCTGGAAGGTATCCCTTCCTAGGGATAGGTATCCCTATCCTGCCCAAGCAGGGCATCCCCTGTGGATGAAGACAGGAGAAGGGGTCTGAGCTGGTAGGTCCAGGGGTCACTGGCAAAGGTGAGTAGTCCCAGGACGAGGTTAGCAGTCTTGTCTGCTGGGTTTGTAACCGTGGGGTGACTGGAGAACCAGAGCTGCTCTAGCAGAAACGCGCTAGGTGGGCGAGGCGTGTGGCTGAAAGACTTGTGCTTCAAGACTGTGGGACGGCAGGGTGTCGCTGGAGCGGTGGCACGCACCCCTGGATGGGACGGGAGTGGCAGGTTACAATCCAGAGCGCTGGCAGAGAAAAGCTGAGGTCCAAGGACTGGCATAGCTGTGGGAGCTGTACGGCAGGAGCGAGGGGTGTTGCAGCGGGTGCACGGGGAGGGCAGGACTGGAATGGCAGGGAGCGATGCGAATCACGCCTTCCGTTACAAAAATGGCATTAGTAACACGTTGCGGGGAGGGGGAGAGGCAGGGGGAGAGCCTCACACTGGAAGGGGCAGGGAGCACAGGGTGTCTCAGCTGCCCTGGAAGGAATTGCTGGGGGCCAGAGTCCGGCCTGAGGTATGCAGGGAGTGCTGCAAATCTGGCTCTTCTGTTCCCTGAAAGACACAGGGAGTGCTCTGCACAGCCTAAATCATGACAAGGTGTTTGTGTGGGCAAGGAGAGAGAGAGATCTGGGGAGATAGAATGATCTTAAATTACTTTTTCTCTTTTCTCTCTTCTCTCTTCTACAGTGAACCTCATGCCCTGAATCTCCAAGGGAACCTTTGAAAAGGATCTTCCCCTCCCTGCCATCTCCTTATTGTTTGCCAGCTCTGCCCTGCGCTGTGCAGGGAAGCTTGAAAGAGCAGACTGAGCCCTGGAGGACAGCAAAAAGGACAATATGTAGTGAGGGTGCCGTGAGGTCTTGGATAGAGAACCCTCTGAATCTTGCTCACTCTGCGCTGATGGCTCTCTGACTGCCTTGGCAGGAACCTCTACCTGGCCACAAGCGTGGCATTTGGTGAGGGGGGGGGGGGGGNGGGGGGTTACAGACGGTGTATGTGCCACCCTCACCGTTTCCGTGGGACCTTTGTCCTGCCTCCCGTCTTCTCTGAAACTCTTGGCTAGCTCCTCATTCACTAGGACACTGGGCAGAGGGCACCTGCTACTACCAAACTGCTTGGAGTCCCCAGCAGTCCCTGTTTGTGTGTGGCCTTCACAAGTCCCAGCAGAAGGTGGTCCCTGAGACAGAAGGTGCCTGGTGGGCACATGAAGTAAGGAGAGCTTTTTCTTTGGGGGAAGAGTGGAGGAGGGGGATGAAGTAGATGGGGAGGAAGAAAAAAAAGTGAGCCCAAGCGACTGAGGGAAGAAGCACTGGCAAGCGTTCATGAGAAAGAGAGAGAACAAAGGTGGAAGAAGGAAAAAGAAAGAGAACAAGGGGAAAAACAGGTGAAGAAGTTAGAACAAGGGAAAGAAATATAAGCAAACAGAAGGGAAAGGGAGGACTGAAAGTGAGACAGAGTTGACGGCTGTTCTGCCTAGCACCTGGTGGCAATGCCTTGAGGAACCCCTCCAGCGTGCGTACACCTCGCATCACAGCAGCAGCAGCAGATGAGGAGGGACGTGGCTCCTCCAGTGCGGAGTCCCACTCACCCTCTTACAAAATCCCAGCGGCAGGGACAGGGTGCAGCCTAGCAGGGGTGGCAGCATGGGGGACTCTGAATCAGAGTCCACCTTGCACAACAACTCACTGTGGTGGCTGGCATGTGGGATGTTAGCCCTGCTGGCCAACTCTTGGATTATCCTCAGCATCACGGCCAAACAACAGAAACACAAGCCCCTGGAGCTGCTGCTATGCTTCCTTGCTGGGACCCACATCCTCATGGCAGCAGTACCCCTCACCACCTATGCCGTGGTGCAGCTGCGGCGTGAGTCCTCTGACTACGACTGGAACGAAAGCATCTGCAAGGTCTTTGTCTCCACATACTACACCCTGGCGCTGGCCACCTGCTTCACAGTGGCCTCCCTTTCCTACCACCGGATGTGGATGGTGAGGTGGCCAGTCAACTACCGGCTGAGCAATGCCAAGAAGCAGGCTCTGCACGCAGTGATGGGTATCTGGATGGTATCATTCATCCTCTCCACCCTGCCCTCCATCGGCTGGCACAACAACGGCGAGCGCTACTATGCCCGTGGCTGCCAGTTCATTGTCAGCAAGATAGGGCTGGGCTTCGGTGTCTGCTTTAGCCTCCTGCTGCTCGGAGGAATTGTCATGGGCTTGGTGTGCGTGGGTATCACTTTCTACCAGACCCTCTGGGCACACAGAAGACGCCGGCGGTGCCGCCATCAGAGGGCAGAGGAAGCATCATCCTGCTCTTCATCAGCACACACAACTTTCAACGTGCCGGCCATTGTAGTGGAGGATGTACGAGGCAAAAGGAGGTCTTCACTGGATGGCTCTGAATCAGCCAAGACCTCCTTGCAGATGACCAACCTCATCAGCGCTATTGTCTTCCTGTATGACACACTCACTGGGGTGCCGATCTTGGTAAGCAACGAGTTCTCCCTTTCCCTTCAGAGTCTGCAGTTAAACTAGATTTCTGTTTCTCTCAAGTTTTAGAGAAGAAACTCTGTCTTCTGTCCATCAGTCACAGAGTTGCCACATCTGAATCTGTGTGATTCTGAGGGCCGGTTTTAAAAAGATTGCAGTAATTCTCTCATCCTTCCACAGCAGCATTTTCTTAAGACAAGTCTAAGCCTGGGGCATACACACCACACAGCTAAAACCACTGTGAAAGTTTTAAGTGGCTAAGAGGAGAGGAAATTATTCTGCAAACTTACAGGGGGATCTACCTCTGTAAAAAACAATGAGATTTCTATTTCTCTGGTTTGCTTCTGGAGAACTGATGCAACAGCTTTAAAAGCTGTTGCAGACAGTTTTCTGTTTTCCTTCTGCTTGTATGGTTGTAGTCAGCATTCAGGTTTTGTCTGGCTGGTTAATTTTCTGCAAAGCTGGAGAGCTGGGGAAGTTCTCAAAGAGAACCATTAAGAGAACAGAGGCTTAGTCACAGCTTTTTTTTTTTTCTTTCCAGTGGCTGTGTCCTTTGTTAGCACCTATTTAGCTCCAGCTCATAATGAGCAGGGGAAGAAGGGATGCTTACACCAGGTGTCATGTTAGAGATCTGACAGCTCGGAATACGGTCCAGCAAACCTGGGGCAACACCCCAGGAACAGTTTTGCAAAGGGGCACAGGGTAATTACTTGACAAATCCTTTACAGACAGATTACGTTCTGCTACAGAATTGACTCCCATTATCTCTCTCCCTTAATTCCACTTCTGTCTTATTTCTCGGCATTGTTTCTCTCTTACCTCGAAGGTCGTGAGCTTTTTTAGCCTACGCTATGATACGGCCCCCACCTGGATGGTCCTGGCTGTGCTCTGGTGCTCCATGGTGCAGACCCTGTTGCTCCCCTCCTTCATCTGGTCCTGCGAGCGCTACCGAGCAGATCTCCGCACGGTGTGGGAGCAGTGTGTGGCCATCATGTCTGAGGACGACGGAGATGATGGTAAGCTCCTCACCACCCCACAGTCACCTTTATTCTCTAGCCTCCTCCCCAAAAGACTACAGAGGAAAGAGAGGTCTGCCTTGGGAAAAGGACCTGATGGCACTAGGAGTGGTGGTGTGGGTGGCTAGGTGGGATTCAAGTTAGAGCTTGGAGTCAGTAACCATGAGAAAATTTATTCTGGAGAAGGCTCTGCCACTCACTTGCTGCCTTAGGACTCACTAGCATCCAGGAAAAATTAGTGCAACACACTTCACAGTAGAGGCAAGAGTAGAGACAATGTGTACAGCTGCCAAACGACAACAAAAGTGACACGCTGGGCCTCAGCCCAACTCGCTGATCCAAAGGTCCGTGTTCTGGCAGTGAGCTATTGAAAGCAAGACAGAAGAAACAGGGTGGTCTCTGTGTGTTTTAGTGCTGCTGCAAGCAGAAAGATTAGGTCCTTGTTCAGAGGTGAGCCCTGAGGGCGGCCGAAGTCAGACAAGCATTAGGATGGCATCCAGGTGCCCTGATAATGCTCCTTTTCTGGCTGAAAAAGTGTTGACTGCCGTTCTCCTCTTTGCCAACAGATGGTGTGTGTGATGATTATGGCGACGGCAGGATCTGCAAAGTGAGATTTGATGCGAACGGTGCTGCAGCTGTGAAGCGGGACTCCCGGGACATCAAGCTGCTACCCATGCACCACATGTTGTTGCCCCAGGACAAGGTGCACTACCTGCAGGTGAGCCGAGAGCTAGCAGGGGCAGCCCCACAACCCACTTTCTTCTCTGTCAGTCTCCCACGCCTTTATGTCCTCTTGACTCTCTTCCCTGAGAAAGCCTTAGCTACTCCCCTCCCGTTCTGTCTCTTCAAGTCTTCCATCACCTGCCTCCTTCTCTGTTTTTCAGGTCCCTATCTCCCGGAGAATGTCACATGATGAGACTAACATCTTCTCCGCCCACCGCTCCGCTCCATCCTTCCTACACAAGTGGTCTTCATCTGACGACATCCGCATTTCCACCCCCCGCAAGCCTGGAGGCCCTGGCTTCTTGCCTCCTCAGCTGCATGACTACCAGCACCGCCGGCGGCCCCCAGAAGATGAGCTGACGACCCTACGGCAGTTTTTGGAGGGGGGGCTCATGCCCCGGGGCTCCAGCTCCAGCGCCTGCTTCTTCCGAGATGAGATCACCACATTCATCGATGAGACGCCACAACCCACCCCAGCCTGCAGCCCATGGCATTCCCGTCTCCCGCTCGCATCACGCCGTGATCGCCGCCTCTCCCTTGGCAGCAGAGAGGAGGAGAATGCCGACCGGCCACGGCGCTGCTCCTTGGCTGGAAACGAAGCCTGGCATCTGCAGGACGGAGAGCAGGCGCCGCGTGAAAGGACCCTTGAGGCCTGCGAGGCACAGACCTTCCAGGATCCCAAACTATGAGAGACAGCATCAAACACATTTCAGTGCCATCACAATTTTTAAATAAAACTTCAAGTGTTCCCTTTGTCCTGGGACCCGATCACTAATCTGCATTCTCATCTTTCTCGCCAGCAGGCAGGAAACACGGCACCCCACGCTGGTGGGGGAAAAAGAAGTGGGACAGACCCGCAGAAGGGAGCTCGACAGACAGATGGACAGCCTGTGCCTGCTCTCAGGTTACAAACACACCCACCGCTGCCACCGCCACTTGGCACCCTCGCCAGTCCTGTCCCTTTGTGAACTCCATCCTCGCATCCGCACTGCCCTAAGAGACAAGGCAGGCGCAGAACGGTATTAAAATTCTATATTTGGAGTGTCAATCGTGTGTCTGTTTTTAAAATAATATATTAGTAATAATTTTGTTTCCATAGAAACAAAATGACTGGCCCAATGTTTAATGAAGCTTCACAGCCTTCTGGAAAGGAAATGTGTAACGTGCGAGGCTCCTTTCCTCCCTCGCCATCCCTTTCTTGTCAGTGCATCTGGGAGGCAGCAGATGCTTAGCAGCCCAGGGAAGGGAACATAGCCCGTAGAGGAGTTGTCATGGGAGATTGGGTGAAAAGTTTTCCTGTCCATTTCAGGGGAGACTTAGGCTGCCTACAGCTAAGCAGGAGCGGCCTCTGGGCTTTCTAGTATTACTCAGCAAAAGGTATTGCTTTGAGGCAACCCGAGGCTTGAAAACAATGAAATTCTCTCCAAAAAGACCCTGACCCATAACATCTCATTTCACTGGTGCAAACCGTTGATTTCAGTGTGAACTTTGCGTGAAACGCAATGGCCCAAACTTCTCACCCAAACAGGAGAGCTGACAGAGCCTTCCAGGGGGAAGGCCCCTGACTGCCCACGCCATCAAAGTTGGGACTGGTGAGGTCTGGAGCAGGCTCCTGCCTGGCGCAAAACTCTTGGAAGGGAGGTGCAGAGGTAGTATGTGGGAGATGGACCCTCTCCTGCCTGGTGCTGCCTGCAGTTCCAGACACGGGCAAGGGTTTGGCTGCATCGGAAGGGCCGTGGGAGACGGGTTAGCCCTTCACCTCCAAAGCACTTCTCCATGTGATGGGACTTGCTCTATGAACTGTCAAAGCGTGCCACATCCCCGTCGTGGATTCCGACAGATAACCTCTTACGAGACGTCTCGTTGGAGGGGTCTGGGTGACCTGTACCAAAGGGAGGGTTGGCGCTGGGGGATGCCCGGCGGACCCCTGGACGAAGGACCACGTCAGACAGCGAGGCGCCGGGGCGCTGCTGGCCCACGCAGGACCAGCAACCGGGCTGCTCCCGGCGCCCACCAAGTGCCGGCAGGTCTCAGCTGCCGCAGCGGGACCTGCTCCCGCGGAGAGACGAGGGGACCGGGGCCGAGCCGGCCTCTGTCCCCAGCAGCCGCCCTCTCCCCCGCTCCCCTACCTGGACATCGCGCCGCCCGCCCACCGCCGCCCCGGCCCGGCACCGCCCGCCGGCCCGCCCTGTCCGGCCCCCTGGGTGGGCCTAGCCCGGGGCCCGCCAGGCCGCATACCCGCCCCGGACCCCCCTCTCCTCCTCCTCCTCCTCCCCGGCGGCTCGGCCATGGCCTCCCTCCGCCACCTCTGCCTCCTCCTCGCCGCCGCCGCCGCCGCCACGTCGCCGGGCCGCCTGATCCCCTACGACCTGCTGTACGCCGACGGGGTGCGGGCGTACTTCGCCCGGGACTGGGGGCGGGCGGCCGAGCTGCTGCAGCGCGCCCTCCACAGCTACGCGGGGCTGCGGGCGGCCCGACGCGCCTGCCGCGCCGCCTGCCGCCGGGAGGCGGCCTTCCTCGGCGGGCCGCCGGCGGCGGGGCCCTGGGAGGCCGCCCTCTTCGGCCGGGTGCTGCAGCGCGCCGACTGCCTGCAGCACTGCCTGGGGCGCCGGCTGGGGGCCGCGCCCTCCGCCCACCGCGCCAGCCTCGCCATCCGCCGGGACTTCGAGCAGAGGGAGCCCTACAACTACCTCCAGGTGGCCTTCTTCCAGGTGGGGACCGCCACAGGGCCTCCCGCCCCCCCACCCCGGGGTGGGCTCTCCCCCGGGGTGGGCTGGGAGTCGCCAGCCCCGGGCAGGCCCACCCCAGGGCCCTCTGGCTCTGGGCGGCTCTCTCCGGGGGCCGCCGGCCGGCGGAGGAGGTGGTGGGCAAGGGCTCGCCGGCCCGGCAGACGGAGGGGCTGTCGGGGCAGCGCGGGGCTCAGGCCCCTTGTGGGTGACTGCAGGGAGCAGCTGGGGTGAGAGGAGGGTGTGAAGAGAACGGGGCCCCCGCCGGAGTGTGACAGGCGCTGCTGCCTTCTCTCCACAGCTGAAGAAGCTGGATCAGGCCGTGTCCGCCGCTCACACCTTCTTCGTCGCTAATCCCCAGCACCTCCAAATGCGGGAGGACATAGAGAAGTACCGGCATATGTCAGGGGTGAAGTCGGACAACTTCCGGGACCTGGAGGCCACGCCACACTGGGTGAGGGTTCAGTGCAGAGCCAGGCGTCAGCAGCTGTTGTCCCCATCCTAGGGACCGGTCTGGGACCCTGATCTGTGCCCACAAAAGGGCCATGGCTTGAGACGGGGCCCCCATACATAGAATCATGGAACGTTTTAGGCACCTAGTCCAACCCCGTGCTGTGGGCAGGGACATCTTTCAACAGATCAAGTTGCTCAAAGCCTCGTCCAACCTGACTTTGAATGCTTCCAGTGATGGGGCATCCACAACTTCTCTGGGCAACCTGTTCCAGTGTCTCACCAGCCTCATGATAACAAATTCCTTCCTTATGTCCAATCTAAATCTACCGTCTTTCAGTTTAAAACCATTCCCCCTCGTCCTGTCACTACAGGCCTTGGTCAAAAGTCTCACTCAGTCTTTCTTATAAGCCCCTTTTATATTTGAAAGGCTGCAAGAAGGTCTCTCTGCAGGGTGAAGACAAACAGTTGCAAGTGTGACACACAGACTTTCTGGTGACAGTTATGTCAGGCTGCAAGGCCTTGGAGAAGTATATCTGGCGTAAGTCCAGAAGATTTGCTGTCACTGCCTGGTGGGCTGTGCATGATGAGGCAGGCCCCTAGATGTCAGCACTACCCTGTGAGCGTCTCAAAGTCTCAGGGCGTCCTTTTGTGTCACCCACACTGATGAGGGACCTGCATCTGTCCTTCTCAGGAAGCATATGAGGCTGGGGTGCAGCACTACAACGCAGATGAGTACCTGCAGGCTGTGGCCAGGCTGGAGGAGTCACTCACAGAAGCACTGTCAGCACTGGAAGAATGTCGTGCCCTGTGTGAAGGGCCTTGGGAGGATGAAGACGACGAGGAGGAGATGCAACCTGGCCTGTACGAAGCCATTGCAGGTAGCGGTAGAGGCACAGAGGTTTGGGTAGGAAGGCCATGCTCCCCACACTGGACATGCCCCGTTTCCCAGCATTCCTGTCTGGAAGAAGTGTGAGCTACTGCCTTTTTTGCTCCTCTCTCTTGCAGCCCATTATATTCAGGTTTTGAAGTGCAGACAGCAGTGCGTCCTTGAAATTGCCACAAAGCCAGGGCGGATTTCTGCCACAGAAGATTTCATACCCTCTCATCTTGATTTACTACAGTTTGCCTACGATCAAGGTAAGCAGAGCCACAACCCAGTGGGTTATGCTGTGGCACCCCTAAACTTGCCCTTTGCCTCTGGACCTGGAGGGCAGCATGTCATGGGGACAAGTGGCATGCTGACCTAACCTCCACCTCTCTCTGCCCTCTTCTGCCCCCCGACTCTTCCCAGAACCTCTCTTCTCTTGCTCAGGCCTGTGGCCACCTTGGGAGAGGTTCCTTGTGGTCCACTTCAATCTCCTTGTGCAGCTTCTGTAACGTGTGGCTGTTCCTACTTCTTTCCTTCAGCACTCTCCATTTCAAGTCCTTGCTCCAACTATCTGCTGTGTATTTTATACCCTCCTTTTCAGTACGTGGCTCCAGACCAGGCTCCACTTCCTATCTAGAGCATGCGCATGCATCTCATCTCAACAGTGGTGTTCCTTCTGAGGCAGCCCTTGCCTGCCCTCACTGAACTGATGGCCTGTCCTGAAATTGGTCGTCCTATCAGTCACTTTCACACATCCCTCAGCTCTTCTCTTGAATACCTCTGCTCCTTCCCACACTGACCCAACTGTCTCTCGTCTTCTCTGTCAGACGGTTGGTAAAACTTGTACCACAAAGAAGCCTCCAGACCCCTCATCATGTCTATTGGGTAAGGGAGGTGGGACCGTCTTTCTTCCAAATATACACTTTTTTTTTTCTCTGTCTCCTCTCAATGAGCTCCCAATAAATATTGAAAGTTGGCCCATTCTTTACCGGGCTCATTCCCTGTATTCTCTGCCCATCATTGGGTGGAGGCCCAGCTATGCAGGGATTGATGTGTACTCAGTGTAAGGCCTCCTACTGCCGGGTCCTGACCGGGTCATTGGGTGCTGCTGACCTATACACATTTGCTGCTAACGTCAAGACTTTCAGAGACATATCTTTGTTCTGTTCTGTCCCTGCCAAAGTTGGGAACCAGGCATTGGCTGCTGAATGTGCTGCTTCCTACTTACTCTTTTATCCCACGGATGAGCCAATGTTGGAGAGAATGAAACAATATCGCACAGAACTGGGAGAGGACACAGCTGTCACAGCCAGAGAGGTAGTTACAACCCCAGGTCTGTACTTTTTGGCCCTCCCCTGTCCCATACGATGGGATCACAGTCCAGGAGACAAAAAGGGAAACGTGTTTCACTGCAGATGTGTGCCAAGCCTGGGACTGAAGAAGCTGGAGCCTGAGTTTACTTGTAGTCTGTACCAGGCAGGGTTCCTTCAGGACAGAACCAGGCTTTCATAGGGCACAGCAGTGTGTTGGGGCAGGTTTCTGCCCTGGACAGGGATGGGGGGTTGTCTTTTGTGGGGTGATTGTTTGACAGCCTCTTTGCTTCCTTAGAGTATTCAACATTATGTGCAGAGATCTTTGATGGAGAAGAAGTTGCTTTATTATGCCGTGGAGCATCTAGGAGGAACTTTTAACGACCCTGTAAGTAATGGTATGATCTTAATCTTCCTGCCCTGATATCATCAAGACAGTTGCCAGAGTTCACGTCAGTAGCACATGATCCAGAAAGGATCAGATGCTGATGAGAAGGACCCCCAAGTCCTTATGAGGTGGATCTTTAAGGCCTTTCTGCTGCTCCAGGGCTGAAGTTAGTTTCAAATTGGTGCTGTAACGATATGCATTAGCCCAATCTGACTGTCATCAGAAGCAGGCCAGAACCATTGGTCTGATATTCACTGGAGAAGGGATTGGCTGTTTGACATGGTCCAATGTGGAAGAAGTTTGTTGTGTACTGAACCATCTACATTTGTTCCTACAGGATCTTTGGACTCCAGATGAGCTGATTCCTGAAGACCTAAAGGAGAAACACAGGTAAGGTGGGCCAAGTTGTCTAGGACTGAAATACAAGTGTTGGAAGTAGCGGATGGGGTTGGACTGGCAGGGGTGGTACAAGGACCAGTAATACCTACTGAGGAATGGGCAAAATAGGAACACGAAGGGTGTGAAATGCTCCCACAGAGGAGGGTTAGGCATAGCTCTGTGTACTGACAGCCCTGGTCTCTGTTTTTTCCCTTGCTCCCGAGAGAGGATCAGGAGAAGCAAAAGCAGGAAACTCTGGATGTGGAAGAGAGGGAGAAGAGGGGTGAGTAAAAGAGCTTGAAGAAGGACTTGGATGCAGTCAGCCAGGCTAAGTGCTGTCTTTTCTTCCATCCTCAGACATTTGAATGCTAGCATAGATGCAGACTGACTCGAATGGCTCAGCAATTCTTCTCACTGTTTCTTTTCTCCCTCTTTGATGCATGTGTAATCTTGCAAAATCTCACTGCGTACATCTCTGGGATGGGAACTCAAAGAGCACTGTGGCTGGAGAAGCTGAGAGCAGTGGTGCCTGAATACGTGACAAGCCTGTGGACATGCAGATCCCTGTTCAGTGTGGCAGGAGTGTCTACACCAAACCTGGTTCAACTCCACCAGCCCAACTTCAAACAACATTTTTCTGAAGGGGACAAGGAGAGATGGGGGAAAATGGAAACTGGAAACAGACTATTTGGCTTGGGCAAGTCTTTCCCCGACAAACACAAATCCAAATGGTTTGTGGCTGAATGCTGTAGGCTGCAGTGTAGAGTCCTGTGTTCTTGTTGGTCCTCTATTACATGTGGACACACAGCCTCTTGCAAGGCTTTGTCCTGGATTCTTTCCTTGAGGTGACCCCAAGTGGTTCTCTGCTGTGACACGTGGGAGAGCACATCATTCTGAGGGCCTGAGTGCCTTGGCATTCCTGACCATCCAGAGGTCAGAGGGGGGTGAAAAAAAAGGCCAAAGGTCAATAGATCAAATCACCAACTAATACCCATTGTTTCTCTTTGGGGCTGAAGAAAGTAGAAAGATTCACTGGAGATAATTCTGGGATAAGATGTGTGATTGAAAGGAGGGTTGATGGAGGTGTTTACCTGCTTCTTTTCTCCAGAGCTTCACCCCAGTAGGCTGGACCTGTTCTGCTGCTGCGATCCACAACTTTCCCCAGCTCCCTGCTGCTCTCCCAGCAAGCCCCAAGTTTCTGCTGGCTCCTGAAGCACTCGCTGTAGGCCAGCTTCCCCAGCTGATGCTCTGGTTCCCCTGAAGCATGTGAGGGGTGCAAGTGGCCCAGGTCTGCGAGGAATGGGCACTTCTGGGGAACTGTCCTGTCTTCTCAGAGAATGTATAGTGTCTCTCCACTTCCTTATCCAGGCTGGGGGTTGGCGTCTGAGGGCTTCTTGTCCAAAGCTTGGTCATGCTTTTCTGTACTTCTCAACAGGTCCTTTGCCTTTTGAGGGTATTGCTGTCACGATGGATTCCCGCCAGATGAATGGAACCCAGAGGGTTGTGTTCGACAGAGTGCTGACGGAGTCTGAGTGTAAGGACCTTCTCCGGTTGACAAAGGTGAGGCCCGGGTCTTGTAGGAGCTCCTGTATATGTAATTTCCTCCTCAGCCGGCAGGGCTGTAGTGTTTCCATGGAGGAGAGATGGCAGCCTAATGTGTCATCTGTATCCTTCTATTCCAGGCAGCAGGAGAAGCAGGAGATGGCTACCGGGCAAGACGGTCGCCTCACACCCCACATGAGAGATTTGAAGGGTTAACTGTTTTGAAGGCCACGCAGGTGAGTGGTTCTATGAGTCTACCACCTCCTTGACTGTCCAGAAAGAGTGTTTACCACCTGAGCATTTTTCTCTGTGAAGTGCACTCTGGATGGGGTGATGGGTGTGTTACCTTCCTCACAAACACATGTGCAGTCTCCCCTGACCCTCTTCCTCCATGATCATGTTTAGGCACGTTGTACATGGAGGGCTTGACAAGAGCTTTCTCTCCTGTGAGACAGGGTTTCAGGATTGCTACTTGTCCCTGTACAGTAGTCTTACAGACATGCTGAGCTTAGAATTGGAGAATAAATTAAGGTGGAAGGAGCCTTTGGAGATCTCTAGTCCGACTCCCTGCTCACAGCACGACTAATTCCAAAGCTAGCTGAGATCCCTCAAGGCTTTGTGCAGGCAAGTCCTGAGCATATCCAAGGGTGGAGATTCCCCAGCCTCTCTGGGCACCTGTTTCAGTGCTGTACGACTCTCAGGAAGATGACGTTTTTCTTTATATCTAGCCAAAATTTCCCTTCCTGCAGCTTTTGCCTTTGCCTCTTGTCTTTTGAGTGTGTCCCTCTGAAAAGAGACTGTCTCCATCTTCTCTATAACCCCCTTTTAGGTGGCAGGGGGCTGTAGTTAGGTCCTCCATTGGCCTTCTCTTCTCTAGGCTGAAGAAACCCAGCCCTTTCGGCCTCTTTTTCTAAGTTATGTGCTCCAACACCCCTGCCGTCTTTAGACACTTCACTGAAGACTCACTCCAGTTTGCTAGTGGCCCTTGTGTACTGGGGGACACAAAGTGATGCTACATTCCAGATGTGGCTTCATGTGCGGAGTAGAAGGAAAGAATTGATGTGCTGTACAGGTGTACTCCTGGCTTGTATTTACGTGAGAAAACATGGTCTTTTCTTACATGTGTGACCACAGGACTTTACGCAGGTCTCTTCTTCTGTAGTGTGTACGTGTATCATTTCTTAAAAGTGTCTTTGTATGTAAGTATTCTAACAGGCTTGTTTTTCACTTGTAGCTAGCCCAGAATGGGGACGTGGACTGGAGAGACGCCAAATTGCTTCTGCAGGCCAGTGAGAAATCACGGAAAATCATAGAGTCCTATTTTACTCCTGGAAAGAAACTCCATTTCTCATTCACACATCTTGTGTGCCGCACGGCTGTAGATGGTAAAGAATCTTTCACCCTGTTAGTTCCTGTCACCTGGAGAGTCTCCTCAGTCCCAGCCATGTGCTCTCAGGAGACTCTGTTACCTTTACTCTCACTGTGCCCCTTTCTCTCTGCCTTATTCTTTCTTGAATCTGAAAATGCCGATATTCTTCCCTTTTCAGAGGAACAGGAAGGTCGCATGGATCTAAGTCATCCTGTCCATGCTGATAATTGTCTCTTGGATCCTGAGGGGCAAGAGTGCTGGAGAGAGCCGCCTGCCTACGTGTACAGGGACTACAGGTAAGAGAAGAAGGGGACCTGCATTAGATCTTGTGGAGATCAGAACATCTCCCCGGCCCCGTCAGAAGATGAGCTTAGCTTATAGAAACCAGTTGATGGGTGGTTGGCTCAAAGCCAGCCAGGACTGTAGCATCAGGCAGAAGGCTGCATCAGTGGCTTCAGAATGAGGTGTGAAACACCTTTCCTAGGCTGGGAAGAAGATCTGAAATTTCTCCCTCCTCCCTCCTCACAGCCAGCATTAATGGAGAGCAGAATGAGGTTGGGAGGCTGCATGGACTAGAACCATGATATCAAATTGTTGTCTTGTGCGCCTGCCACGGTACTACAGCCCACTGCCAGCCCTTACGACAGTCTGTTTCTTGTAATCAAGTTCTGTCGTTCACAGTCTTCCGTGCATTAGAGGAGAGGGGGAGCCAAGCTCCTTGGATTCCTTTGTTTGAGCAGTCTGCGTACTTTAGTGGCTGTTCTCTCTGTTCATCTCTCAAGATTCAGTGCCAATACTTTGTGTTGGTTTTTTCCATTCCATGTGAGAGTTTTTTTCCAGCCTGTGGCAGGTTTTGTTACTCTTCTGTGAAAGAACCTGAAACGTATTTTAAAGATGGTGGCAAATGTTGGACGCTGCAGCCAAATGAGGTCACTTCACTACAGTTGATTCCTCCTATTTACCATCCCATCCCTGGGCATCCAGAAATCTTATTTGCCTTTTCCTTGAGTGGTAGCTGTACCCAGAGCAGACATCTTCTCTGAGCAGCCTGTGATAAGAATGTGGGACTTAGGGGGAATTCCAGTATCATTGAGTGCATTTCCTTCTGATATAGACGTTGACTTGGTATAGTCAGATTGTAAAGTTACCAGGTTCTGTCATGTAACTGGTTAGATCTCTGTCCCTTCTGTGGGAAAGCTGTTCTGTCACCTCACCCCTCCCTGGGTAGTGGGCTTCTCTGCCTTCTACTTGAATGTATGTTAAAATATCTTCCTTGGATCGGTGCCACTGAGCCATTTCCAGGATTATTCCTGTCGTCTTGCAGAGTGAATTGTGACTGACCAACCAACTCACAAGGGCTGAGCTTTTCCAGAGTCCTTTTGAAAGAGGTCTCTGTGCTCCAGACTTTCTGGATCTCTTCTGTGTATTTGTGCTAGGGTCGTTAATGCAACTGTTGCACAGGATTGGGGCCAGGGGTCCAAGAGTCCCAGTGATCCTCCTCCAGGCGAACAGTACTACTTTCGGTGCCAGTGGTGCACTAGTCACTCTGTGCTGGTCACATGCTCTTCTTCACCTTCTCTGTGTTCATTAGTAATTTCTCTGGCGGCACTGTTCTGAGTACTTTTACCAGAGTCCAAACTGCTGAGATCGAGCACGTTGTCTTTCCCTGTGAAATCAACTGTTTTGTCAAAGATTGTGTGGCTAGCCCAGTCTGCTTTTAGTACGCCCATGTTACATTTTAATACTGTTTTCCATTTACCTCTTGTCCTTTAATTGTCCTTCTCCTCAGAAATAGAGTCTAAAGCCCTGCAGACTACTGAGGTCAGGCTAACAGGCCTGTTTATGCTTCAACCATTATCTCTACCGTTCTGCTTCTTCGTGCACGTGAGAGCTATCCTTGCTTTTCTCCAGTCATGTTACTACCCTGACTTCACAGTCTTACTAAAACCCTATGGCAGAAGAGCTATAACTTCCTGGGTTTCAGGGTTGGTAATCCTCTCGCATTCCTTATGTCCTTAACATTTTGCTTCAGCAGCCACAGTGTTGATTTCTATTTCTTTTTCCCAGTCCCATTAATGAGCCTCTCTTGTTCTTCTGATGTTTTCCATCAGTGGCATTGAACACCAAGAGGAACTCAAGTAGTTTGTGGTCCATTCTTTCACCTAGTTGGCTGTCGTCTCACCTGCACTGCACAGTGGCCTCACTGTTTCTCTTTTTTATCTAACATTAGTAAAGAAATTTCTTGGTTTAATTTTTTTTTCTGCATGCACTAAGCTTCTTTTTGACCATTCTTATGTTACCCTGAAATTCCTTGATTCTTAAGACATGGCTTTCTTTGCTGATCAGTCTCCTCTTCCAGGCTTTGGATTATTTCCAATGTTAAAACGTAACATCGTGCCAGGTCAGAACCAAAGTCCGTCTAGCCCAGGGTGTTGTCACAACAGTGCCACAGATGCATGCTGCAGAGGATTTAAAAAAAAAAAAAACAAAACAGGACAAGCGCATAGAGCTAACTTGCTGGCATACTCTCCTAGCCTCCTGTGCCTTGCAGCTCAGGGACTCCCCTGAGTTAGGCACTGCTGTATTCAACACCCCAAATGGATTCTCCAGTTAACTGGTCTAGTCACTTTTTGAACCTGTGATACCATTCAGGTGCCACAGCCTCCTGTGACAAGGAGTGTGGGGAAGCATCTGGGAGGAAAGAGCTTCACCGTCCGTATGTCCTCTTTCTTTTTGTCCACAGTGGCATTCTCTACCTCAATGATGACTTCCAAGGTGGGGGCCTTTTCTTCACTGAAATGGACACCGTGACTGTCACAGTAAGTCTGGGACTGGCCAAACGAAGGAGGGAGGACTGAGGGTGAGACTAAGTCTGGGGTGGAGGAAAACAGTTGGTTATTGGAAACCACCACTCCAAAACCAATTCAGTGCTGGTGCTGCGGCAGATTCAAATAGGGACAGCTAAAGGCAAATTGAGGCAAATCTCAGACGGAGGGGAGGTTAACTCCTTGCTAGCTGAGATGTTCCAGGCTCTTGCAGTCTGTGGGTGTCTGTGATGTCGGTTGTCCCTTTGATTCTCCCTGACCCTCTCCAAGGTGTTCCTTGCTCATAGACTAGCAGTGGATGACTGGTGGCTCTCTGCTGTTCCATGTTCCCAGAGGCAATGCTACCTTGGTACAACGACCATATACCCCAGAGCAGGGGGCTGCTGGCTTCATTGTCTCTTCTGTCTCTCCTGTCAGGCTGAGGTGCATCCTAAGTGTGGGAGGCTGGTGGCCTTCAGCTCTGGCAAGGAGAACCCCCACGGTGTGTGGGCAGTGAGCCGCGGGAGGCGCTGCGCCATTGCTCTCTGGTACACACACTCCCAGGAGCATGCTGAGCAGGTAAAGGACTGTGCTGGAGAAACAGGTCAGAGTACCTCCAAGCTAGATCAAATGCCTCTGAGGAATGGCTTGTGGGCTTTCCCATGGGGCAGGGCCTAGTGCAGCAGCTGGGGGTTGTCCTCTGCCAAGGTACCTGGTAGAGGGGCCAGCCTGTGATGGGTCCCACAAGAGAGGGAGGGTTGGATGGATGTGACAAAGATAAGATGTGTCTTGTCAGCAGCTGTGAGCAGGACGAAGACCCTATCAGGGAGAGGTTCACATCATCTCTGTCTCTGTGGCCACAGGAGCGGGTGAAGGCAGAGGAGCTGATGGAGCAGAGGGCTGTGGAGCAGGACCGGCCTGGAGAACATCACGGGGCTGATCACAGCGGCAGATCCTCCTCCGAGCTTCCCATTCCCAGCAGCGGAGCCAGGCCCACGAGCCGGAGACACAAGCCTGGCTCAGACAGGATGCAGCAACCCAAGGAGCTGCGGGCCAGAGATGAGTTCTGAGTACGCGGGACCACAGGGGCAGGACTGGCACACACCATGGCCTGGCAGGTCTTGGGAGTACTGGGACCACAGAGGCCTGGAGCAGTGTATTAGCATGCTAGAGCTGTAGTGATGGGGAGGGGTGTAGCTTTCTTCTCTGTGACATCCCAGCAGTTCAAAAATGGGAGCAGGGACATTAAAGTCCCTGGCATATTAAAGTCAGTGACACCAGGAACTTTCTTCGCTGCCTCACCAACGTGTTTGTGTCACTCAGAAGTAAGAAGGCAGGGTCTCCTCACCCCATTCCTCTCAGTGCCAGCTTCTTGGTCATCCAGGACCAAATCCGAGAGGGGGAGGAGGAGCCTGGGGTCTTTCAGCAAGGGCTGTCTCACATTCAGGAACTCAAAACAAAAGCCTGTGAATTTCCTAGGGACCTGCAAACTCCAGAAACTTGCAGTTGGTCTGAGAGAGGGAAGGTGAGGGACTGTGAATATACGGAATAAAAGCAAAATGCTGGACACAGATGTTGGTGGGAGCTTGAGTCTGTACACCAGGAGGGAGACATGCACACTCGTTGCTGATGGAAATTTAATTAACAAATGGTAGAAGGAGATTGAGCCCTCAGTGAAAGAAAACAAACAAAGTATTTGTCCAGATGCCAACCACTTCCGATAAGGGAGAGCAAGAGAGAAAGTCAGCTGTGCCATGACCAACCCCTGGAAAGAGTGGGAAGTGCCTTTAAGAAAAAGCACTGTATGCTCACGTTTCCCTGCAGCGAGGGTTCTCTTCCTTGTTGTTTTTTTTCTGTTCCATGCACCAAATCACCCCTGAAAGCAGAAGAGATACTTTGTTTATCATTTTCCACCCTGATACAGAGACAATCTGCTGTCACTGCCCAGGGGATTAGTGTCCCAAGATGGGATTATATTGTAGCCAAAGAGGAATTGAATGGGGTGGATGTGGAGTATCAAAAAGAGCAGTGACCCTTTTCCTGGGAAGCATTAGAGCCAGAGATCAATCTGTGGTCATGACATACACGGGCCTTGATGGGAGTTGTGCACGGGGACCCCAGCTACAGTTCATATGGAAGAAATCTGTAGGGCCAGGGCCAGTGGTGTAAGAGGTGAGTGGGTGATCCCCTCATCACTGTTGGCACAGGGCCCCTGCTGCATGGAAAGAGCAGTCTTTCCTCAGTCTAAATCCAGGCACTTCCTTAACACGCAAGCTTGGGAAACCTGCATTGGCAACAATTTTTGCCTCCCGGCCTCCCCAGGGTCACTGGGAAAAGACAATTTGATGTGTGCATTTCAAATTCCCTCTCCCTGGCAGGAGGTCCGTCACACCCTAGCACTTACATGTCCATCCCGATGATTCATGTGGGGGCGCTGAACGGTTCCTGCTTGACCAGGGTGTATTGTGGGGCGAGGGGCCAGTGTCCACGTCTCTGGCTTGCTTTGCCCAAAGGTGGCCTGGGTGATTAGACTGATGGCCTCCTGACGTCAGATGAGATCCGTTAAAAGGTATTTATCTCGGGCTTGGGCCAAAGCCGCGGGAGAGATTAAAAGAGATTGAGGCCAAGATAATCCCCTCGCAGCATCCCACTAAAGTGGCTGCCAAAAGGCACGCCACCAAATCTTTTGCCACCCCTGGCCCCTGTGCCCAGTTCTGTTTTCCCCATTGCGGAGCCCAGTTTGCTGCCCAGAGAGGGTGTCACCCCAGCCCTGCCATGGATTTTCCCTTGGCAGGGCCACTGTGGGTGACAGCATCCCTCTTCCCGCCCTGCCCAGGACACAAGTGGCACACTGTCCCCGGGAAAACGGGAATTCCTGTGGACTGTGAGGTGCAGCAAGCCCTGCCCCAGTGACTGATAATCCTAGCCTGTTCTGGCTAATCTTCACTTTATTAGTTTGTTGCTGATTTAAACAGAGGGAGTCAAATCCGCCTGCGATGGTTTCTTTCCCTTCAGGAGCAGCATGCTACTCTCTCTTTTCACCCCTCCCCATCCACCTGCTTTGCATTACGTCCCAATCCGATTTCCCCAAGTCTCTGGTGTCTGATTTAATTTGCCTGACGCTGCTCCTGGAATCAGCCCTCCCCCAACCCCTCCCGTCCACAGCCTTCCAGCTCCCCATGGGGAGATCAGTCCTGGGAGAGGCTGAGGAGCGGAGAGGGAGCAAAGGACTCGCTGGGTGGACGGGCAGGACTGACTGGAGAACGCACAGGGACAAGGGGTTTCTGTCTGGTGGGGAGACATTCTCAGCAGAGGAGGCAGACCGTGAAGGTCCCATCCAGGGGGGACTGTGACCCACCTCGCTCTACAGATCCTGGTAAGGATGCCGCCTTGTTGTGATGCCTGAGGTCACCTTGGTGAGCCTGGCACTTGGGACCCTGGGTTTCTTGGTGTGATGCTGTGGGGAGTTTTTGCACATGGGCTGATCCCATCTGAGGATGTGGGAGGGAAGATCACGGTGGGGAAAGAGTTGCGGTTGGCACTGAGATGTGTTTATGATGATGAGGGGCTTTGCACGGGATGGAGTTGCTTATTCTTCCATGTGCAGGTAAATCTCACCAGTTTCCAGACAGGAACAGGAGGGTAATGCCTTCCCTGAGGGACCTTGCACTCGCTACCCATACACAGTCCTGCACTCCCGGTGCGCCCCTGTGCACACCTCTTCGCAGCTGGCTACTTTTCTGGATGGAGAAGGAGCCCTCAGAAATCAAGGAGCAGAGCAGGGTAATTTTACCCTGGCCTTTGATCTCCATCACAGGAGAGGGGGATCATCCCTGTATCCGGCTCTGCAAGGAGCCCAGGGTCACCAGGGCAAGCATGCGAGGCCAGCCAGGGATTACACAGAGACCCAGGGATGCTGCCTATTAATACTCACTCCTCCCTCCTGCACCTTTCCCTTTTCTATTTACAGCCCTCTCCCAGTATCCCGCAGAGGCACCACTCCCTCCACAGCGAGGGGGAAGATACCCAGAGGATAGGAATTAAGGGGGGTTCACCTCCCCTTTCTTCCCACCCATGACTTGTGCCCTGATCCCCACAAGGGAGTGATGCTCAGTATGACAGCCCCTGGGGTGCAGGCTGGGCCCCCGCCACGGCGTGGTGCAAGGGACATAGCCACTGCCCTGAAAAGTCGTGGTGTGGCAGCAAAAGGCACAAGATGGATGATTCCAGACCCTTCTCAGCCTCGCGCCACAGTAGAAGCATTTGGTCTGCTACGAGCAGACACCCACGGGCTCAGGGTGGGTCTGGTTGCTCACAGACAGGAGTGCTACAGCAGTTGCCTCCAGCAAGTTTGTCAGAAAAGGCAGGAGGGGAAAGAAATGTCATGTTGGAGAGCAGAAGAAATTAAACTTGGTTTCAAGAGCCAAGAACTGTGACATAGATGAGCGCAACCAAGGCAGAGCTGAGAAGAGGGCTGGCGTGAACTGACTAAGCCCAAGCTCTGTTTGGCTGTGCCGTGCTCCTCGGTGATGCTTGTGGGAGGCACAACTCTGGACCAGTGCTGGTGCCAAGGTCCTCCTGTCAGTAGCTGTTTGCAGTGCTGGGGTGTTGGTGGTGAATTGCTTTTTCAAAGGTATCTAAGGACTTGGTTTCCTCCACTGCTTAGCATCCACCTGAAAGAGCCCTTACTTTGAGAAAGCACTGAGCGTGCACCATTTAGAAGTGTTTCCCATTAAAACCAGGTTGGGCAGCTACCATGAGCAACCGTGAGCTGATCTGTGGATCCACAAGAAATGTGCATCCCTAAAGTCCCACTGGTTCACAGCAGGAACGTGCCTTGGCCAGACTCCCAACTCCATTCCCCATTCCTCTGTTCTTCCCCCATTTGTTTCCCCCATTTCCTGTCCTAAATTTACATGACCGTGACAAGCCGCTCTTTTGCACACCTGCCATGGTCCTCCTGGGAGGCAGCTGCACTTCGCTGTGGACCAGGTAACTCACTCTCCACAAACTGCACTGGGACATGATGGCTGGAGGCGACAGGCGAAGCTGGAGCTATTATTATCGCTCATCTGTGGCTCCTTGTCCTTCTGAGGCTGAGAACAATTCCCAACTTCATTTAGAGTGTTCCCTCAAAGGGATTTAAAGGTTCGGACAGAGTCCTGAACCTGAGCTGCACCTTCTCTATACTTAGCTCTTTTTATCCGTCCTCGACATCATGCCCCTGCCCTTTGATCTGCCTACCGGCTCCAAAAGCCCCTCATCTGGTTGTGCAACTTGATAGAGCAGGTGCCTGTGAACTGGCACTCCCGTGCTAGCGCCAGAGTTGAGAAAGAAACACTTGGGGAAGGGAAGAGAATGGTAAAAAAGCAGGAGAGGTGCAAGGAAGACTGGGGATCCGATGGGCAGTGAGGAGGACGTGCAGCCAAGCTTCACCTGGGGCAGAAACTGGAAGGAAGAGAGAACAAGGCTCCCACCTCCATGCAGGTCTGTGTGGGTAAAAACAGAAGGCCACACAGACAGATTAGGGCAGGTGGATGGACAATGATCTCAGATGGCCAAAGGTGTGTGAAATAACAGCCTGGAGAGCTTGAGGACCAAGCAGAGGGGACTGGAAGGAGAGAGTCAGAGGGAAGAGGTGGCCCAGCAGGGAAAGGCAATCCAATGCTTAGGGTTGATGGAGGGGAAATAAGATCAGTCCTAGGGAAAACTGAGAAAGAAGAAGGTGTGGACCACAATGGTAGGGCTGGTCTCCACAGGGTGGTTGGAAGTTCAGGATTGCCACTTGGTGTGCTGGTGGGCAATGACCAGAGCTGCTCATGGTCTCCACAGTTTGACTGTACACTGAAGCTGAGCAGAAAATGCCACAAGATAAGGAGGATGTGCAGCCTCCGACTGAAAGCTGTAAGGCCTTCCCCAGCATCTCCCCAGTCTGTCAGTTAGCTGAGAGATGGCATGGGGTGCCCAGCCCCTTCCCAAAGTAGAAGTGCGTGCAGGTGGGATTTCATGGCCAACATCACTCAATCAGGTGCAGCTATGCATCCTTGCTGCGAGGAACCCCCTCATCACTGTTCTGGCAAAAAAAGAGAAGAAACAAACTGTGGAAACACGCAGCTCAGGTGCTCGTCTGTCCTCATCCTTCAGCCAAGAAAGCCACAGAGACACTCAGGGGAAAGGATTCTGGAGGGAAACTCAAAGAGCTCTATGAACGAGCGAAGGTGGGACCTGAGAGCTATCTGCATGTCCTTGGCCACAGCAAGAGAGCAGCCTGGCATGGAAGGACCCAAAGCCCCGTTGGCTAGAAGAAACAAGGCCTTCCGGCAACAGGCCAGAGGGGGATTGAAGCGACGTGACCCACAGGGACTAGGAGAAATTCTGCAGATGCTGCTGGAGCATTTCTTGGCCTTGGGGCAAAGTACTGGTTCTAATGATGAACAACACCTGGAACACATCTGGACACTCACACCTACCCAGAAGAAAGATTGAAGCAATTAAAGACCAGATTTGTCTACAAGATGCTAGAATCACTAGTGAAGTTTTAAGTGCATATAACAAGAAAGAGAGAACAAAACAGAGATGCTGTATAATCATATGGTGCACCTGCATCTTGAATATGGATTATAGTTCTGGTTCACTGCTCTCTCTGCAAAAACATATCATCTGTACTCTGTAAACAACTGAAAAGGGCTTAGAGAACAACAGAGGTAATAGGATGTAACAGCTTACATGGGAGGAATGACTAAGTGTGCTCTGCAGTCCAGAAAAGAGATGGATGAAGACGGATTTGACAAAGATCTATAAAATACCAAGTGATGCTGAGAGACCAGTTATTTGCTGATTCTTCCAATTCAAAAGCCAGGGGCCACCAAGTGGAACTAGTGCCATGGGGGAGTAACAGAACCAAGGACTTCTTTGCAGAGCCCGCCACTACGCTGTGGAAGTCATCATCATGGGGTACTGAGGATGCCAAACTTTGACATGGGCACAAAAATTGTGTGGACAAATGCATAGACGAAAAGTCCATCAAAGGCTTTCATACTGTAATGCTGCCTCTAGCTTTGGACATCAATAAAAAGCTGGGGTTAGGAAAGTAGGAGAAATACCACTATCTGTTTATGTTATTCTTATATCCTTCCCTAGGCGTTCACCTTTTTTTTTGGGGGGGGGGGGGGGGGGGGGGGGGGGGGGGGGGGGGGGGGGGNGAGGCAGCAGGGGGAGGGTGGGAAACTAGAAGGGAACCCTGACGGAGCACCTCAACAGTCCCCAGATTTCCTTGATGGTCAAAGAGCTGGTGGGCGCTGCCTGGTGATGCTTTCCCTAGGTCAAATAATAGGAAATAGCCACTGGGCTCCCTCCGTCAAGTTTCCTCCTCCTGGAGCTGAGAAGGACAGCTTGGCCATGGACAACATGATGAAAAGGACCCAGGACTTGGTAGGGCTTGGAATGGAGAGATTAAAAATAAAGAGGTGAGGGGACAAGTGTGGCCAGAACCTCAGCAAGAGACTCTGGAGGTCTTCAGCTTCCCGGTGTACATGTAAGCAGAATACAAGACCAAATGGACATTTGATCATGCCCAGTACAACCTTTTCAAATACTAAGGGCTTTGATCAGATACAGCATGACACTACCAAGCATTCAGCCAAGAAATGGTTATCAGAGATGCCTACATTTGCATAACTGAGCATTCATATTCTACCTTTCTACCTCACACCTTTCTCCTTTGATTTTTTTTCCCCAGAATCAAGGCTGCCCCACGTGGAGGAACCACCCCTAGGTCAGAAAGATGGGGGAAATGGAACAGATGAAGCAGGAGGCTGAGCAGCTGAAGAAACAGATTGCGGTAATGCTGGCAACTGTCATGAAACTGCTAAGACATGTCTACCCCCCCCCTCCCCCCCCGCCATGTCCAAGTTCTCCTCCTCAGTCACAACTTGGAGTTGAACTTTCTACATCTACATCCTTGGAGCCCTCTGCAGTTCTGTACAGCCCTTTAAGCACTAATGGAAATCTTCATAGTATAGTGGGGGAAGAGAGGGAAGGGAAGGGAGAGAAGAGGGGACACTACAATGGTGAGAAGGAAGTGGCCACCGGCATTGTATCTGCAGGGGGGCCAAAGAATGTACTGTGTCCCAAGGACCTCCTCTGCCTGGGAGGCAGATGGTGTTCTGCCAGGTGGGAGGATCCATGGAAAGGGTGTTGCACGGGGAAATGGGTGCTGACCAGCTTTTGGCTCACCTTCCTGATGTTTGACTGGTGTCGAGGTGCCCTAGTCACAGTCCAGGATCCCCCTACGCTGGCCACAGTCCAAACACAGCAAAGCCACAGTTCCTACTGGTAGCAGCCCCCAGGCTATGCCCCTGAATTTCAGTTGCCATCGCCTTCATCACACGGGTTTTTTCTGCCTCATCTTCTCCTGTCTCTTCTCCAGGATGCCCGGAAAGCCTGTGCAGACACAACGCTTGCTCAGGTAAGGGACAGGGCTGGCTGGGCAGGTGAGTGTGTGGTGTGGGTCAGCTAGCACCACTGCAAGGAAGACTGTCTCCAGTTGGGAAGCAGAGTTAGGAGGCAGAGATGTGGGGAGCGGTAAATCTCCTGCCAGTCCAAGATTAATTTTTTTCTCTCCCCCAACTCTTTCCTCAGATTGTGTCTGGAGTGGAGGTTGTTGGCCGCATCCAGATGCGGACCCGAAGGACTCTACGTGGGCACCTGGCCAAGATCTACGCCATGCACTGGTCCACAGACTCCAAGTGAGAGACGTGCTGCTGACCTGCTGGGTGCAGGGCAGCCCATGGGTGTGAAGGGCAAGAAGGCTCTGATGGGAAGAGAGCTATTAACGTGGTCTTGTTCCTCTCTCACAGACTTCTGGTCAGTGCCTCACAAGATGGGAAACTGATTGTGTGGGACACGTACACAACTAACAAGGTAGGAGTCAGGCGGCTGCAGCAAAGCGGGATGCTGGAGTGGGTCTCCTCAGATCTAGTGCCCTTGCCCTGCTCTCTCTGCTGCCAGAGTCCCAACATGGTTTCTTGTCCTCACAGGTTCATGCCATCCCTTTACGTTCTTCCTGGGTCATGACCTGTGCCTATGCCCCTTCGGGCAATTTTGTGGCCTGTGGGGGCCTTGACAACATGTGCTCCATCTACAACCTCAAGACTCGTGAAGGCAACGTCAAAGTGAGCAGGGAGCTCTCAGCTCATACAGGTAGTGTCTGCTGCCTGCCTGTAACCTGGGCACCCTCTGCTTCCAAACCTCACCCTTCTAGCCCTGCTCCATTTCTCATATCTGCTTGTTCCCACTTCCCAGGTTACCTCTCCTGCTGCCGATTTCTTGATGACAACAATATTGTGACAAGCTCTGGAGATACCACATGGTGAGTGTTATCTTCCGCATCCTAGTGACATGGCATCCGGCTCTTAGAGGCTCATATCAGCAAGTGCAGTCCTTTTGCTCTACAGCAGTCCACTATCTAAGGACAAATGTCTTCTACACGGGGATGCCACACAGAGCACCTTAGGAAGCCAGATCCATTCTTTCTCCCTTGGCAGAACAGGTGCTTCTTTTCCCAGTTGAGGTCAGGTCTGTTGCAGGTCTCTTGGTGAAGCAGTAGGGACCATGCTGTCAGCTCTCACAAAGCACAGTGTCATTCATCCCAGGACAGAAAACATCATAAATTTATGTGGAGCCCACATACGCACTCCACTTCTCAAGTCTTGCCTGCTGTGCAGCAGACACCTGCAAAGCCAGTGCCTGGATCCTTTGGTTCCTGGCTCTCAGGTCTCACTGCTGTGACTCTGAGGAGTGCTGAGCCTTTATTCACCCCCACCCCATCCCAATACTTGCTTTGGAAGAACCTCTTGGTCAAGGATGAGTCAGGATGTGGCATTTCCAGCAGAGATCAAGGTTGCACGGGTCTTTTTTGCCTGGCTGTAATGTGGGATCCCAGTGAACACGCATGCATCCTACAAACATGGATATAACAGACCTTTTTCAGCTGTTTGCCTGTGGGTCCCTCTTACCTCCTCTCAGTATTCCGTTCAACTGTTGCAGTTATGGGAATAGGGTCAAACCTCACACACCCCCAGCTTTAGTCTAACTCTGCTTTGGCAAAGGTATGACCAACAACAGCTGTGAAGATATCTCCTGCTGTATAAAACTGACTCCAGCGACACTCTCACCCATTTTCCCATGCTGTAGCCAGGCCCGTGGCTTCCCGCCTTTTGTTTGCGAGTGGGACAGCTCTTCAGCCCAGCTCTACATCTGTTCTGCCTGAGTTGGCTCTGAGAAACTCTCTCCTCTCCCACAGCGCGCTCTGGGACATTGAGACAGGGCAGCAGAAGACTGTGTTCCTGGGACACACCGGAGACTGTATGAGCTTGGCCGTCTCCCCAGACTTCAAACTCTTCATCTCGGGGGCTTGCGATGCTACTGCCAAACTGTGGGATGTGCGGGAGGGCACCTGCCGTCAGACCTTCTCAGGGCATGAGTCCGATATCAACGCCATCTGCGTATGTATGCTGTCTGCACAGTGGTGGGGAGGCAAGGAAAACGGAGGGTGGACCAACTCTGAAACAGGGTCTTGGGACAAGGTTGAGAGAAGCTGTCACAGTTGTGTGGGGAACAAGGGTCTCACAAGACCTTGGTCCCATGATCCAGCCTGAAGCAGGCAGGGCCTGAGTTCACTGAAGTTTGGAGGCTGGCTCTTTCCAGGAACCAGGACACCAAAGCATCTAGGTCTGACTCAAAGCACTGCTTGGACTCAGCCAGTACACCATGATCTATGGAGCTCGGCACCCTATCACAGGTGCTGGTGCAGCTTTGCTCATAGCAGCTGTTGAGAACCATGGTTCAGGCATGCTCCAGGAGCCCTGGCGCAAGCCACAAGTGAGGCAGCAGGAATGTCTAACTCAGCTGAGGGTCTCGGTCAGCTCCAGACAGCAGAGGTGGGAACTTGGAATCATAGCGAGATCTTCTGAAGACAAAATCCTCACAGGAGGCAGCACAGACATTTGGGGACAAGTATCCCCCTCAGAAGCAAGGATTCAAACCAGAACCCTAGAGGTGGCAGGACAAGAAATGCGTCAGTTTAATCCCATGCAGTTAACCAAAAGAGTCTGCCAACTTCCTGCAATGTCTGCTGCTTGAACCACCCTCCACCGACTTCAATTAGCACAGCTTTTCTCACCTGGCCCATGGCTTCCCTGCCAGCTGTATGCTTTCCTGCCATACCTGCTCCTGAGGAGGTCTTTTTTGCTCCTCAGAGCAAGGACACAGAAAACGGTTGTGTATGAGGAGGTTGGGGTATGAGGATCAGACAGAGGAAGCTGTAGCTCTGAATCGTAGCTCTGAATCATGCCAGACCCCATCTGGGGGATAATGGGTGGACACTTGTCAAGCCCTGCACTAACAGCTGGAGTTAGAGAGACAATAATTTTTCCTCAGGCACTGGGACGTCTTGCAATAGCTCTAGCCCCTAGGTCATTAGCTTTCTTAAGGTGGAAGGGGTTTACTAGTCTTAGGAGAAGCATCAGTGTTCCTTTTCAGACTCAACTTTTATGATCCAGTGTTTTGTCCCACTGGGTTGTCCTACCTCCATGGCTTCCTGGTTGTTAGCAGAGAGGTGAAGAGTTGAGGAAATCTGTAAGGCACAGCCTGATTAAAATCTGGTATGTGCCCTTCTCAGTTCTTCCCTAATGGTGAAGCCATCTGCACCGGCTCAGATGATGCCACCTGCCGTCTCTTTGACCTCCGGGCAGACCAGGAGCTCATAGTGTACTCTCATGAGAGCATCATCTGCGGAATCACATCAGTCGCCTTCTCCCGCAGTGGGCGCCTCTTGCTTGCTGGATATGATGACTTCAACTGCAACATCTGGGACTCCCTGAAAGCAGAGCGTGTGGGTGAGTGGCTCCTGGAGGTCCCTCTTTCATTCCCTGCATGGTCTTCTGTCCCTACCAAGGCAAGGAAAACATCTTTATTTTTTCTAAAAGGGGCACATCCTATACTGACTGAAACCAAACAAAGCTTCCTCGCACTTAAGGAGCACACCATAATTAGTACAACTCCCTGTAATGTAGAACTATTGTTTCTAATGTTAAGGAAGTCAAGACTTTAAACAACACGGTTTCAAGGGAGAAAGGAGCATTAAAGTTCCTATTAGTTAAATCTGCTCATAAGCACCAGCAGTATTTCCTACTTTCCCCTAGCCTCTGCCCTTTGCCAGCTACTCACAGTGCCACTTGGTGGCCAGGCATCAAGCTGATCATCATCCATCATCATGGGCTTCCATCCAACGTCTTTGGATACTCCCTGATGCTCATACACAGAATACACTCTTCCCAAGAACATTGTTCTTTGGCCAGTCCCATGCGTGGTGGTTGTATGCCATGCACAAATGTTCTTCTGCGTGTTCATTCTTATTAGCCACGTACTGATTGTAACATGCCCTGCAGGAACGGACAGCACGATACACAAGGATGTAGGTACACAGCCTATGATGCATGTCCTCAGCGTGGTCAACCCCTTCATCTCTCCCAGGCTCCATTTCTTTTCCTGACCTCTCTTCTCTCCCCCCATAGGAATCCTTTCTGGCCATGACAACAGAGTGAGCTGCCTGGGGGTGACGGCAGATGGCATGGCCGTTGCCACCGGCTCCTGGGACAGCTTCCTCAAGATTTGGAACTGAGGATGGCAGCAGAGAGGGAAAGAGCAGCGGAAGCACGGCCCACAGCCCGAGCCCACGCAAACAGCATCGTCAGCTGAGCACAACAGAAACGCCTACCTACCACTCCAGCTTGTCTCTAGACACAGGTCACTTGTAGGGGTCTCCCAGAGTGAAAGGGAAAGGAGAGGTCGGGGAGGGGGAGCAGGAGCCCACACACTGGCCCTTCTCTCCACTTCTAAACATGTCCAGCAGTTTCCAGCCTCGTGCAGGCTCGAAGACTTGCAAAGCACTGTTCATTATATCTCAGGACTTTACGGTACAGTTCAGACACCCTGCATCTTCCTTCAAACGCCTCTATCCACGTTGACACCCATCCTTCAGAGGACCCCTCATCCCCTGCCTCTGTCCCAGACTACGCTCTGTCCTCGATTTAACTCTACCCAGTTTCTCTGTGTAGCTGTCCTGTATCCCTGCAGACAGCCTCAGAGACATACTGGGTTTGAGATTTCCATCACGCAACCTCAAACAAAAGAACTAGTGTAAATTGGGCTCATTTTCCATTGGGAAGACTTCGCTCAAATCTTATCTATGCATAAATGGGGGAAAGGTAGCCCTCAGACCTGCCAGAATACCAGGGAATATTATATTTATTCTTATTTATTGTCTGCTTCTTGCTGTTCCTTCTCTTTTTGCCTCACTCCTGCGTTGTGTGGTGACCCTGTCTGACCAGTAGCCATCAGCCCCAGTTTTCAAAGCTGTAATAGATCTTCATAGCCCAGGCAAATAAAGAAAGCTCACATAAGCACTGCAGGCTGCGTTCTTTCCAACATTGCAATGAGCTCTCCTCCTGTGACTACTGCCTGCTGACCCCATCCAGAGAACATCTCATCTGCAGGCCTTGCTCTACCTCAAAGTCCCCAGGGGATGGTGTTCCTCACCTATGTTTTAGTCCCAAGGCTTGCTGCCATACAGTTGGGATAGAGAGCTGAAAACGCACCTTTGCAAACCTTTGAGATTTAAGCTCAATTACAGGGCACAGCCATTATATTCAGCCCCTGTTCCACTTGTTGGCTCATAGCGGCATCCTGGGGTCCCAAGGCTCTGCTAGGGGGAGTTGGAGGTCAACAAGATGTAGTGATTTATCAACAGAAGGTGAAGATATTAATGCACCATACTATCTCATTCTATTTTGAATCGCATGCTCACGCCAGCCCCTTGCAGTAGGCTGCAATCCTTCACATGCATTAGTTTCAGGCCCATGTAGGTGCAGCAGAACTCAAGAAGCAAGACTAGATCCATCAGTCTCCTACAGAGAGTTGCAGCTTCCCAGCCCACTCTGTAGTACATGGGTCCAAGGTCAGACCCTTCTCAGCACAGCTCTATGGTGGCATATTACAGGCAGGGGACACAGCTGAGTTTCAGGGTTAATAGAAGGTTGAAATATTTGTTCCCGAGTCCTTGTCCCCAAAGAAAACATTGCACTGGGCAAGCAGGGGACTCCTACTGGCCTATCAGGACACACAGTCAGCAAAGGTTTAATACAAATTTATTTGCTACAGATAAGAACTCTACAGTAAATCAATACAGATGATATACAATAAAAGACTCAAAGTCTGTACATAAGACATGCAAAGACAGAGAGTGTGCTCTTTCCCCAACAGGGATAGGCGAGAAGAATGACCACAATTCTGGAGTTTCAGTCTATTGAAGGATTTCTCACCCCTAGAAGACTCTCAGAACACAGAAGCAAATTACAGTAAGATCTTGGAAAAGGAAATATCTAGTTCTCCACAAAAGGACACTGTTGGTTCTCTTTGTTCAAGTCACTCCAAGCACAGTTCCCAGATTTGAGGCTCCTGCTCAGATCCACTGTCACTTCCTTCTTCTCCCCAAGGTTCTCTCCCAACACATGCCTCTTACCCTAGAGAAATTAAAAAAAGAAAGCCAAAAATATAGGGTAAAACACAAGTTAATTGAGGGTTAGTTAATTTTCAGTGCAACACGTAGCCCATTTTCAGGCCATTCAGCTTTGACTCTCTTGTGACAATGTCTAAGAGTGATGGACTTCTTTCTACAGCCCGAAGAAAAAGGATGCATTGAAATGGGCGATATAATGGTAAGGCCAAAGATACAGACACTGAACAAGACTCGGATGCATCTAGGGACAAAACTGACCCACAGAAAAATACTTATGAAGTCACTAGGCTCTACAAGCCTTGGAGGCCACAGTTCCAAACTGGGGCCCTACAAAATACAACACTGAAAGATTCGTGGTTTTTCAGCCCATTCTCACTCCCACAGTATGACAATAAGCTTTACCTGGCGAGGGGCAGGAGCACTGGGGGAATTATCATCTTGTAGGATGCTGAGGGGAGACCGGCCAGTTCCACCAGATGCTGCCATGATTTTGTTGTTGGCCTTACGTCTTACAGGCTTGTTCCCTAGTGACAGAAGGAAACGTGTCAGTGTGCCACAACAAGGGTAGAGGGTCCTCGACTTTAAATGCCTCCTGGCCTTTATGATCTAGCTTGCTTGCCTGCACAGCAAAGGCTGTTACCCAAGGACTTCCAGGTAAAGGGATCACAGAAATGTTGAGGTTAGAAGGGACCTCTTGAGGACATCAGGTCCAACTCCCGTGCTCCAGCAGAGCCACCTAGAACCAGTTGCCCAGGACCATGTCCAGATGGTTTTTGAGTATCTCCAAGAATGGAGACTCCATAACCTCTCTGGGCAACCTGCTCCAGTGCTCAGTCATCTTCACAGTGATAAAAGCATTTCCTGATGTTAAGACGTAGCCTCCTGTGTTCCAGTTTGTGCCCATTGCCTCTGGTCCCTCACTGGGCACCACTGAGAAGAGCCTAGTTCTCCCTTCCTTACACCATCCCTTGATGTATTTATACATACTAATAATAGGATGCCCCTGAGCCTTCTCTTCTCCAGGCTGAACAGCCCCAGCTCACCCTCTCCTCAGAGAGGGCTAGGTCAGAGACACTCAGCACCACTCACTCATAGCACATAGATGTGCTTCCCACCCTCGCTCCCCAGCTCTTCCCAAGGAGAAGCTTCAAGGTCCCACCAAATAGGCCTCCACGATTACGAGCCTGTCTCAGAGAGGAGAAGAGCTGACATCTACCTCTTAAAGAGGTACATTTACCTCTTGTTTTTGACTACCGATTGAGAACGTAGGGGTTTTTTTTTTTCAGTTCCAGAGAGAACTCAGTTCGACAGAAGAACAGTTCCCCAAAGGGGCCTCCCACCTGCCAGCCGCAGACCCCCAAGGCCAGGCTACCCCAGGCGGTGGGAGAGAGCTGAACCGGGGCGGGGGGGGGGGGNGGGGGGGGGGAGGGAAACAGCCAAGGTCCCTGTAAGCAAGCGAGCCTGGAGAAGGCACACAAACCCCACAGAGGAGCCACAAGTGCGTGCCACCCCCCCACACACACACACACCCCCACACACACCAAGCGCTTACCCGAGGAGAAGCCAGGCCCGGCAAGGCGGGCTGGCCGAGCCGGGGCCGCGCTGGCAGAGGGCGAGGGCGGCCTCTCCGCTTCTTCCCCCGCGGCGACGGCGGCCGCCTCCGGGCCTCCCGCGGGCGGGCAGCTCCGCCGGGCCTGCTCCTCCGCTGCCGCCTCCTGAGCGGGGCGGGCCGCTGCCGGCGGCGCGGCCTCAACCCCGAAGACCTCGCTGAGCTGCTTCACCAGGCGGTCCACGCTGTCTGATGGGGAGGAAGGGAAGGAGGGAGGGAGGGATGGAGGACGGGGTGAGCCGCCGCGCCGAGCCGCGCCGCGCCCCGCAGCCCACCCGCCTCACGGCCCCACTCACCACTGGACACGGCCCTCATGGGCGTGCGGAAGATGCCGGGGGTGGGCGAGCGCGGGTCCCAGTCCTGGCTGGTGCCCGCCGCCGGCTCGGCGGGGCCGGGCTGAGGGCTGCCCGCCGGGGAGCTCACCACCTACGGAGAGAGCGGGCGTGAGGGCGGCGGAGGACGGGGATGGGGGGGAAGCGGCCAGCGGGAGGGCACCCACCTCGATGGGCGTGCGGAGGATACCGGCGCTGGGGGAGCGGGGGTCGCTGACGTGAGCCAGGTGCTTGTTGCGGAGGGCGGCGGGGGTGGCCGGGGCGCTGCCGGCGAGCCCCATGGCGGCGGGCGCCCGGCCGCGCTGCTGCCCCGCCCCACCCGCCGCCGCGATTCAAATCTCCCGCGTGCCGGCCGGCGCCGCCCCATTGGCCCCCGCACGGAGGCGGGGCCCGCCCCCTCGCCCCGCCCCCGGGCCCGCCCCGGGACGCCCATCTCCCGCGCGGGAGCCGCCCGGCGACTCCGCACGCCCCGCCCGGCACGTCCCGCCTCGCCCGCCGCCGGCCCGCTGTCAATCTCCGGCGAGCTCCCCGCCCCCTCTCCGCTCTATTGGCTGAGGAGCCCGGCACCGCCTTCCGTGACGGCAGAAGATCGGCTGCGATTGGACCAAGCGGCCGGGCCGTGCCGCGGGCCCGGCCCTCAGCCTCGCTGCCGGCGCGCCCGTGCGGCGCGGGATTGGCCAGAGCCCGCCTGACCACGCTGGGCTCTGATTGGTTAGGGTGGGGCTGTGGGCGGTGCTGCAGTGAGCCGCTGTCATGGCGGAGCTGAGCGAGGCGCTGCTCTCGGTGTTGCCGTCCATCCGGGTGCCCAAGGCCGGCGACCGGGTCCACAAGGACGAGTGCGCTTTTTCCTTTGACACGCCGGTAAGCGCGCCCCGCGGCCGGCCCGCCCGCCTGGCCGGGCCGCCCCTCGCTCCGGCCCGCTCCCAGCCCACCCGCCCGCCGGGGTGCCGCCCGCGCGGGGCGCCATGGGACTTGTGGTTCCCCGGCGGCCGGAGCGGCCCGCGGCCGGGCGGAGCGCGGGGCCCTCGGGGACTACAGCGCCCGGCGTGCCCCGCGCCGCGCCCCTCCCGGCCGCGGAGCGCTGGGGGCTGTAGTTCTGAGGCCGGAGCGGGCGTGGGCAGGTCGCCCGCCCCGTTTGGCGCCGGCCCGGCCCGGCCCCGCGCCCCTGGAGAGCGGGTGCCCCCCTCCGACATCCCCCTCCGCTGCGGGCGCTTGCCGGGACTTGCAGTCCGGCGGAGACCCGGCGCGACCCCCCGGGCCCGGCCCTTGGTGGCGTGGGGCGGGCCGGGGGTCCCGCCCTGCCCGGGTCCGAGCTGCCCCTCCGGCCTCACCGCGTGGCGTGGCTCGGCAGGCGCGGGGCGAGTCGGTGCTGTGTCATTAAGATGGCAGTGGTCCCTTCTCCAGCCGTCTCCACCCCGCCGGCATCCCTGCTCCTCCCTCCCTACCCCCGCCTGGCCTAGGCGGACCTGGGGAGGCCCAGGCGGCAGGAGGGTGAGGTGCCCCCCTGGGCCTCCTCGGCAGGCGCCCATCTGGGCTGTGCCCCAGCCCAGCAGAAGAAATGGGCTGCGGCTGGAAGATACGGGTCCTTCGAGGAAGCAGCACACGGCAGCCCGGCCCTCTTTCCCTCCCTGAGCCCCACGGTGATGCCTGTCCATGTGCTCTCCACCCAGACTCTGGCCCAGCTGGTTAATGTTGGGAAGCAGGCTGAGAGCTTCTTACTGGTTTCCCTCTTTTCCAGCCTCTGCATTTGGGTCCCTCGCCTCTTCTGTTTAAAGAGTGTCCCTGCTGAATGAGTGTGGCGTTTTCTAGGTGCTTGTGGGATGAGGAGGGCTCATTCTGTATCTGTTTCAGAGCTACTCACAAGCTTTTCAACGTAGCAGCAAAAACAAACAGTGGTCTGATAACCTCCCTCACACTGTAGTTTGGCAGAGTTCCCTATGGCGCTGGGAGTTATGCTTTCAGACAGGGTGTCAGGGTTTTGTTGGTAGTGATTGTACCGTGCTCTGAACGTGTGAACTGTGCGTGCTAGGGACCTTTTGTGAGATAAGTTTCTGAGGAATCTTGCCCAGGCTTTCCTGATTCAGTAGCATCTTGCCATAAATGAACAGGGAAATAGGTTTTCAAATACATCATCTTGACAGGAGTACCTGTTCTTCTGGGACAGCCAGGCTGTGGCTTGCTATCTTATTTCAGACTAGCTACTAAGTGGCTGGTATGTAGGAATGAGCCGTAGCCATGATTTAATGAATAATGAGTAGTCTTCCTAGGGGTAAGTCCGTGTCTGTCCTAGCAGTTGGAATGGCATTCTTTACCGTCTCCCTTCAGTTTTTGTCTCTCCTTCCTTCCAGGAGTCAGATGGCGGCTTGTATATCTGCATGAACACGTTCCTGGGCTTTGGGAAGCAATATGTGGAAAAGCACTATCAGAAAACAGGCCAGCGGGTCTACCTGCACCTCAAAAGAACACGTAAACCGGTAAAAAATAAATATATGTACAGTCAAACTTCTGAAATTGAGAGCTTCGATATGTCTCTGTATTTAATCAGATACAGTGTTTTCTTTCCTCAGATATAGCTGATGTTTTTCTTTGTGAATTGAGGTGCACTAGTTCTTCAGCTCTGCTTATGCTGAATTGTTGTATGGGTCGCCCGTGCTATTTCTGCCTCTTTCTGTTTTCAGAGTAGCTTAATTTCAGTCCTTAAGGCTTGCCACAGCTTGCCTATCCCCCTAAACCTATTTCTCTGTTTCTTCTCAACGAAATAGAAGGAAGAAGACACCAACACCAGTGCTGGGGACCCTCCAAGGAAGAAACCAACTCGCTTGGCTATCGGTAAGAAAGCACTTGTGTATGATATCATCCTTGTTGTTTTGGACCAGTCCTTTGGAGCTGCCTGGCTTCATGGCATGTCACTTTTGCCTTTCCTCTTCTGGGCTAGTTGAAGGTAGTATCCCTGACTGAATTCAAACTTCATGTTTTCTAGTGTGTTTTAGGTGGGCAGTTTCTGCAAAACGGTTGTTGAGGTCGTAGTTTTGTGCTGTATTCAAAGTTACATCACGTTTTCTGTAGATAAAGGTTTTGCATCCTCTCTTAACTCTCTATGCCTCACTCAGCTTGGTGTAGGTATAACCAGCGTGGGGCTGTTGCTTAATATGGATGCGTGGGGCTGGAGTAAGTTTAAGAAAATGTGTAAGTCTGAGAAAAGTAAGTTTGAAGTTTCTGATAGAAAAACTACTCTTTAAACTGCTCAGATATTGAACTGGTTTTATTTGTATAGATGGGGAAGAAATTACTGGTAAATACTGTATTAACATTTTGGGCTTGATAGTTCTTTGAAATACAAGGCTGATACTGGAGGAAATACATGTGAACGTTAAAATATGAAAACCAAGCCCTTTTTTTGGAAGAACAGGGCTGGTATTCCATTACTCTCTTGCACCGACTGCAAAGGCTGTCATGGAAATCAATGAACATACTGCTTATTTGGAGCAGTCTCGCCTAGTAATTTCTGAACCATTATGGAGATCTATAAAGCAGAGGATTGAAACATTTTTTAGCAGTAACAAGTTCTTGGCTTGGTGGGAGCTGACCGCTAGAGGGAAATCCAGAACCTGGATCATGCACGTCTTGCTTCTTGCTCACTTTTTCCCTGGCTGTGCCATTGTGTAGCAGACATCTGGTGACTCCACTGCTGCCACAGCGCAAACACCAACATTAGGACTTTCAGCTGCTCCCTGTTTTTATGGTGAGGTGAATGAAATCCCAAAGGTCCCTTCTAGAAAAATTGAGACTAGAAACTACGTTCCTTCAGATAGACAGTGCTTTTATGTATATGATTGTGCTGCTTTTGGAGAGATGAGGCCCAATTTGCAATACGCGTTATTTCTGCATCCTCAGTTCTACGAGGGTCTTGAGACAAGTGTTGTCCCTGGGTCAGCAAATAGCTGCCTGTGATAACAGCTTAGTGGCGTGAATGGAGCAGGCAAGAATAAAAGACGGTATTAGCCCTGTGATTGAGGCAGTGATCTTAAATCTAGGAGAAATTTTTTTTTTCCTCTCTTTTACCTAAACTGTGTTGGTTTAGCTAATCCTGCCATGGGGGATTTTTAAAAGTGCTAGAAAGATGTAGGAGCAAAATGTCATTGGCTGGAAAACGTAGCCCTTGATCTTTTCATACCTCAGCTTCCCGCTCCATGGGAAAAAAATCTATAGTGCTTGCTTCCCATGCCCACATGTTGGTTGGACGACTTTTGGTGTTTGTGATGTTTAGATACAAGCACCAAGAGGGAGGCAGTGTACCTTTGTGGCAAGCTGTTGGCTGTATATGGGGGAAAAAAGGGCTACGAGGCAGTCTGTGGCTGAAGACCCTCTTCCTCATCTGGAGCTTCAGCAGTTTCATATAACCCCCCTAGGGAACTTCAGCAGTCTGTTTTAGTTTGTTTAGAGTTCAGAAATTGTGTAATACCTGGCGTAAAACCCCTGAGGGATTGTGTATTGCTTTACTCTATGAAGTGATGACAGGAGATCTCTCTGGGATGTGCTGAAGAGGCACAGAAGAGGATTATCTGGGTATGTTGTTGCATGATGCTGGTGACTGTTCTCAGGTATTTCTTAAATCACCCAGGCTTGCAGCACCTGCATTCATACATGGCAGTTTGTGCATAGTCTAAAGTATGTATGTATTTGAGGGGAGAGTTGCAGGAGATACTGTGGGAACCGGGTATTTTTGTCAATGTTTTAACTAAATGTAGTAATGGTTATCACAACCATGTTGCACACAGGATTCTTGAGGCTGAGGCATTAAACAGCAAAAACTCGTATTCCCTTCTCGTATTCCCATCTGTTGCAGCCACAGATCTTGAGAGATCTATTGCAGTCACAGCATGCCATTTTTAAAGAAATAAACGAAATTCAGTTAAAAAAATGCGTGACGAGTTAAAGCTGCTAGTAAGCAATGTGTCTTCTGCCTGTTTCCTTCTGGGATGTAAGGTGTGAATGCTTGGAGAACAGGAAAGGCCAAGTTTTTTTCCTGAGTACCTACGTAAATCAGAAACTGCTCCACCACAGATGTTTTTGGTGAGCATCCATCATGACTCTTGACAACTGGCAAATAACGTGTTATGTATGGAACTCCCATTTCTGTTGCAATCTCTGGGAAGCATGGCTAGGTGGGCATGAGAAACTACTAGCACTATACCTTTCCTAAGACTTTTTCTGTAATTCTGGATGTTCTGGCTCCAGAGGAACTCGGGGTTCTGCCTGCTTAAGGTCAGGACCCTGAACTGTCCTTCCTGGAAGAGGCAAGAAACAGAGCCAGGCTTGTTAAAGATTCTGGTAGACTAGACCTTTGCACAGGATTAGAATATGATCTCCTCACGCACATCTCCATTCATCATCTTGGATGTACTGTGTAGGATGAACAGCAGTGCTTTATCATGGCTGTGTTCTGGCCAATGTCTCTCTAGAGCAGGTCTCTCTTCTGGTTGTAGTCAGGGTCTGGAGATTCCTTCTAAACATCTGTAAGAAGAGCTGGGAAAAGCAAACCTATTGTCACTAGGCTTGTATTTGCTCCTGTGAAGTCTACACCAGCAGCAGAAACTTTGGGATGCAGAAATGGAAGAAAGATTGTGGATCGTTGATCTAGAGCTTTGCCTTAGTCATGGTGCCTTATTTCATGTAAGCTATGGGCAAAGAAGCTTTGCAAGCTCTTTGGTTTTACCTGTTACCACAATCCTTTTTCTTCCTGTAGGTGTAGAAGGTGGATTTGACATCACAGAGGAAAAGTTTGAGTATGACGAAGATGTAAAAATAGTAATTTTCCCAGAGCATTTGGATATTCCTCGTGATGGGCTGGAGGGATTACCAGACATGGTCAGAGACAGGGTATGTTTGCATGGAGAGCTGTGTTTTCTGTTGGTATGGAGAATATAAACCGTTGCAGAGAAGGAACTGCTGTCCTGTAAAAGGGATCCTGCAGAGCTGCTGTGAAGTTTCAGCTTGCAGTAAGCAGGATTGTTCTGCACTTACACAAAGCTTTATATTATGGAGTCCTGGCTTGCAACTGAGGCTCCTGAATGCTGCCCTAGCACAACTGACTTGCTGATCTGAGCCTAAATGTGGAGTGTTGTGGCACTGGAAGCTTCTTTCCTTCTGCCCTTCATTTTTTTGCCTGCTGTCTTAATTCCAGATTGCCAGTGCGGTCGAGGCCATCCTGACAGCAGATTCAGCATCACGGAAGCAGGAGGTGCAGGCTTGGGATGGGGAGGTTCGACGTGTTTCCAAACATGCTTTTTCCCTGCACCAACTTCAGAATGATGTCCGCATCCCACCATGGTGAGCACAGTGCTGAAACTAGCTGTATCGCTCTGTATCCCACATCCACCCCCATCACCTTCTTCTCCTGTCCTGGACTGCAGCAGCAGCAGAGACTTCTTTTGTGGGTCTCGGAGTCTGCCTTGTCATAGTAAATTCAGGGAAAATGGCAAAGTAAGGTATTTCAGGATGCTCAGTGTTCTAAAGTGAAAGAGAAATGAGATTGTTTATACTGTTGTCAGTGGGTAGTAATGGAGAGGGCTTGGGAGGTAGAACCCAAAGGTTTTCACCCTAATCTCTTTTTCTCTGTTCCTTGTCAATAGCGGCTGGAAATGCAGCAAGTGTGATATGAGGGAGAACCTGTGGCTGAACATGACCGATGGAGCTATCCTCTGTGGTCGGCGCTATTTTGATGGCAGTGGTGGCAACAATCATGCGGTCGAGCATTATCGGGAAACTGGCTACCCACTAGCTGTGAAACTGGGAACAATTACTCCTGATGGGGCTGGTGAGAAGGGGGATCCTGTGAGGGTTATAGACAGCAGACACCACTCAGGCTGGCTGTAGTCTCTGACAGGGAAAGTCAGGGAGGATTTCCAAGAATTAGGCTGGTGTTGCCCATCTTACGACCTGAAACATTCAGTGTCATCCTATCATGAACTTCCCACTTTGACCTCCTTCTTGTGGCAGGCAAAGAACCAGCTGATAAAACCTTGCCTTCCTCCTTCCCTTCCTTGTAATTTGGAGGGGTTTAGAATAGTTATCCAGGTTGCCATCTTATTTTCTGTGGTGGAGTGTTTATCGAAGAATTTAGTGTGCAAAGCCTGAGTAGAGAATATGTGGCACAGTAACCCACTTTCCTCACTCTAGACATACATGTACCTCTGTACTTTGATCAATGACAAAGTTGTTTGTCTTGTGACATGTTTTGGAGGAACCTCAATATTCTGTCTGCCATGCTACTCTCCTGAGAAAGGAGAGGAACCCCAACTGCTCAGTTTGTCAAAACTCCCAGTTCTGGGCACTCTGTTCTCTTCATCCAGCGGAAAACATTAGATCACAGGCCATTATAAGCCTCTCCTTTTCCTCTGTGTTCCTGCATAGATGTCTACTCCTATGACGAGGATGACATGGTGTTGGATCCCAACCTGGCAGAACACCTTGCTCACTTTGGGATTGACATGCTCAAGATGCAGAAGGTGAGGGGGAAAGTGGTGGTCCTTCATAGGCCCAGAGGGAGAAGGAAGCAACTCTGAGATGTCTTAGCTGGATCCCAGCTTTCTGTGGCTATGCAGAACCATTCCTGGTCAAGAAAACGTGTTTTTGGTCAGGCAGAGTTGTCTCATCTGCCTCGTTTCTTTCATTACTTCTTTTGCCTTTCTTTCCTGTCCCTTGGGTTTATTTCCTTGGTGTTCTGTGTCAGTACTGCGGGCAGGGAGGTTCCCAGGCACTGAGATTTATTCCCTAGATTCAGTGTTAGTGTGTCATTTCCATGCCCCTTTACAGGGGATGGTTCAGATCTCTCCCATGTCTATTATCATTCCTGTTTCTGTCCCAGGCATTCAGATATTTGAAGACAATTCTTGTATCTTCCTCCTCTTCTGATTTAATAAAACCGAATGGATTTGACTACGTTTCTCTACAGCATTGAACTTCTTACACCTCTCATGTTCCCTTGAGTCTTCTTTGAGGGTTTTTGCTGTTCTTTCTCTCCACAGACAGACAAGACAATGACAGAACTGGAAATAGACATGAACCAGCGCATTGGGGAGTGGGAGCTCATCCAGGAGTCTGGCGTGCAGCTCAAGCCCCTCTATGGGCCTGGGTACACTGGTATCCGCAACCTGGGCAACAGTTGCTACCTCAATTCTGTGATGCAGGTGCTGTTCAGTATCCCAGACTTCCAGAGAAAGTAAGTGAGTTTAATAACTCCTTTCCATTAACCTGGGATCAGTACAAAGGTCTAGATCTGGGAGCTTCTGTTACAGTAATCAGGCTCAGAACTGTGTCTTTACTAGATGAACCCATATGTCCATTAGATTGTTCCATTTTGCTTTGCAGGTATGTGGACAAGCTGGAGAAGATATTCCAAAGTGCACCTTCGGACCCCACACAGGACTTCAGCACACAAGTGTACGTAGAGTTTTGGTGAGAGAAGGAAGGCTGAGGCTGCCTGGGTGCGTCCCCTCTGCGCTGCTACAGAGTGCTTTGCTGCAGGTTTCTCCCTCGAGCCTCGCCTCTCTGTTTCTGGGTCCATCACCAGAGACACTGATCCTCAGTGGTCAATAAGGATCTAAGCCAAGAAAGTTCAGCTGAATGCCCTAGATGGAGAGGACAGAGCGCACCTCAGTGTTCATGAGAGGCTCTTAAATGTGTTATGTGGGGAATGCAGTACCATCTGTTACCACGGGGGGATTTCTGGTAGGCGTATTCTATCTGCGTAACAGCAAAAAGGTGCTTGCTGTCTGCAACGGAGGGACATGGCTAAGAGCAAAGAAATACATAGATTTAGGCAACTCTATTCTCAGTGGATAATTTCTATATACTTAAAGAGGCTTCCTGCAAGAGGCATTGTGTGAGCAATAGCAGGAGAACATACAGAAGAAGGAACACAAGATTTGGGAGGGCATTGCATTTTAAATACATGAATTCTGTGCTACATCTGCTCTAAAACAGCAAAGCGTTATGTGGAGGTTGCGGGTGGAGGAATGGAAGGTGGCATTTGTGGAAGAGAGTTCAGCAGTAAGGGAGGATTCTAAATTTGGACACCCTGGGGTGAGGTGTTCACTGAGGAGGGGATTAAGCTGAGACAGCCAGAAAGATTTTTGCCTGGGCAAAGGGTAGGGTTTGGTTCCAGACAAATGGCAACAGTGATGGGGAGGGACTGGAGTGAAGTAGAACAGTAGGGAGGGTCTGAGCATAGGAAGAAATCGCTGAATGTTACTGTTGTCCGTTAAGTGCCTCATGCACTCATTCTTGATCTTTCCCCTGGGAAAATGTGATTTGTCTGCTTGCAGCAATGCTATTTCTAGCTCAGACAATTTCACTCTGCCCTGTTGTCTCCTGCACAGTCAGTGCAGCAGATACACTGCTGCTTTACCCATGTCAGGCTGCAGCTTAGTTTGGCTGTTACGCAGCTGCTGCGTGGCTCAGCACCAGCTGCTCTTCTGTGGGGTAAAGGAAGCTGTTCCTTTATGTTCTCCACACTGTGCAAGCAATGGTTGAGATTGGTGCTCAGAAGGCCTAGTAACTTTCAAGTCAACGATGTCTCATGGGACCAGAGAGCAAACCAAGATAAGGTGATCTTGGCTGGTGCAGCAGAGACAGCTGATTTCTGTGAGATTTACAGTCCATGGCAGTGTTAAAGCTGGATGGATTGTTGTGGTTCCTGGAGTATGTGGGATTGCAGAAACCTTTTTGATGCTAACAGTGACTTCTTCATTCCAGAGCCAAACTGGGCCATGGACTGCTTTCTGGGGAGTATTCAAAGCCAGCTTCTGCAGATGGGGAACAGCAGCCTGACCAGAAGGTGAGACTTGGATACAGCGTCCTCATGATGTGTGTGTTGCATGAGGCATTGTGTGTTACATGGGGATGAAGAGAGAACCCTTCCTGAAGACATGTCCTGGGAATCGTTCCAGGGCCCTGTCACCTGAAGAAAAGCATGCCTAAGAGTAGAGTACTGCATGCCAGGACACATGGTTAGGAAATTATGACCACCTTTGTCTTCCACCTTGTTATTTGCAGGGTATGCAAAATGGCATAGCTCCACGCATGTTTAAGTCCCTCATTGGAAAGGGGCACCCAGAGTTTTCCACCAACCGACAGCAGGATGCCCAGGAATTCTTTCTGCACTTCATCAACATGGTGGAGGTAATGATTGAGTCTGTTTGTCAAATCATGGAAAAGCCCAGCTTTGTTTTCCCCCCACAGCAGGGAGTGAGGAGTGGAGGTGAGAAGCTGGCATTGGAGCAGAGAGGGGGAGAGAACACAGGGAAATGGGCCAGTTAGCACCTGTGGGAGCAGAGAAAGAGAGATGCTTGGCCGTGTTTTTAGGGCTGACTCCTTGGAGGAAGGTCTTTTGGGAATGCACAGCTGGAGCTGTAAATTGCCTTCTTTAGGAGCAGGAATGGCATGGGTTCCTGGGGCACAGAAGTTGGCTCTAGTTTATTCTTGGCTGTCTTTTCCAGTGTACTGGATACAGAGGTGGATACTGTTTAGCCATGTCTTGTGTGGAACTGCTGCTACTGCAGATATTTATTTTTGCCATTCTGATGTTACATCTCTCCTTCTAATGTCTCCTCCTTCAGAGGAACTGCCGCAGCTCGGAGAACCCTAATGAGGTCTTCCGTTTTCTGGTGGAGGAGAAGCTGAAGTGCCTGGCCACAGAAAAGGTGAAATATACCCAGCGTGTGGACTATATCATGCAGCTGCCTGTGCCCATGGATGCTGCACTCAACAAAGGTCAGTAATGTGCCAACGCTAGAACAGTAGCAAACATGTTTGGATATTGTGCTTGCATTGCAGAACTCCTTAAATGAGAGAGGGACTTCCTCAAGGACTGGCTTTGCCATTTCTGAAGCCATACCGATCCTTGGCTTGCTTTTGTGGGATTGGGCTGATTTCTTCAGAGGTGGTGTGACACGGTGATGTCCCTCTAGCACCTTTCCTTCCATCGCCACAAGCTGGGCTGTGATTCAACAGCAAAGCAGGACTGCAGTAGCAGAACAGTGCCCTGGAAGACATTGTCTACTTTGTCCTCCGTTCTTGATGGCGTGTATCTATAGGCCTGTTCTGCCTCTGGCTGTAGCTTACAACAGTTGCTTTGTAGGTACCTAGGGGTGGTCCTTGACTCCTCTGCTCTATTCTCTAGATGAACTACTGGAATATGAGGAGAAGAAGCGGCAAGCAGAGGAGGAGAAGCAGCCACTGCCTGAGCTGGTGCGAGCCAAGGTGCCTTTCAGCTCCTGCCTAGAGGCCTATGGAGCTCCAGAGCAGGTGGATGATTTCTGGAGCACAGCCTTGCAGGCCAAGTCTGTGGCTCTCAAGTGAGTGTGTGTGAGTTACCAGCTAGGCTATGACGAACTGGCAATAGCTGCATTTTTGGGGACTTCTTCTAGTTGCTTGGGGAAGAAGTGTTAACAAAGCTTTGTAGTCCTCTACCCCCTGGACCCATAGAACATTGAAGCAGAGGGGGAACCAGTCCATCAGTGCTGGAGTGATTGCCCCCAAGGGATACAGTGGGCAGGACAGCAACGCTAGTGAAATCCTTACCATCAGATTTCAGTTGCTGAGGGACTATGAGAATATTCCAGAAAACTAACAGCTTTTATTCTAAATTCAAAATTTACCTTTAAGATCAGTACTGACAGTATGGCGACACTGGTCTTGCTTGGTCTCTCAAATTTCTTTACAGGAAATTTTTAGTTATTAAAGTTTAAGCAGAACACTGAGTATAACAGATGCATCAGTTATTTTAAAGAATGCTAACTTAAATGCTAATAGCAAGGTTTAAAAAACAGCTTTAATTTGTCTCACTGCCAGCAGCACATACGACAGTGCAAAGGTGTAGTGAGAAGATTACAAACTCAAGCAGCTTCCTGCTGTGATGCTACCGACTGTTCGTCTGCAATGAGAGTAGTCCTCAAAGAATTGGAAGTGATTTTATAACAAATATTCTATTCTTAAGCAATAGCTACTATAAACAAACAGTAACACAATCACATTGAAAAGTAACATTATGTTTTGCTTTTAAGTAGTGAGTTGTGTTCAAACAAGAATTTGCATTGAATATATACCGTTGCTTAAATTAGTTTTATGGCATGTTACAATTATCCCCTGATAATAAGTATCTGTCTTTCTTATTACTGCTTCTCCTTTCACAAACATTCCCCTCTGTTTCATAGGTTCCAGACACCATCTCTCTCAAATTGTCTAACTAAATAATGTTCAATCAAATTCAGTTAGCTCAAAATTCACTGCTTTTGCTTCGTATCCAAAGGAGTGCTCTCGTGCTTGAAAGCTTGTCAGTTTCTGCAGCTGTATCTGTTGGTCTAATAAAAGATGTTATTTCCTCTACATTCCTTAAGGGTTAGACTTTTAATTAAGTACTAAAATCTGAGGAGGCTTGTAAAATGCAGGATTGGAAGGTAGAGAACATGGACTATTCTTCCTCATCCCCCAAGTTTTTGTACATGCTGCATTCTGCCTCATCTGGTCAGAGCATCTGCTTTAGAAATGGTTCTGTGTTTGAAGAGCTTTAAGCTCAGCATAGGAGAGCTGCACAGATATGTGTATCCCCCCTTAGGACGTGCCTCCACCATACTCACTGATTTCTCGAATCAACTAGGTGCTGACAATCATTGCTGACAAAGTATTTAAAAGTATTACTTGTCTCTTTCAGAACAACACGGTTCGCCTCTTTCCCGGATTATCTGGTGATCCAAATCAAGAAATTCACTTTCGGTCTGGACTGGGTGCCCAAAAAGCTTGGTAAGAAGGATGAGAAGTATAGAGCGTATAGGTATTGGGTGTCATATATGGGTGTTGTGGTCGTTACTGCAAAGAGGAAAGTAACTACCCCAAAAGGAGCTGCAGAATGTAGCGTATTGCATCCCCAGGGACTTACCCTTCTAGATCTCCCAACCAAGTCCTTTGTTTCTGCCCCTATGGGGAAGCTGAGCAAGACCGTATCTTGCAGATGTCTCCATTGAAATGCCAGAGGAGCTGGATATCTCTGCACTGCAGGGGACGGGGCTGCAAGATGGAGAAGAAGAAATGCCAGACATCGCACCCCCACTAGTGACACCAGACGAGCCCAAAGGTAGCCTGGGGTTCTATGGCAACGAGGACGACGACTCCTTCTGCTCCCCTCACTTCTCCTCTCCGACATGTTAGTGATTCTCCTCCTCTCTTCCTGATGCCTGACTCATTTCCCTGCTCTCCTTGTCTTGTCTCCCATGCTAGCAGTTTCCCACCTGCTCAGACTTTCCCTGTCCCTCTGTCAAGCGAATGCCGGCTCCCTCCCTTGCTCGCCTGTTATGCAAGGGTGTTATGCAAGGGAGCTTGTCGATTCCTGTTCTGTGGAAGATGGGGAGGTGGCATGTCTAGTGCATTTAGAGGGGGCAGAGCTGGGGCTTACACAAAGTTTAACCAGTAGAGGTGTTTTATTTTCACAAACCACAGTGGGAGGTAGGGTTTGGGGGCTAGGGAAGAGCCAGTGCTCCTGAGTTCAGGAGTTGAATCCTTTTGGTCCCTGGAGTGCCTGTGTGTGAGTCTGCGCTTCTGAAGAAGGCAGGTAGCAAAGGATGAGAAGAGCAGAGAGACACAACTTGTGTGAAACGAAGCCAGGAAATGGTGGCTTGGGGGCCTGTGTGACACTGCACAAAACAGAGCAGGCAGGGCTGGGTGGGAGCGGGTGGCTCTAATCTCTGTCTTCCCGCAGCACCCATGTTGGATGAGTCAGTGATTATCCAGCTAGTGGAGATGGGCTTTCCCATGGATGCCTGCCGCAAAGCTGTGTATTACACAGGGAACAGTGGGGTTGAGGCTGCCATGAACTGGGTCATGTCACATATGGATGATCCAGGTATGAGACCACATGGCCACAGTGAAGCTGATTGCATCTGGGCCATTGTAGTTCTTGTCCCACTGCCGCAGTGGGACCTCAGACTGTGTCCCTTTTGGAGAGATGTAATTGCTCTGAGCTGTGTGCTGTTTCCTGCTGCAGACTTTGCTAACCCGTTAGTTCTCCCGGGATCCAGTGGACCGGGGTCAACTATTGCCTGCCCAGACCCTCCTTCAGAAGACAGTGTGGCCACCATTGTCTCCATGGGCTTCTCCCGGGACCAGGCTATGAAAGCGCTTAGAGCCACGGTGAGAGGCATGGGTGACATCAGAGTGAAAGGATATTCTCGGGAACAGGCATTCCCAAGTTCACAGTCTTCTCTTCTTCATTCCAGAACAACAGTCTGGAGCGTGCTGTGGATTGGATCTTTAGTCACATTGATGACCTTGATGCAGAAGCTGCTATGGATATCTCAGAGGGGCGTTCGGCAGCGGAGTCCATCTCTGAATCTGTCCCTGTGGGTCCTAAAGTGCGCGATGGGCCTGGAAGTGAGTTCCAAGCAGTAGGAATGTGGATTTGGGGATGCAAACTCAACACAGCATCATTCTCCCCAATCGGTGCAGTAGCTGCCACAGAGCTGGTCTGGTTGTTGAGATGGAAGCAGGAAGGAAAAGGAGAGGGATGGCAATGAAGGGCCTAGACCCTTCGGGCTGGGGTTTACCTGGAAGCTGGTAAGAGAGAGGCAGAGGAAGCGCTGTCAAGTGAAAGAGGGGAAGGGCTGTTCTTCTTTCTCCCAGTTGTCCCCGGAGCATTTTCTGTTCTTCAGGCTCCCATTGAAAAACCAGGTTCCTGTCTCTGTGCAGAATCAGTGCCGTGCTGCTGGGTGCCACAGGGAGGGGGAATCTCTGCTGTTACCCACCCAGCACCCATGGGCCAAATAAGCAGTTGGAAGAGAGAAGGCTAAGTGGCAGTTACCATCTCCTTTTTCCCTGCACATTTGGCCTTGAGACCAAATCACAGAATGGTCAGGGTTGGGAGGGACCTCTGGAGATCAT
>RSEF01000001.1:94191830-94217070 GCA_003993805.1 Himantopus leucocephalus
GAGGCTCCCCTGGGACAGCCCTGGGAGGGGCCCAGACAAGGTGTTCCTTCCTCTGAGTCCTTAATTTGGGTTCCCACCCATTATCGTGCCCCTGTGCTCCTCACGATGGGCCTTTGGTGGGTTGATGGCTCCTGGGATGGGCCTGGGAGCAGCATGGCAGGGTGCTGTTTGGGTTCCACCTCCTGCTGTCCTCTCCCTGTGCTCCTTTGCGGGTGTGCAGATGAGCTTTTAGCATATTGCCTCCGTAATGATCAGTATAGTTAGGTTTGAGATCTTCTCTTTTTTATACATAACATTTCTGTCCTTTAAAGATTTGCGCTTCCTTGTATAATTTCTCTTGTTTCTTTCTGGTCATCTAGAAACAAGGCAATCGAGCCACGTGTTCCTGTTGTAAGACCATACGAAACACGTGCATAGAGGCACACACAACTTCTACCAGTCCGTTCTTCAGCATAAAGGAGTGAGGGATGGGAAGAAAAGCATGGCATCCTTTTTCTTCCAGCACTGATTTGCTGAAGGGCTCCTTAAAGCCTTGGAAAGCAAAGGCAAGAGGAGCTGGAGTGCTTCATGTGTAGAGGTTTGGGGGTTTTTTCAGGGGATATAGTGGAAAACCACATCATATGCAGGTCAATGACCAGGGAGTGAATTCAGATGGGGCACAGGAGAAGAGGTCAGCGCCGGGGAGCCAGGCGGGACGAGGCAGGGGACGTGGCCATGCAGCCCCAAGCACAGAGGGGTGCTTTGCAGGAGGGGGTGACAGCTCTGGCGCACGTGCTGCAAGAGCCGGAGGCTCGTGTCTGACGGTGGTGGGTCCGCCTCAACATGGACCGGCTTATCTAACACTGACGTTGCCCCGGGGGCTGCGAAGGAGCAAAGTGCACCGGCGGGAAAAGGGAGCAGGGCCTTGGACTTTGGTACTAACTGCAAAACACCGCCGGCCATCAGCTCTGAGCGGCGTTCCCAGCCGGTAAACACCCGGCTCTGCTTGGCAGACAACGGGGGGCACAGCCGCCCGCCGGACCGCGGGTGCCAAAGCCGGGCAGGCACCGATGGCATCTGCTGGGCACTGGTGGCCTCAGGCCCTCCCCCCCAGGTCCCCAGCCTGCTGCCTGAAGCAGCATCACCTGCAGCGGGTCGGGACACCCTACCCCCAAAATCCACTTCCCAGCATCCAGGAGGTCGCGGGAGGCTTCATTCTGAGCCCGAGCCTCATTCTGCTCAACCCGTTAAACATGTATCAGAGGGAATGTCTTTCCTCAGAGGTATTTCCCACCTGAGTGACCACCACCCTGTGCAGCCCAGCAGAACCTCGAAGCTCGGCCGCGTTTTGAGCTGGGGGGTGGACCAGGACGACCTCCGGTGGGCCCTTCCCACCGAAAGGATCCTCCAGTTCTGTGGATACGCTCCTAAAAATTGCCAATGTCACCCAGCCAGGAAGGGCCGGGAGCTCTTGGGGAGGTGGAGTAGGATGACAACACGCTTCTGACGAAGGCAAGACACGCTCTCGAGCTTTCCACGTGGAATTTAATACCAAAAATGACAAAGCCGTGGCAGCCGGCGCAGCAAACTGACCCAAGCCATCAGCTGGGGGAGGGGGGGAGGGGCATTACCAGCAGGATGGTGACAAAAAGAGACGTCGGGGAGCTGGGACGGCCGACGGGCGGCAAACCAGCAGCGCCCGCGTTGCTGCGGGAAACCGAGCATCAGCCGCGGGGCGCGCTAACCGGAACAGCGCCTGTAAAATATGAGAAATCTCTTTTTTTTTCCTTTTTTTTGGGGGGGTGGGGAGTTAGCTCAGAGCTGGCGAGATTTTGGGTTCCACGTTTGCCGTGCCCTGAGGCAGCAGTAAGGTACAGATTGCGGGGGTGGGGGGGGGGATAAGGCTGTCGGGAGAAGGGGTGTCGCTGGGAAAGCCCAGAGGAGGTGGAGGCCTGTGCGGCTGAGGCCGAAGGTGCCTTCAGCCCCGCGCAACAACACCGCGCAACACCAACACCGCGCAACAACACCAACACCGCGCAGCGCCGGCGCGGGAAGCAACAAGCCCCGCCCCCCCGCTGTCGCTCAGCGCGGTTGCTATGGCAGCAGCGCCGGGCCCCGCCTCCGTGTCCGCCCCCCTCCCGCCCCCGGTTTCCATGGCAGCGGGGGCGCCCAAGGTGGCGGCCGCCGGCGGGGCCGCCGGAGCTGCCTCAGCGGGGCCTGTGAGGATGGAGGGAGAGGAGCTGGACGGGGAGGAGTACGGCCTTCAGGAGGAGGAGGAGGAGGAGGACGAGGAAGAACAGGTGAGGGAAGGGGCCTCTGCCCCCTCTGGCTGTGGCTGGGCCAGCGCTGGCCTCCTGCTCTCTCCTTCTCTCCCAGGTGCTGGCCCCGTGTCCCCTGACGGAGGAGGTCCTGAAGGAGGGCCTCTCTCTCCTCTGTAAGACCGGCAACGGCCTGGCTCACGCCTATGTGAAATTTGAAGCCAAACACAAGTGAGTGTGCAACACCTGCCCCAGGAGAAGGCCTCCTTCTCCCTGAGCATCTGTGTAGCCACGGAGCAGCTGTGCCGTAAGGCCACTGGTGATGGACTGTGTGGGGGCAGGAGCGTTTCTAGGCCATGTTTTATGGCTGTCTGGCATCCACTCTGCGCCTCAGCATAGCTTGTCCATCCTCGGCCCTGAGCTGGGGCCTGCCTCCACCGTAGCCAGACGCACTGGTGGGAACGTCAGTGTCCCCCTACATTGAGGGGAACTTGCCCATCGCTCTGGACTGTGGTGTTCTAGGGGGGCCTGAACAAGGTGACCTCCCTGCAGTCACTTGGAAAAATATCCATTAAGCATCTCTCCTGTTAACTGCTAACCTTTAAGGCACGCAAATGTAAGTACAGTGCCACAATGGCCTGGGGACAGTTTGGAGCCTCAGCCCCATCAGTACATCCACATAAGCCTAGACCTAACTAACAGGCCTCAGTAAGACTGTGTCTTTCAGCAGCCTCCTAGGTATCTCAACCAGCTTTTTTCCCACTAGGAAACTCATTCCACACAGTCCTTGGTGTTGCCACTACTGTCTAACAGACCCTTGCCGCCCCCTCGCCCAAACTTACCCTCTTTTCTGCTCTTGTTCTGCCCTCTCCTGACAGGTACAGTTCAATGGGAATAAGTACTCCCCGTGCCAGGAAAGCAGATCCAATCTTAACATTCGGCCCGATTCAGAGACTATTCAGCCTGTCCCTATCGCCTGCCTTTTTCTTCCTCTCCAGCAAGGCTTTCTAGGACAGCAGGGAAGTGGGAGGGGAGGATGCCCTCCTTCCAGTAGTGGTGAGGAACAAACTAAAAGCTGGTAGCAGGGGGAAATATGAGCGATGTTTTATTTACACCTCCCTTCCACAGGGACTTGACAGACATTGCCCTCCTCGAATGCTTCATTCACCTGCGGTATGTGGATTTGTCAGAGAACAAGCTGCAAGATTTGTCTCCACTGAGCAGCCTAACCCACCTGCTTTGGCTGAAGGTGGATAGGAATCTTCTTACCAGTGCCTGCATGCAGGAGCTGCCCTACCTCCAGATCATCAGCTTTGCTCACAACTGCATCAAGGATATGGAGGGCATTACTCACCCCCGCTTAGCCAATCTCTGCCTGAAAGGTGATACAGACCACCTGCCTTCATCCTTGTGCACATAGGACACTTTCTTTGGGTGGGATTAACTCTCTCATTGTTCCTCCTCTGACACTCAGGAAATAAAATCCAGACAGCTCTGGGCCTGAGTCACGGCCAGTTGTTCAGCCTGCAAATCCTGGAGCTGCGAGGAAACATGCTAGAGAGCACAGCAGGCCTCAATCTTCCCAAACTCAAGAACCTCTATCTGGTAAGGGATCAGACAGCTCGGGGAGTGGGACAGAGCTGCTGCAGAGCCTGGCACCTCCAGTCAGCCAGAGGTGGGGAGGAGGCTGTCCCCGTGAAAGCAGCATAGTTTTCATGCTAGCCCATTCTGTTCAGTCTTCTCAGCCCGAGAGAGGAACAGATTTCAGAGAGCTAAAGAGACAAAATCACTTATTTGCGGTAGCTCCTTCTATGCAGTCTGCCCAGATAGCGTGAAGGGAGTTCGTAGCCACTGACCAGTAGTTCCTCTGCAGAGAGTGGAGGAGTTGGCAATATGTTCAGTGCATTGTGTTCTTCCCTCCTGACCTCCTATGGGAGAGGGATATTCTCTTGTGGCAGTGTTAGGCAAGCCTGTATTCTGTGTCCCAGGATCCCCAGAGGTCAGTGGGGAAAGCAACAGGTTTGCTCTGGGTGACAGGGGGAGGTGATGCCTCTTTCTCCTCTCTGATGGGCCTAATCAACTACTAGTTTAAAAACAGGGCAATTACATGATTCATGCCTTCAGCTGCCTAAAAAGAAAATGATTGAACATCACAGTGAAACTAAGATAGGAGAAGCAATTTCCTAATACCATAAACAATTGCTTCAGGGAACATTCATTTCCTCCTAGAGATGCAAGTGAAGAAAGTATGTATGGCTTAGTTCCATGCAACACACAGTGCTACAGCTTGCAAAGACTGTATGGTTGTCCTGAGTCACTACCTCTTAAAAAGCAATTGAAGATGATAAAGGCTTTGAACAGCTATGTGGTTTCTTTTCATCAAGACTCCCTGGCAGAAAACACTGAGGAGATGGCTTGCTGAGATTGTCTGCAATTTTCTGGTAGAAAACGGAGATTTTAGGGCTAGAGGTGCTGGAAGAAGGGATGAAGTGGATAAGTCACTAGATATAATGCAGAATTTCAAAGTAAAACCAGTCACTTTAGTGAATGATTAGAGAAAAGCAAGCACTGCCCCTATATTTAAAGAAGGGTCCTGGCATGATTGATGAATTTCTGAGCTGCATATATGAAGTGGGCAAATTGCAAGACATGATTATTAAAACTAGAACAACTGACTCATTTCTCAAAAACCTTTGAGGCTTGAATTTGTCTCCCATGTCTGCCTGCTCACTAAATCATTTTGGAGGAGGGTCTCTCCCAGTACTGCTTTGTTTTCTCTGTAAAGATTTTGGTATTACTTGAGCTGTGGATAGATGAAGCTGATGCCTCAAGCACAGGGTTCAAGACAAAGGGTTCCATTTAAAGGACCTGACCAAATTTGGTTAATGTATGACACAGTTGCAGATGAAATTTAGCATTAAAGAAGTTACACCTACTAGCAGGAAGACTATGAGCTGGCTGCATGCCACGTGGCGCTTGTATCAGTTTGAGGATCGCTGCTGTCAGTAGGTCTATGTTGGCTCCTGGTCATTGTGCAGCAGTGGTGACAAAGGCTAGCTAGAGCAAGGTCAGATGTGCAGGAAGGGGAGAGGGAATCATGGGGAACATAATTATAGTAGCTTTCTGTAAGAAATGGTGGCATCACGCCTATGTGAACAACTGGTATCTAAGGTAAGGTGATGATGTGAGCATTTAATTAAGAGAGTCATATGGGATGTTCTTTGATTTAGGGAAAAAAAAAAACCAACCCTGAAAAATATCCATTTTGCATTTGTCCTGTTAGTGCTTGCAGGGCCAGAGCTGTTAAAACTATGCACATTGAAGCAATGAAGAAAGTGAGAGTGACGGGAGGTTACTATTCATTTTACAGACCAGTGGTCTGTGAGCTCCCCACCCTATTTCCCACACCAGCTCTGATTTCCTCTGAGGTACTAATTCTTCCTGGTTGTTAAAACTGTTTGCATGACCTTCACTACATCTCCAACTTTCCTCTTTTTGTCATTGTGTTACCCTCTTTACTTGGCCCAGCTGGTCCAGACTTTTCCTTGTCCAGTTTCCATGAGAGTCCTCCTTTTCTACAAAATGTCCTTATCCTGAGTGATCCTGTCCTAAGCTGTTCTCTTATCCCACCCGTTCAGCCCATGCCCCTTTCATTAATCTCAGGCGTTGGCCACGTCACTGCCTGGGTACCAACAAGGACCAGAGAGCACAATGTCACGTCTCTCCCTGTTTCCCGTGCAGGTATCTGCACCCTTAGAGACTGCAGCCCTGAGCCACAATCCCAAGCGGGGCCCTGTGCAGCTCCAGGCTGGAGAACGTGGCGGGGAAGGTTGTAGTTACCAGGGATGTCCCAAACTTGGCTGCACAAAGCAATGAGCAGCCGGGCCTCGCGTTGGTGCTAGCAGTGCGGTGAGCCAGGGTTTGGGCAGGAGACCTCTAGTGGTCTTTTCCAGCCGAAATCCTGCTGTGAAACTATTGCTGAAATTCAGAGCTTCGTTTTTCCCCATCTTGTCACTTACATGACAGTGAAGTGAATGAAATTCAACGACAGGAAATTTTGAACTGATAGGACACATTCTTCCAGCCATGCAGTTGTCAGATTTGTTGCAAAAAGGCGCATCCATGGATGGATAACAACAATTATACCTGCAAAAACTTAAAATTAAACCAGCCAACAACCCTCTGCAACCTCTCTCAGGAACATGCAGTCTGCTTCTGCTCCTAGAGGAGTATAAGAAGAGACTTCTTGGCAATAGATTTCCCCCACAAGAGAAGCAGCTGGCAGTGGAAGATCCCTGGACTACATGGACTACGTGACTGAGAGGGGCTGGTTATTCATCCTTTAAATACACTTGTTTCAGGCTCGGCCCGTGCTTTCCCCTCCACACTGTCGCTCACTGAGGCCTTAGGGACTCAGATTTGGCACTGCCATGGAAGGGGGTGCTGTGCTGGCAGTGGAGTGTTCATCTGGGGTGGTTTTGTCTCAGTCACCAAATGATGCTACAGGAAACACTTTTGGCCCTTGAATCTGAAGTTCTTGGTACAGCAAACTTTTGGTCCTTGAATCCGAATACTTAGAACCCCTTTGGCGAAGACCCTGAGCAACCTGATCTAGAGGAGGCTGCACTATGAGTGGTAGGGAGTCTGAAGGGTAGAAAGGGCTTTAGAGGCCAGAAATAACTGCTGTTCCCTCTCTTGTGTGTCCCCTTTTTCTTTTTCTCTTCCTGCCTCCCGGGTGCTCAGGCCCAGAATGCCATTCGGAGCCTTGAAGGCCTTGAGGGGCTAGGACAGCTGACAACTCTGCACTTGCGTGACAACCAGCTTGAAACCCTGGATGGATTCCGTAGTAGCATGAAGTGCCTGCAGTACCTCAATTTACGGTGCGTGCTCCCTGCTCTGTGTTGGGACCAGAGACCCCTTCATCAGGCTGTACTCCTGTTTAGATCTTTAGGATTTTCTGGTTTCTTTGGAAGTGGAAGACCTAATGGGGATGGGTTGATCTTTACCATCCTTAACTGGTGTTCAGCACTCAGCTGTCTAGAGTATAACAGCCAGGGCCTCTCCTGAGCTTCTCAGAAAAGACCTGCCTCTCCAGTCACTCTCACACCCTACCTCATACTTTTTATTGCTTGCCATAACTCCTTCAGACCCCTCTAAACATGTTCTCTGTGTCCTGGACATGACTGCAAGTGCCCTTTACTTCTCAGCCTTTGCCATACAGGGCGACAGTGATATCACACTATTCAATGGACTGTTTGAGGACAGAGAAATCCAGAGGAGATGTCCTTTTTGTCCCTCAGTCTGAGGAGCTGCAGACAGATCTGGACCTTAGGTCACAGGTCTGTGGTCTAAGGTCTACCATCTACCATGCTGCTACGTTTTGCTTTGTCTGTCTTGTCAGTTTACTGTTCCAAAGGGACCTCACTAGTTGCATGTGTCTCTTTCCCCTGCTCTCCGTGCTTCCTCCTCTTCAGGAACAATGGGATCAGTAGCTTTCAGGAGGTGGCGAAACTGCAGGTCCTACCCATGCTGCAGGCACTGGTGCTGTTGGACAATCCATGTTCTGACGAACCCAATTACCGGTTGGAGGTCCTAGTCCTGCTGCCACACCTGCAACGACTCGACAAGGAATTATTTGAGCAAGATGAGCGGGCAGAGGCGAACGAAATCCGTCAGAAAAGGCAGGAAGAAGAAATGGTGAGAACAGCACGGTGGGGGGAGGAGAAGGAAGTGAAGGGAAGGAGAGAGAGGATCAAACATGCTGATCAAGCTTCTCCTCCTCTAGATTACATGAGGGGAAGGCTAAGGGAGGTCAGCCCCAAGGGCAGAGGAGCCTGCAACAGAGGCTGGGGCTTCGCAACCTGATTGTGACGGCCAGCACCGCAACCCTACTGCCATTCCTGACCCCACTAGCACAACTGAGTGGGGAAAGGGGAAAAGAAGTCAGGCATGGAGTCGTTTAACTTCTCCCTCTTTCCTTCTTCAGGAAATGGAAAGGTCTCTCCAGGGTGATGCAACTGAGTGACCACTGGTTTTAATGCCCGTTCCCAGAGCCAGTCAGGATTTGGAGATGCCTTCCCAGACATGCGCAGCTGGGGAAGTGAGAACTGCAGGTATCAGAACTATTTTCACCTCATTTTGCCCCTGGAGAAAAAGGAGGACTACCCACCCTGGTCCTGGAAGCTGCCCTGAGGTCCTGCAGTGTTTTTGCAGTCACTGCACTCATATGCTCCATTCTCAGTAGGCCCAAGAGGGAAAAGGGGAAAGGGGAGAGTTACAGGTTCTGTGGTTCGATTTACATCTCCCAAAAATCTTACAAGATTTTCTGATTAGAATAAAAATAATTAATGAGCCTGGAGTGACTGGAATTGTTTATCCTGCACACCCACTCCTATTCCCTGGCTCTCTCACCCTCGTCTATCTATGTCTATCCCCTGTCTGTCTCTCTCTCTTTCTCTCTCCATCCTCTACGTGCTGTTTGCAAAGCTTTGCTAAATCCTGACTCATCGCAGCTCTGGGTCACATGCTGCTGTCCCGGCCCTATCAGGGGCGTCTCCATCCTGCTGCTGCCGCCGCCGTTGGCTTAGAGGACACATCATCTCCCCTTGAGGTCCTGCATCCCTCCTCAGCTTCGTCCTCTCTCCTTTCTACCAGCACTTTCTCAATCTCTCGTTCACCCCTGCCCTAGGAAGGTAAGTGTCTCCCCACGGCCAGCACCCCCCCTCACCGCATGCATGTTTCTGCTCCCCACCCTGTGCCCTCCAAAACCCACACGCACTTTGGGGTCCCTGCGGAGAAGGACCACGGTGAGCGGCATTAAAAACTAAACTCCCCTCACTTCCTTCCCCTGCTCCTCCCATCTCTTTCTCCTCACCCTCACTCTTCTCACTTTTCTTCATATTTTAATTTCAGGTACTCCCTCCTTCCCTACCCCCCACCCCCCACCCCCCCCAAGCATCATTTCAGATGTGAATCTAGGGAATTGCAGGAGGGGGGCCACCAACAAGGATAGGTGGTTCTCCCAAGGGCATTGCCGGGAGGTGCTGCGGGATGGAGCGTGACCTGGGGGAGGGGGGTGGTAGTGGGGAGGAGGCAAAGCTCAGTTTGGGCACTGCTGGGGAAAGGACCCAGCCTCAGAGCAGACCGGCCCCCCAGACTCCCGAGGTGTTGACATAAACACAGGCGCTCAGCCGGGTCCCAGGGAGAGGGAGGGAGGGAGGGAGGGAGGAGAGGGGATGTTTTCTTATCCGCACAGCCCCAAACTACACGGGGCGGGGGGAGGGCAGCAGGGAGAGGAGGTGACAGTCAAGCGAGCAATAGCTGCATCAGCCACGACACTGCAGCAGTGCGGGCTTCCTGGGAGCAGTGCCCAGCCCGGGGGAATCGCAGCAGCACGCGGGACTGGTGGTGGTGGCGGCGTAGGGAAAAGGTCCTCGCCATGCTGGCCTGCCTGGCGGGGAGGGGGAATCGCTGTGGGGCGAACTCCTGCGAGACGATGCCCTGGCGACACGCAGTGCCACGGAGCAGCACCCACAGGAAGGCACTGCAGCAGTGCCAGGCTCCCCGGGGTGCCCTGCCCAGCCTCCAGCCTGGCTCCTCTCTCCTCCTCGCTGTGGTCTACGGGCTCCCAGCTATGGCTCCATCCCAATCCCTTATCCCGGCTTATCCGCCTCTGACCTCCTTTCAGGACAGTGCAGCTGATGCCAGGGATTTCAGGGTGGTTCTTTGCGCTGTCCAAAGGAGGGCAAACGTGGGGGGACGCGCGGCAGCACCACAACTGGAGAAAGGGGTGTGAAGAACTAGACAGGAGACGAGATCAAGTGAGCGGTGGGGTGGGGCAGGCAAGGCTGGATTTGGGCTTGTCATCCGGCTTCCTTGGATCTGGCCCTGATAGGGGCAGGTGGATGTGTGCAGAGGGATGTGACCACGGACAACACGACCACGTAAGCGGAGAGGTACTGCATCTGGCACAGGGTCTGGCTGTCAACAATCACTTTAACGCGGTCCTGTTCCCGTCTCCCCCCTGGAGGCTGTTGGGGCATGGCCAGGGCACTGCTGCAGAAGAAGATCGCAGCGGCGCGGGCACGGCTCTGGGTCTGGAGGAAGTTCCCGCGGCGTGTGCCAGATGGCGTGAGGAGCGCTGCCAAAGCGGCTGACGGGGGATCCCAGCCCAGATGGACATGGTGGAGGGCCCCGCGCAGGCTCCAGAGAGCCCTGGTGTCGCTGACTGAAACTCCCCAGTACGGGAAGCTCTTGCCAAAACTTCAGAGCAGCGCCGTCTCCTCACGCTTTGTGTGATTTCCACCCACCCGAGGCAACGGGGTCGAGAGCCGACTCCGGCTTTGCCCAACCTGCTTCTTAGCTCCCCTCAGTGCCCTCACATGCTGTTTGCAACACCACCACCCCCCTCCCCGCATGTCCCCCCAAACCCCCACACTGAGCCCTTGTGCCTGGCCGTACCCCCGACAGGGGCTACCACGGCCTGGTTCTGGCTGCGGCCCCGTGGTTGCCCCCCCCAAGGCCCGGCCTCGGCGCTGAGTTTTCCGTGGGTCTGGCCCCACGCAGGACTGAGTGAATCATCTGTGGGTGTTGGGGGAGGACGAGCTGGCAGGGCTGGGGGTGTGGGGTGGCACGCACCTCCCTGCTGCTCCCTCCCCGGGAGGGGTGTGTGTGTGCAGCTCCGCAGCACCGCAGGGCCAGGGGAATAAGAAGGTGGGATGGGGTGGGGTGGGGGGGAACGCGTTGTTTTGGCCCCCCCTAGGGAGCAAACTTCAGCTCTTTCGAACAGCCACCCTCACCCACCAGCTTGTTTTCCGCTTCAGGTTTAACCAGGTGCCCCAAAACGCCAGGTTTCCTCACCCTCCTCATCCCACAGAGACACCTCCCAGTCTCATCCCCTTCCCCGTCTCAGGGAAGGGTCAGGAGCTGGGCCCAGCCCCCATGTTTGGGGCACAGCCAGCCCCTTCAGAGCCCTCTCTCCCACGCCTGAAGCACCGCGCGGCCTTCAGCAAGATGGCTGCTCGGGCTGCTGGCCTCCTCCACGCTCCCCACGCCTCAGCACAGCCTCACCCGGCAGCTCACGGAGCAGGGGGAGATGGGGAGGCTGAGCCGGGCGATCGGCCCGGGGTGGGGGGACATGGCAGCTGGGGGGGGTCTGCGAGAGCCGGGCTGGGGCCACTTCCCCCGCCACAGGCCAGAGCGGGGCTGAGGGTCCCCCGTGGGATGGCCGCCCCCCTGCCCTGCCCGGCTCTGCCCCAGGCAGCCGCCGCACTGGGCTGGCTCCCTGCCCGCCGCGCACGGACACAGCGGCCGCTCGCTGCCTGGCCCCGGCAGGGACCGTCCTCGCCTCCCGGCAAGGGGAAGGGGGACGCCGGGAGCTGGTGGCTCGTCCTCGGCACTGGGGCCGGGGGAACCTGCCGGCTGCGCCAGCTGATCCCTCTCCTCTCTGCTGCCCGTGGATGCTGTGGCACTCTCCCCGTCTCGGCCACCCGGGCTTGCATCAGGAGCTCTGAGAAGGGGCAGCGCTCAGCCGTGGCGCAGGGAGAGAGGGAGAGAGAGAACACCCAGTTTGTCATCTGCAGCAAAGGGACAGAATAAATTTAAAAAGATAACCAGTTCCTGGGCAAAATGCGGGTAGATTCCCACAATCTGGGTTTACGTGGCAATTTCTAAATATTCTTGAGCCAATAGCTTTAGCTCCAGCTCCTAAGGTCGCTCTTCCTTGAACTCCCTTCTCTCGGCTGGTGTCTTGTCTAGATATTAGAAGGGTAAGCACCACATTCTGGGGCCTTTCAGAGCTGAACATGTCCTCTCCTCTCCTGTCCACAGACTCACCATGGCAGTCGAGAGGATCCATGCCCGTGAGATCCTGGACTCCCGTGGGAACCCCACTGTTGAGGTGGACCTGTACACACACAAAGGTAAGCGGGTGAGGACAAGAGATGGAGGGGAAGTCCTGCCCACCCTGGCAGAGCTGGCGCTGGTATGGCAGCCTGGCATGCTCTGCCAAGAGCCCAGAGGGTCTCCTCCAGTGAAACCCCAGCAGCCACGTGCCTGCTTGTAGCAGGGACAGAAAGTTTTGTTAACATCAATATATTTACCCTGTTGTCACATGCCCGCAATGCCCTGCTGCAGCTATGCTTTTAATCCTGGGACACAGTACAAGTTTGGAAACACATCCATGGCCACGCTCATGAGGCAGGGGAAGGTTTGTCCCCAAGACCTCTGTGCAGGCATGTACATGCACGTGTGTCTCAACTGGAAGAGCTGCATCTGCACTGGCCCCAAAGCTAGGTGGGCTGAAGGGTGACGGGCCAGAGCAGGCATCTGACCAGCCTCTTCCTTCTTCACCGAGGCAGAAATCCAGCCCTAGTCTGAGGCAGAAGAAGCCACTGGTGGCTGTGGGCACTGGAACCAGGAGGAGGGCTGAGGAGCCAGACTTCCACCCGTCATCCATTGTTCTTGGATCAGTGTGGACCTCTGGGTACCCGAGATCCAGGTTTCTCAGTCTGGAAGCCCTGGGTATATTTATTTCTGCCACCCTGGTGCTCCACCTCTGAGAGGTGCTCCACCTCTGAGAGGATCGGCCATGGGTAGCCAGCCAGCAGGGCCATCCGTTTGCATAAGCGGTTGCCACATCCTTTCCCAGGAAAGCAGGACAGAAGCAGGTGCATAAGGGGGTTCACTCCTTTTCACCCTCTGCTCATCTCACACCTGTGTTTTGCTGTTTCCCAGGCATGTTTCGAGCAGCGGTCCCCAGCGGCGCGTCCACTGGTATCTATGAAGCGCTGGAGCTGCGAGACAACGACAAGTCACGCTTCCTCGGAAAAGGTGGGGAGATGCCTGCTCCACACCCCATCCCCAGGGCTGCCTGTGCGTGGGGCTCCACCGGAGGGTACTGCTCATCCGCTGGCGTGATGTGGATGTGTCCCACTGCCCTCAGGGAGACCACAGAGGCACAGACCTAGCGTAAAGTGAAAGATCAGGCCTCGATCTTCCCTTGCTGTCTCCCCCTCTCAGTCTCTCTATTGGTCCTCTCCCTCCCTCTTTCCACTCTCCTCTTTGCCTCACCCTCTCTCTCTCTCTCTCTCTCTCTCTCTTTCTCTGTCTCTTCCCTTCTTTAGGGGTCCTGCAGGCCGTGGATCATATCAACAGCACTGTCGCCCCAGCTCTCGTGGGCTCTGTAAGGATTTCTCTTTGTTCTCCCTTGTCCAGCGCTTACTCTGGTCCGTCTCTGTCCCCTGATCTCTGTTTCTGCCTCTCTTCATCTCACTGGGTTAACAGACATAGTGATGCTCTCTGTGAACCTGGGCACACCCCTCCTGCCCTCCATGCCTGTACGTGTCCACAGCAATCTTTTCTCTGGGCGGAAAGGATTTAACGCTACCTGGTCCACCGCAACATCTGTGCCACCTAACTATTCCCCTCGATGCTCCCCGTAGAGCTCTCTCCCTCTTTCAGACGTGCTCCTCCTCAAGCACTGAACCTCATCCACATGTCTGTGGCCTCACACCCATTCATCCCACCCAGCACTCATGGTGTGATGAGCAATGACCGTACTGCGCACGGTCTGGCAGCTCCCCCAGCACAACCTTGTGGAGCGGTGGTGTCACATCTGCAACCTGTTTTTACACCTGAAGACCTGGAGCCTGCTCTGAGGAGAGCTGAGCTGGAGCCACACGTTACACCCTGTGCAGCCCGTGGCGGGTGTCTGGCCGAGAGCCCAGCCCTCTCCACCCCTGAAAAACACCCAGCCTGGTGAAGGGCTGCCTGTGTTGGGCCTAATCCCGCTCTCCACCTCGCTCCCGGGGACAGCTATATCCAGTCTACATTCGCTTGCTTGGGGTTGAGCATGTACTGTTGTTCTGCCTAGCTTCTGTGTGGCCACAGCACCACAAAGCTCCCTGGAAGCTGCCAAAAGGCTGGGTAAATCCCCACAGGAGTCCTATATCCCCAGCAATGTGTGGCCTTGCCTGGGCTGCAGCTGATTCCCCTCTCCAGCGTGGGTACATCTACACTGCACTGCAGCAACATCATCGTGGTTACCTAATTTGACTAAGGCGCTAATTTCCAAGGCACTAATTTCCAGAGCTTTGTGTGTATATGTTCCCCCCCCTAAAGCTAAAAAGGTCCCTGTACCCCCAGCTTCTCCATCAACGCCTCCTTCCTCGCGCACCAGAGCCACCAGCTCTTCTCAGCCTCCCCTTCTCAGGAGCCGTTTCTTTCTTGCAGGGCCTCTCTGTTGTGGATCAAGAGAAGATAGACAATCTGATGCTTGAGATGGATGGCACAGAAAACAAATGTAATTCCTTCCTCTTTTTTGGCCTGGGAAGTAAAGAGTATGGGAGGCTGCAGGGCTGGAGTGGGGGGCCACTGTCAGAGCTGTGGTGAGCCCAAGGCTGGGCTGGCAAGTGTACTCGCTGGACAGGAGGTTGCCACCTGAGAAGCCTGACTCCTTGGTTTTGCCCACAGCCAAGTTCGGTGCCAATGCTATCCTGGGAGTTTCGCTGGCTGTGTGCAAGGCGGGAGCTGCAGAGAAGGATGTCCCCCTGTACCGGCATATTGCTGACCTGGCTGGCAACTCCGATCTCATCCTTCCTGTGCCAGTAAGACTCCTCTGTCCTTGACATCCTCCTTCAGAAACTCCAAAAGAAACTTCAAAGGGCGTGTTGGGAGGTAGAGAAGGAAGGGATATCGGACTGAAACATCAGCTGAGTGCACTGCACTCATCAAGGAAGCAAAGCAAGGCCTGAGATTTGTCAGGTTTCAATACAGAAAAGAGGGGCCTGAGGAGGATATGGCAGAGGTTGTGGAGGGGGTTGACTGAGGCGCTCACTCTTAGCACAAAAACCAGGGGGCATCACGTGAACCCTCTGGGGCGCAGTTCAAAACTGTGGGCATATGGGTCTTCACACCGGGTCAGCTAGCTGCCCTGTGAATCTCCTTCACAAAGGGTGTTGTGGATGCTAAAATTTTCTCAGAGTCAAGGAGAAAGGTCCTGAAAGAGAGATTGACGTAGCATTGCTGATAAACACATACTGATAAACACAGCGCAGATAAACACATAAAGCTCGGGAGATGTCTGGGAGGGAAACAGGTGGGAAAGTCCTCTCCAACCATTTGCATTGAGCCACTATTGGAAGGAAGACCCCGAGCTTATGTGCCTTTGGTCTGATGCGTTGTAGGCGATGTGTTACGTTACCCTGTGGGATGTGGCATGAATGGGCATGGTGACTCACCCGAGAGCCTCCTCTAGGTGGTGCTAAGACCGGTTCCTTCAGCTCTGATTCTCTTACGGACTCTTCCAGGCTTTCAACGTGATCAATGGAGGTTCCCACGCAGGCAACAAACTGGCTATGCAGGAGTTCATGATCCTGCCTGTGGGAGCTGAAAGCTTCCGTGATGCCATGCGCATCGGGGCTGAAGTCTATCACAACCTCAAGAGCGTCATCAAGGAGAAGTATGGCAAAGATGCTACCAATGTGGGTGATGAGGGAGGCTTTGCCCCCAACATCCTGGAAAATAGTGAAGGTGAGAGCCCTGTGGAGATGAGGTACCCCTGCCTGCAATGCTGTGGCTTCCTGCACCCAGCTCACAGCATTCCCCACAGATTGATTCAAAATATGATGCCTCAGTGTCATTGACGTCCTGTGTTAGGGAATGGTTTCTAAGCTCCTTCTCCTTGGGGTGGCCTTGATCTGTCACAGCCTCCCCATACAAACCTTTCATGTGTGCGCAGACTTTTCCAAGGCCTTTCTCCAGCTTGTCACTGAGCTGTGGATTGTATTTTAATTCCGCCTTGTCCTTTTGGATATGCCCTCCACAGCTCCTTGGCACGTTTCTGTTGCACTCTGCGCTCCCTTCTACCTCTCCTGTCACACTGTCAGACTCTCAGTGGCTCTCAGGACACTCCCAGGGGAAGTTCCCACTGAAAGTCAGAGCTCTCTGCATAGGCTGACTCTCATGACTGCAACTTTCCTCCTCCCAGCTCTGGAGCTCCTCAAGGAAGCTATCGACAAGGCAGGCTACACAGACAAGATTGTCATCGGTATGGACGTGGCAGCCTCCGAGTTCTACCGCGATGGCAAATATGACCTGGACTTCAAGTCCCCAGATGACCCAAGCCGCTACATTTCTGCAGATGAGCTGGGCGACCTCTACCAAAGCTTTGTACGTGATTATCCAGGTGAGCTGCTTTGCTTGGCAGCAGGGAATCGGCACTGGTGTTGCATACTTAACAGGTGCATCCTCTGTGTGGTGTTGGGGTGGGAAGGAAGGCAGCTTTCACTCATGTCTCTTCTGTTGTCCCTTCAGTGGTCTCCATCGAGGATCCCTTTGACCAAGATGACTGGGAGGCCTGGTCCAAGTTCACGGCCAATGTGGGGATTCAGATAGTGGGAGACGACCTGACAGTGACAAACCCCAAGCGCATCGAGCGAGCTGTTGAAGAGAAGGCCTGCAACTGCCTCCTGCTCAAAGTCAACCAGATTGGATCTGTCACGGAGGCCATCCAAGCGTAAGCCCAGCCCACTGCCCTTGTTGTTCTGTGAAAGGGTTGGCGAGGAACCACAGCAGGGTGTCACGCTATCCATTGGATGAATAGGCTTTTGTCTCTACCAGAGTGTAGGATGCTGAGGGTGGGAGGAGAGGGTGCCTGGATCTCACCCTGTGCAGGCGGTGGTTATAGGAGCGGGAGCTAACGGCTGCATTTCTCTCTCCTTGCAGCTGCAAGCTGGCCCAGGAGAATGGCTGGGGTGTCATGGTGAGCCACCGATCTGGGGAGACTGAAGACACCTTCATTGCCGATCTGGTTGTAGGACTGTGCACCGGGCAGGTAGGTGAGACCCAGGCCACACACAGGCCTGGAGGAAAGCAAAGTGTGAAGACAGAATGCCCTGCCCCGCCATGGTGCAAGTCTTAACAGTGTCTTACCATGTTTGTTTTGGGGAATGCTTTACAGATAAAGACGGGTGCTCCCTGCAGGTCTGAACGCCTGGCTAAATACAACCAGCTCATGAGGTAAGGGGGTCCAGGGCTGGGAATGCAGAAGAGAGAACAGGGGAGTGATTAACTGGGGTAGGAGAAGCTGAAAGACCAAGGATATATGGGGCTTGTGGGGGAAATGTTGTGAAGACAAGGCACAGAGATGACAGTAGGATCCCAGGGAGATCTCTGGAGCAGACTCCCTCCCTCCTTTTTGGCGTGAGGGTGCAGCCCCACAGGCACAGCAGATGGCAGGAGCTGAGCTCCTCTGGCCCATGTCAGCTTCCTGGCCAATGCACTGCCTCTCTGGCGCCCTGGTGCCTCCGATGCTCCCTCACAGCAAGGGCCTGACATGTGCTGTCTCTCTCCTGCAGGATTGAGGAAGAGCTTGGCGATGAAGCACGCTTTGCTGGACACAACTTTCGCAACCCAAGTGTTCTTTGAACATTGTTCCCAGGGCACAGCCACCCTGCTGCTCTTTCCCACCTCACAGACTCTGAAGCCCCCTTCCCTCCACTGCTCCCTTTTTTGCTCTTTCTCCCCCCATCTGCCACCCGGTTCCCTCTCACCTCAAACCCCCTCGAGTGCAGGTGTCCCCGGCTAGATGTACCCAGGTGAAGGATGAGAGAGAGGCCTACACCCTGTCCCTTGCTTCGGGGTCATAAGCATTTCTGGATCTAGGCATTGTGTGTCTTTTGGGTTTTTTTTGTGCAGGGCCGCATCTGAGCCACTCTGTTCACGTGTTAGACTACGGGAGCATGCTGCCCAGTGTGTTCCCCTTGTACGCCGAAGCATGTGCAGTGAACATATGTGCGTCGGCCGGTGTGTCTGGACAAGTGTCACACCTGTAGCTGTGTTTGGACGAGTGTCACCAGTGGCTCGCTCTCGTTGTGCATGTGTGTAGGTGTATGTGTACTGGCCTACGGCGTCCTTGTTCCCCAGGCGTGCGATCGCGCTGAGATGTGGTGGGACCCGAGGGTCCCCTCCCTCCACCCCGAGTGCTGTGCTGTGTCGGGCTGTGCTTGCCAGCAGCTTAGCGTTGAAGTGCACTGCTGTCCCTCACTGGGTGTGCGTGTGTGTGCGTGCTGTCAGTCTCCGGCTCAGCACATAGTACTGTGGGGCGATATATTAAAACACATCCGTAAACAAACCCATGCTCTCATTTGCTTCTCGTGACCTTTTTCTCTCTGTTTCCTTCCCTCTTGCACTCCTTCACTCTCTCCTCCGCCCATAATGTCTGCTTCACCTTCTGGACAGCCCGTGCTCAGCTGAGCAACAGAAAAACTACAGATCCCTAAACTCAATTAAAATGTATTTCACACCTGAGTTGCCTGGCCTGGCCTGATGTTTCTCTCTATGCACCAGTGTTTGGGAAATGGGGACATTTCACCATCAAAGCAGGAGAGGCTCACGCCGAAAGGTAACCAAAACAAGCAGAGGGGACTGCAAAGAGAAGGAAAAGGCCCAGGTACCCCCACCTCCTTCCACAGCCTTGTCCCACAGCCAGACCGCTCTGCCGGCCACCCAGCTGGGGAACGCCGAGGGGAAGGCAGGTGGGCAGGTGGGAATTGCCCCCATCCTCTCCACCAAACCACGTTGCATGAAGATCTGCCGTGCAGGGATTTTAATTGTGCCCTCCAGTGATGTGAAGACCTCCAGGTGGGCCACAGGCCAGCTGCCCGCTGGACTCAAGTGATGGTGAATTGGAACCGCAAGTCTTCGGAAGAGAAAAAGCTGATTCCCCCTCCCCCAGAAGGGTCTTGCAGCGCAGTGAATGGAGGGGTAGGTGAGACGTCAAGTCTCTCTCAGCTCCATCTTGTTTCACCAGGGCAACACAGCAGTACTTGGGGAACGTAGTCCGTGCTCCAGCCAGTGCCCCGGCAGGCCGAGTGCCAGCAAACCCCACCGCCTGCTCACCGGCGTTATTCTGGACAGACTCCAGTGAAGGCGGGAGGCTGGGGGGGGTGCTACTGTGAGAAATGCAACCCAAGCTATGATGGAGGATAAACACTAAAACCACCTTGCCCACTGTTATCGGTTCATGTCAGAAGCCCCTTTGTGTACTTGGGCACACTCAGATCCTGCAAACCTCCTGCCCCACCTCACTTTAGAAAGTTTCCAGACCTAAGCCACACCACGATGAGCAAGGACAAGCGTAAAGGCTGAGGTTGCTCACTCATCAAGTCCCAAGCCCCCTCGACTACATCCTGATGCAGACCTTAAAATCAGAAAACAACGCTTTAAAACATTGGCATTTCACAGCTGATTCTTTACCAAAGAGCACAGAAAAGACTAAGTTCAAGAAGAGAAAACAAAGGCACACATGCCCAGAACTGAAAAGAGGGTGGGAGGGAGAATGTAAGGGTAGGGACAGGACTGGTTTCTCGGGGATCGCTGGTGAACACAGAACAAATCTCGGTGGCAATGAATAGCTTGTGTCCTAGCTGCCGGCCATCTCTCGCCCACGCTCTCTGTGAAGTCTCCCCCTCAGCAGCAGCGCAGCGGCGGAGCAAAACTCACCCCAAACTCAAGGGCTGCGCCCCAAGGCCAGCCTGTCCAGCTCCACACCTCTCATGCCCACGGGTGAACAAACCCACGCAAACCCCCGGCGACGCTGGCAGGCACACGGAGGCCGCTGCTGGCCGCGCCGAGGATCGCCAACAAAGGAGGGTCGCTCCCGCAGCCGGGCGGCGGGGCTGCCCTGCCGGGCGCCCACCCCCGGGGGAGGCAGCGGGGGACCGGCGCCGCCAGCCCGGGACGGCGGACGGCGGAGGGGGCCTGCGGGCCGACGGAGCCCCCGGGCGGCTGCCAGCCCTGCACGGCGGTAGGGCCGCTGCTGCCTTCTGGGAGCTGTAGTGCGGGCACCACTCGGGGAAAGCTCCATTTTCCCGTGCCGGAGCCCGCCTCGCCTCCCGCCCGGCAAACGCGGCCCCGACGGGGAGGGCACCGGGGACGGGACGGGACGAGGCGGGGTGGCGCAGCGTCCCGCGGGCGGGAAGATAGGAAGGGTGTGCGTTGTCCCCCGCAGCGCTCCCCCCCGCAATCACACCACCCACAAAAGCACGACAGCCGCGTTTTTGTGAAGGAAAGGGCGTTTTGTGCGTGAGGAACAGGGAAATTGCTGTTTTTTCCAGGTGTACACATAACTGCTGTTTTCCTTTGTGTTAGGTGCTGGGATTTTGCGAACGGTAATGGCTATTGCTTAGCAATCAGGACAGGTTTGGGGTTTTTTTTGGAAATAAAGTTTCTTAGCTTTCATATTCCCAAGAGCATCTTCCCCACCACCACCATTTGTCTTTTTTTTTTTTTGGGCAAGGAAGGGCATTACGTACCCAAGGTAGTCTGAGTTGACCATTTAAATGCAGCAACGCTGTAACAGCAGGGAAGCGGTATGTACGTCCCCACGCTGCGGGAAGAATTTGTTAGTGAAGAGTTACCACCCGTGAGGTATTGCCACATCCCCCTGTTAGAGAAGATGCGTGAAAGCACTGAGGTGATGAGAATGCGTTGTGCCCTAGCAGTGGCTCACCTTGGTGCCTTTTCTAAATCAAAAGAGGCTGTCACTGATGTATATAAGGAAAATCTGACCCTGGTATGTTTGCTTGGATCACTGCAAATATTTATTCTCAGCCAGTGCATCATAAGATATATGCTGCTTTCTCTTTGCCTCAGTGGCAGAGGTTTGGTTATAGTTTCTTTGTGATAGAAATGTCCAAACGCTTTGCTATTCCCGCACCTGCGGACTCCTGTTGTATAAGATGATGTCTCCATCAGATCGCTGCGCTATAATGTGCATTCAATCAGAGCGCGAGGAACAGCACAGAGATGGGGTGGACATGTGACAGTATCTATGAAGGGGAACATTTGTTGGATTGCTTTTCTTCTAACTCTCAAATCATACTCTGTTTAGATGACATTTTCAGAGCAATGTTGAGCTGTTAAAGGGGTGATTTAACACCAGCCCTCCCCTCTCCCCCCCGCCCCCCCCCCAACACCTGCAGAATTGTTTTTTCATTTCTAAATAGGTGCGTGTGCCCATAAAGGAGCTGGAAGGGGAGATGTCACTGAATTAGGCTTGTTGTAGAGTGCATGGGGAAGCCTTAAATGATGAAGAGCGACTGAATTTCTCTGGTATCTTTGTGTCTCCCTCAAGAATGATGGGGTGGTATTCAATCTTGGGAAACCCACATCTTTAACACCATCAGAGACACTCTTCTGCTGAACATCTCACAAGAGGTCCAAAAATTTGGGCGCTAGGTAATTCCTATAAGGTGCTGGCCGCCTTATTCTAATGAAGAAGAGTAATAAGTTCTGTTGCTGGAAGTCTGAATGCAGGCAGGTTGGCCAGGTTGTCAGGAGGACATTATGAAGCTCGCTCTCTGGACAAAGATCAGCTTACTACAGCATCACATGCCTCTGTGGAAGCAGCTGTAACTGTGGGCTGTGCCATGGATGGGGGAGATAACACACCTCTGTAAATGCTGCGGGTGCCAGAGTTTTGGGTACTGTGTGCATCTTTGGGGTCTCTGCTGGCACAGTGCGCATCCTGCCGTGCCTCAGAAATCAGCCGTGCAGCTGTGACGTACTGGCACATCTAGTGGACAGCTGAACTGGGGTGATGGGTACGGTTACCACCCTGGCCCCTCACTTCTAGAAGCTGCCAGAGTGGCGCATGAATGAACCTCCACAATTAACACGTCCCTGAGCTGCAGCCCAGGCCCAGTTGGCTTGATTAAATGGTAAACTGAAGCAGCTCATTGTTTCATTACCAGTCACTGAGCCATCTCGGCCATGGGGACAGCCATTGCTGGGAGACTAGTGAGACTGGGCACGGAGGTTTATAACCTTCTCAGTGTTTCATTTACCAACAAACACCAGTTTGCAGGTATTATTTGTGCGAGTTTGAGACAGCAAGGCAGGAGATGCCATCCTGGATGGCCCTGTCTGGCTTCTGGCTTGGAGAAAGACTTTCCCCCAGGCCTAAGCGCAGACTAGAGGGCTTGCTTGATTACTCTTTTAATCAAGGAGACTACTATGTGCTGTGTGTCTGCACCGTTGAAAAGGGAAATGGGGCTGTGTGCGTTTTCAGAATCGAGAGTTTCATAGGAAGATTGAGTTGGGAAGGGATGTTTGGAGGTCTCCACTCCAAACTCCTGCTCACAGCAGGGCTAGCCCCAGAGCTAGATCAGGCTGCCAAGGGCCTTGGCCAGGTGGTTCCCAAACATTTCCAAGGGGGAGATTCCCCAGACCTTCTGGGCACCTGTGCCAGCGCTGAGCCACCCTCAGGGAGGAGGTTTTCCCTTTACGTAGTTAGAATTCCTCTTGTTGCAAATTTTGTGACTGTGCTTCTGTCAGAAGAGCTTGGCTCTGACTTCTCTATGATCCCCTCTCAAAAAAAAAAAAAAAAAAAAAAAGCTTAAGAGAGTAATTAATTCCCCCCTAACCTTTCTCTACTCCAGGCACAAAGAATCAGCCTCCCCTTGTATGCCACAGGCTCCAGCACCTTAACTATCTCGTTGCCCACCCCACCCCCCCCAAGGACTCTGTCCGGTTTATCAGCATCTCTCTTGTGCTGTATTTCCGTTAGAAGGCTACATCCCAGCCAAGGCCTCTCATTCCACGGGCTACTGTTTGTCCCCTGGTAGAACGGGAAAGCAGTGGGCTGATGCAGCCAGAGAGACCTCATGAGGCGGCATGTCTGATCTCCCCACTCCAAGGGAGGACCAGCTGCACCCCAGCAAGCTCGGTATCCCCTTGCCGACCCTCCTAGCTGGCTTAGACTCCCCAAGTCATTTATCCATCCTGAAAAGATACAGCTAATAATGCTGTATCTTCGATTTGTCCAAGGTCTTCAACTTGTTGATTTCCCATGGTCTGCAGCCAGCCCAACTTGGTCTCTCTGCACGAGCACAAGTGACCACTTGTACTTCTTGTCTGTTTTCCGCTCATGCTAACTGCCCTGGGGCAGAATAAAGTGTGGTTTTATCCAGTGGCAATTTGACTGTGAGGATTTCTGAGCAGGGAAGGGGGAAATGGTTTGTCGCCTTTGGGAAGGCTGATAGCACCCATGGGGACCCTCATCACAGCCCTCTGGAAGCTTCCTGGTCACATCCTCCACAGCTTGTCCATAAACACAGAAAAGGTCCTGACCAGCTGCACTTGTCTTCAACCATTCACCATTTTTTGTCCCGCTGGCCAAAAACCTCAGGCTTATTAGTGGAGATGCTTCTTTTTATCCACAAGTAAGCCCTCAGAAGTGAGGATTACACAAATGCAAATTGTTACCCAACCCCCCCTCCCCCCCCGCCCCCCCGCTTCCCTTTTGAATCACCTCTGATGTCTTTTCATAAAGCAAGACCGCAGGCTTTACAGGCGACAGGCCACCTTTGGCTGGCTTCTTGAAATAATGGTAGACCTAGTAAGATTTTCATAAGGCATTGGGGTGTCTGCCTCTTCTCTTATGGAAATAACAAATTACACTAAAATCTTGATAATAAATTTAACATTTGTTTAAGCCAAATATTTGAACTCAAGCAACTGACCTGGTTATGGGCGATGATGACATGAAAGCCACTCGGGGCTTGACTTTGTGGTTAAATAAACTTGGTGTCACGTGTCACTGATCCAGAAGATGCTGGGGCTGAAGGGTCCAACCTTCCACTGTAGCATTCACAGAGGCTTTTCCCCAAATCACAAACCTTAGGGATCTGGATATTTTGTTTAGCATCCAGAAAACAAGGATTTTGACAAGATCTTCCTCCTTCATGAATCATCACTTTGGCCTCTAAGGATCACACTCATTATAAGCTTGGGACGCCAGGCTGTCAACTCCTAAGGTAACAGTTCGAAGCAGCCATGACAACTGCACACACTACTATCTCAACAGCAGTAATAAGATTCTTTCTTGTTGTCTGGGGCTCAGCTCGGTGAGACACTTTGTGAAGCAGATAATACCTCTGCGCTTGGGATCAACAGGGTGTCCTCTTCAACACAGCACCTCTGCAAAAGAACATTCTGGCCCATTTCAGGCCGACCACCCAAACTCAGTGGGCGTTGTTGCAAACGTTAGGCAGAGCTTTCTCACTCCCCAACTCCACGTGTGGAAACCAGAAAGTCCTAGGGAACAATAGCACCCCGGGATTACTGCTGACAGGGCGGAGGCTCTCGGCAAGGGTCAAGACAAAGAGGTAGGTTGGGGAAAAGGGTGGATGAAAGAATGAATGAAGGCTGGGGACATGAGGCATGCTTACGTTGTGCAATGGGGGTGCTGCCTGCCAACGGGGCTGGCTCTGGGAAGGAGAGGCACCAAGAGCCACACTGTGTCCCGGATAAATAGGGAGGCCCCGAAATGGTACAGTACCGCTGGGCAGAGGGTGTGGAACAAACAGCGTTGGGAGCCATGGGCTTACAAGGACGTTGCAGGGACATTGTTATTAATGTTTTTAAAGTGTTCGGGTGATTAGCACTACAGAAAAGCCCATGAGGAGATGAATGCCTCTGTATTCAGTGCCGAGTTTGGATGCCGTACAGTAAATAGTGCTTGGAGCCATGTAACGGACAATAAGAATTGCTGAGTAAAAACCCCGTTGAGAGCGCACCATCCAGCCTGCTCACTGAAAGGTCCTGCCGAGGAAATATTTCGTGATCGCACTTAAAGGCTATCAAGAGTGCAACACAAGGACTTGCCCGTACGCGTACCCAGCCTCTCTTATTTAAACGTGCTGGCAGACATGCCTGTGTCTGCAGGATGCAGCCTGGGTTGCGCTTATACCGCCAGATTCAGCTCCCGAATCTAAAATGGGTCAGTAAAGGGCGGCCCTTGGTCACTTGTAGCTTCTCCCGGGCCCGCTCTCCCCAGCTCCGGCCGGCCGTGCCCCCACAGCCCTCACTGGCGGCGGCGACAGCCGGACCAGACCCTTTCACTGACAAACCCAGCAGGCTCCCCCCTTTCCTCCCCCCCCCCCATTCCCGAAAGCCTTCCTCCCACGCCAACTTTTCCAAAATGGCCATGTCCGCCCCCC
>RSEF01000001.1:94219318-94252675 GCA_003993805.1 Himantopus leucocephalus
GGGGGGGGGGGGGGGGGGAACCCGGGAAGGGGGGGGGGGGGGGGGGGGAGTCCAAAACCGCCCCCTCCTCCCGGGGAGCCCGGTATTGTTCCCGCTTCCCCAGGGCCCGCCGGGCGGGCAGCGGGTGGGAATATTTGGGAATAATGTTTCCATCGGGATGTGGCCGCTGAGAAAGTGTGTCTGCTGCACCTCCGCTTCTGTGGCAAGAACGGGGGGGGGGGGGGTTTNNNNGGGGGGGGGGGGGGATTCAGCCCCTCCCGGTGCCACCCTCGGCCTGGGGACCCGCTGCCATCTCCTCCGAAACGCCGGGGTGCTACTTGGGGACCGGGCAGGGGGACAAGACCCGTAGGGGTTGGGCGGCATCAGGATGGCGTTTGCGCTCCCTTTGAACCGGCCGAGATCCCTCGGCGTGTCGGGCTGGTTGTCCGTTTGCAATTTAGTGGTTTTTTGGGGGGTTTTGTTTTTTGAGAAGCGGCATCGGTATTTCCCACGCTGTCCTTCTGGCCGTGCCACCCAGGCGGGTGGCCGTTCGGCCGCGCTGGCTTCTGCGGGCTGCTGGCCTGGGGCTGCCTCGCCTCTTGTTGCCCAGCGAATTTGCCGGGTGTATTTTTGCCGAGTGGCCGCTGTGCTGTTGAAGTGGCAGCCATTTGGTCACCGTGGCATTACTTCACACGCTGCCTTCGCTTTGCCGTTGAGTTCTGCCTCGGTAGCTATTGTATGTTCCTGAAGTTGCTCTCCAGACGGGCAGTGTCTTTCTTTGCGTTTTGGCCGAGGGCTGCGGCTGCCTCCGGCGAGTCACTTAGTTGCCAGGATGGCTACTGTAAGAATTTCTATGGCTTTTGTCTGCAGGGTCTATTTTGCAGTTGCTGTGGTTCTGGAGGAGTGGCGTGTCCCTACCGAGGTAGCCGCTCAAATCTGTTTTCCTTATCTCTCATTGTGTTGGGTGGAACTCATGGGAACCGCTATGCTTTCCAGCACTGAAAAAGTGAGGAGAAAGTAGTGGGGCCATTATCCCAAGGTGTGTAGTAGGAGAGCAGAGGAGGAGTTGGAAATGCCATTTGGTTTGTGTCCACCTGAATGGTGGAGCGTGGTTACGCGTCCTGCAGGTATGCGTATGCCTAAAGCTTCAGAGTTAAGCCCTGGCTTCCCACCAGAATCAGTGTGGTGGTGTCAGAACATCAGCCAAAGTACCCCACATCCCAACAGCTGTTTGAGTTGAAAGCTGGACCCTCTTTTTTTCTAAGCCCCGAGGGTATTGCGCATCACTGCTGTGTGCCATATGCACCACCCCCCCAGGGGCTGGAGCACCAAGACCATCACCCGTGGATGGGGCACTTGTAAATGTGAATGGTCAGATTGTTTGTTGGAATGAATGTCATCCTTTTTTTTCCCCAGTTTCTTGGTCAAGTTGTTATTTTTACGTTTGTTATTGGTGACTGCATCACCAATCGTTTGTGTATTTTCCCGACTTACTGGGGATGATCTGGTCTTTCAAACCAGACTTTTCCAATTGTGATTCCTGATGGAGGTTTTCAAGTATGGCCATAAAGAAGTGAATGTATAGTACCACGGTTCATGCTGGAAAGGATAAAACCCCTCCAAACATTTGAAAAGTAAATGTGCAGTGAATCCTAATGAAGAAGATTAACAGGTTTAACCTGCTGTGATGGCCCGCCTTTACCTCTCTTTGTAGGCATTTACCTCCTTCCCCCCCCCCCCCCCCCCCCCCCCCCCCCCCCNTGGTATTCTCACCTTTAGGTTTGTCTGCTCAAGGAATTACAATAAAGTTTCTTGTGGGCATACTTGTATTCCAAAATAATAACAGGCATGCAAGGAACTATGATTCTATACTGTAGTGGGATCGCTATACTAAAAGCAACCTGATCCGTATTTTTCTTCAAGAGGGGGAGCATCTAGTCCAGTTGGATCAGGTGATTGTTGTAGGTCCCTTCCAACTGAAGTATTCCATTCTATTTTTATTTGTAGCTGAAATGAATCGGGCAGGTTTTCCTCTTCCCAAAGTTCAGCCTCTGTCACTCCTTGTATACCTTCCTGGTTCCTCCTGGAGCTCCCTCACGTTCATCAGCATTTTTCTGGGGGATGGAGGTGGAGTCAATGGCAGCTGTTGCCCTGTAGGGAGGACTATTTATTTACCAGATCTGGGGTGTCATACCTTTGCAAATGCAGTCTCTGGAATTGGTCTGAGCATTTATTCAGCTGTGCCCCTCCTTAAATATCTACCTGAATGTTTACCCAATCTTACATTTTTTTCTCATTGGGTGTCTGCCTTTTCTTCTGAGAACCTAGTTTCCTCCTCTGTCAGGCTGGGCATCTTCCCCAGTTCTGTTTTTTATTCTTTCTCCCATTCTCTTTTGGACAACTTTCTTGCCACCAGTGGATTTTTTGATCTCTTTTTTCCCCCATTAGGAGATGCTACAGAAGTATGAAGGATATTTCCTGCATTTATCACTTCATCTCTTCCATCTGTACTTCTTGAGGACAGTTCCTAGCAAAGTACAGAATAGTAATGCTTTACAAATTTCTTAAAGGCCAAAGGAGAAACAAGCACAAGTTCTGAGTGTGTTTAGAAGTGGAGGCATCTCTGAAATTCTAAGTCGTGCTCTTAACCAAGCGAGCTACACCTAGGGTGTGTATTCTCAGCAGAACTAATTCATGTGATCGCTGCCTGAGTCCGGTCACAGCGGATGGTTTAACACGAACAGGAGATGCTCCATCTCAGTGCCTCACCTGAGTTACTGAAGCTGCAGCAGTGCCTTGGACACATATCTGTTGCCAGGCTGGCCAGGCACGTGTCGCATTGCTCTTTGTGTCGTGCTGAGCTGAACGCCGGAGAATCTTTCTGTCCTTCCAGTTGTGTGGTGGGCAATCATGGGTCCACAACCCATGGCCTCAGTGAGACATGTATGGAGAATGATGAGGCAGAAGGGGATGTTTCCAGCTCAAGTGGTTTGAGCTTCACCTCTGCCTTAGTCTGATTGGCTGATTTGGGCTTTGAACACTTAGGGGTGAGGATTTGGTGTATGTTAAAAGTTTAATGCAAGTCGACTTGGTAAGGAAACGATCCCTTCAGAAGCATTGTCTTGCTTCCGATAATGCTCCTGCAGAAATCTCTGACTGTTTTCTGTGTTTGTTGTGGCAGCAAGCACTGATTTGTTATTGTCTCCTGTAAAAATATCAATGTTTGATTGATTGTTGTGGCAGTATTTTCACCTACAAACCAAAGGGTAACTGCAATATCTTCTCCGAGCAATTTTAGCCAATGAAGGTCTGTCTGGGCTTTGCTGAAGAAAGGTAGCTGGTTGCTTTCAATCTTCCTTCATGTCTCATGCCCTGCTGACATTGTTCATCATAGAACAGTGTAGCTGGAGAATTTTAGTTTTGTGCTTCCGTGCCTTACAAGGCACTTGGTGATACCCTGCTTCTTCCACAAGGTCTCTCTGTGTTGTAGATCACTTAGGTGAATGTTGCATTTGAGCAACCTTCATTTCTGTGGACAGTGGATTGGCTATATTGTGTGTGTATATATTTATTTATGTGTGTGTGTATATGTCACAATATATATAAAAAATAGTCTGTATAACATAATGTATTATGTAAGATGTCTCTTTTATTCAATTTTATATTGAGATATATATAATGTAGTGTATCGGATATAAAGTGTGTCTATACCATAGTATTTCGGCTATACTACTGCTTTTCTTCCAGGCGGTGCAACAGATGAAGTGATTTTCCTCAGAATTATTCAAAGTTTGCCAGACACGTGAAGAGGGTCCACCCTCTGTGAAGAGTGGTTTATCCAGTCATGATTATCCATCAAGCTTTCCTTGTGCGTTGCTAGACCATTGCTTCAAAGTACATTTTCACCCGGAGCTAGACCTCCATCACCTCTTGGCCGACCTCTCTATGACTGCTAATGACTTTAGCATTGAAAAACCTGTTCTGATCAACTGGCTGGTCCTCTTCCCTGCACAGCACACGGCACGGAATGTTGCCTGGTGGTCTTTGCAGAAAATATTAGAGTATTTGTTTTAGAATAAAACTAAAAAAAAAACCCCAACCTTAAAGATTTCCAGTGATACACCAGATCCCTATGCAAGTTTTTCAAGTGATTGATTTCTCCCGTTTTTCAGATTTTGCACTATTTCTGTGTGGAATTTGCCTTGCTTCAGCTCCTGTCTGTTGAATCTGGGGTCTTTTGTGTTATAGGTTAAAGAGCCCTCTGCTGTCAGAAATCTTCTCCCTTTGTAGTACTCATAGGCCATCCTCAAGTCACCTTTTAACCTTTTCTCTGATAAGCTAAACATGTGGAGCTTCTTAAGGCCCTTACTGTAAGGGGGAGGAGTTATCAGACTTCCTTCTTGTTCTTTTTGGAAGTTTTCAATTTGTCAGCATCCTTTTTGGAATACACAGGTGAAAACTGCACACGCTACTCCCATAATGGTCCTACCAATCCAGTATATAGTCAGGTAAAAATCATCTCTCTGTTCCTGCTCCTGAAGAGTATTCCTCTGTTTATGCACTGGTGGGTTTTATTCATTCAGGAATAGTCCCCTTAGAAGTCTCATGCTGGGGACTTGTGTTCAGTTTGCTATCAGCCATTAATTACAAGGCCTTTTCAGAGCTGCTGTGTATCCTTGGATCTTAATCCTTGAAAGCTTTCTACATTCTTCTGTACTTGATGTAAAAATTTTCCATAATTAAAACGACTGTCTTTCTGTGTTATCCCATTGTGGCAGTAACACCAGCTGGTCTGTGCCAGTTTCCATTCCATCATTTACCATCTCACCTGCAAACTTTGACCAAGTTTCTGCAAACTTTCTTCAGCTGGTGCCTTCACCAGCTACCAACAATATTCTATGATGGGCCACCATGGCCTCTCATTGGCAAGTTTTGGGGAACTTGCTTTTTGACGGTGGATCTACGTGTGAGGTCATCTTTGCTGGTGCCATAACTGTGCACCAAGCTTCAGCCCACAGGTTGTCACATGCTGCTTTACAGGGATTACCCAAGGCATTGAAAATGTCTCAGGCAGTGGTTTTACTTGCCATCATGCCTTTTCTCCTGGTGGTCCAGTCTGAGCCTAATTTGGCCTCAGTCTCTGGGCTCAGGTGCCCACTTGAGAGGTGGAGGCCTGTGTCTGTGGTCGGTAAGGCAGGTTATGTATCTGTAGGTGGTAGCACTTTGGCATGACTTGCTTGCTTTGAATTTTCTTGGGACTGGGGAGAATTTTAGATACTTGTGACTTTTAGTTTTTCATTGTATCTTGACCAGGAAGACCTTGATTTAGCTATAACCATCATGTTTTCTGATTTCATAAGATTGTAAGGACTAAAATCATACTTCACTGTGAACTTGATGAAGTATGTAAGACAAAACATCTCCTTCCTCCCAAGGGTGGTTCAGCACTGGCACAGGTGCCCACAGAGGCTGGGGAGACTCTGTTCTCTGAGGTGTTTGTGACAACCTCATCTAGCTTTGCAGTTTACTATGAACAGGGGTTTTGAGTGGAGGCCTCCAGCGATCTCTTCCTGTGTAAATCTTCCTGTGACACACCGTTGTGTTTCCCTTCCCTCAGCCCCACAGGTGGGGGCAGGATCATCCCACTTGGCCAGTTCTGCAGACCAAGGAAAAGCTGTGGGATCCCAAGCAAGGGAGCGACTCAAAGCTTATCAGCATCTCAGGTCTGTTGTATGATTGTTCCTGTGCCGATCTCCCTGCCCCCAGTTCACTGCTTTCCTTCTGGATCTGTCTGTCCATCTTCATCCTGTTCAGACACTTGCCCTTTGCACAAATGGCTCTCATACTGGCTTCGTCGTCAGTCATGAACCCCTAGAAACAGAGAATCAAAAGGGCATCCTTGGGTCACTGGCTGCAAAGTCCCTTTGAGCACCATGCAAGCTACTTTCTTTTGCAAACTTAGTGAATAATTGATAATAATGATTTTCTTTTGCCCCTGTTATGCTCCAGGGACAGAACGTCACCAAATGGCCAGGAGTGTTCTCATTTCCATCTTAAAATTGTTGGTGGCCTTTTTATACCCATTGGTCTTACACCAGCCTTCTCTGTTAACTTAAATACTCCTTCTGATTCCTTTGTGTTTAGTTTCTAGTGTTTTACAGACAGTAATCACATCACTCTAGCTTTTATTTTGTGAAGTTAAAAAAGTAAAGTCTTTATAGGTTTTGTACATAACAGAGACACTCTTTGCATCCCTCAGCATTCTGGAAACTGCTTTCTGCACCTTCTCCAGTCCTCTTGCATCTTTCCTGATGCATTACACGGTCTACCAGAGGATGTTTGACAAGTGCAGTGTCCAGTGGCATTAATACTTTTTCTCCTTGCTTGATAATACCTTGTCTGATGTCTCCAAAATAACAATGCTGCCCATAGCTGTCCTGTGATTAAATCCCTTTCCTCCGCAACGGTTTGTACGGATGAGCAGAAGTTCTTAGGGTGGGTGTGCTTGTCATTTCTCTTCAGTGTACCTCTCGCCACTTTGTACTATTGAACTTGTTAAAAGCATACCAATGACTCTATTAGGTCCATCTAGTCCAGAGTCTGCTATTTGAGCGGTCCTACCCTAGGAGAGAGGGTAAGTTAAGGCAAGCTTACATGCTGTTTTCCTCTGATGCTTCTACAGCTTCCAACTGTTTTCAGCGCAGGGAGTGCCATAGCTGGATGTGGTTTCTCTCTATTCAGTAAGCACCAGTTACTCTCTCTTGCGTGAAACTCTTCAGTCTCCCCTCAAGGCCATGCAAACATCTAGCACCCATAGTGTCCTTTGTTTGGAAATTCTGCAGCCACGCATTTCAAGAAGAACCATCTCTTTTTGTTTGTTTTGAACTTGTTTCTTTGTAGAATTACTTGATGATCCTCAATTCTTGTACTGGAAAAGACAGTGAAAAATTATGTCCTACCCAACCTCTACTTTTCATGTATGGTTTTACAGTGCTCGATCGCATCCTCACATAATAACATTTTCTCTGGACAGAGATGCCTAACCCACTCAGCCATGCCTCTTTGTTGCCCTTTCTAGTTCCTGTGGAAGGAGCAGAACTGCACACACTTTTTTTTAAGATGTGGAAAAACCATGGGTTTGTGCAAGGGCATAATGACATTCTCTGTTTTGTTTTCAGTTCCTTTCTCGGGAATTTCTAGCATGTGGTTCGCTTTCTTGATGGCTGCTCAATGCCAAGGTGACATTTTCATGAATCTGCCTCATATCCCAAGGGTATCACTCTTGAGTGGCACTGGTCAGCTCAGAGTCCCTCATATGTGGAGATGGAGTTGTTTTTTCTCTGTGTGCGTTGCTTTATGTTTATCTAGATTGAAGTTCACATGCCATTTAATTGCCCAATCACTCCTCCTGAAAGTCCTTCTACGGTTCTCCTCAGTTAGTTCTCATCCTTATTATTACCCTCATTAATTTACTCTCATCAGCCACATTGACTTCCCTTTGCCCTTTTTCTCTATCCATCCTGGTTTTACTTCTTGTTTTATTCTCTTAAGTTCTGTCTTAAATTGTGATCATCTGCGATACTGACAGTGTCTCCTAACTTAATGCAATTGGGAGGTAGGACATTGATCCATGTGAGGATCCACCAGGCTTTCTTCCACCTAGCCTGATACTTTCAGCACTTCATTCATTCAAATCTACTTACAGAGTTTGATCCTTCTAGCTACTGAGCTTCTGTCTGGTTCTTCTCTACACTCTGACTAGTTTGCCTGGGACTGAGGGCTCTGAGCAGAGTCGTATCCTTGCCTGGACCTCTCTCTACCAGCTTCTTTACTGAAGGGAGGGATGGATGGTGTGGCTACTCTGACTTTGGACTCAGCTTCGGGTTTCCTGTATTCTTATATATGTCCTGCAGCTGCAAAGTTACCAGCAATCTTCCCCAGTAACGACTTGCAGCAGAAGTCTGAAACCATGATGGGTTGACCAGTGGATAACTTCCAGGTACCAAGAGTGAGGAGCTATGATATGTGGGGTCATGGTCACAAGTTGCAACAAGGAAATTATGACTGTTAATGGGTGTTTCAGCACTGGAATGAGTGTCCCAGGTCAGCTGGGGAAGTTTCGTTCCTTGAGATGTTCAGGATTTGCCTGGCCGAGGCCTTGGGCAACCTCTTCTAGAATGGAGGTCGGCCCTGCTGTGAGCAGGAGTTCGGACCTGCAGAGGTCCCTTCCAGCTGACATCTTTCTTTGAGTAGCCTGTGATGATGTCTTTGAGTAATTTATTTTGCATTCCCTGGTAGAGGGATGTCTGTGTGTAAAAAGGGGGAGTTACATATTACAATAGACCCTTAACGCGTACGAGCTCCCACAGGTAAGGTGTGCTCAGGCATTGCAGATATAGAAGGCACTGCACTTCTTGAAACAGTGAGTATGGAGAGTGTGATGTATCCTTCCTCTGCATCATGCATCTGTAGGCCTCCACCCCACTCGCAGAGGGAAGAGCCCAGTGTGTTGCATTCTGTGATCCGCTGGGCTCTGCCAGCCTGTGTGTCCAAGAGATCCAGAGGCCCCCCTCTGGGGAGGCTCAATGATTCTTCTGAGATTTTTAAGTAAATCTGTTACATACTTACAGTCATTTTAGTGTGCCCTCAGGAATCGTTTTACGATTAACGTAACCTTCTTTAGTACATCTCACCTTCGTTTAGTGAATCAGACTTTATTTTCAGTTGCTTCTGCAAAAATTAGTATCTTCTTCTATGCTGTAAATTAAGCTATTGTTAAACGCATGAATGTTTTTATTATTTACTACCTTGCTTTAACTCTAATTGTTTTTATTTCACTCTGCTCATCATAATTTTTTTTTCTCAGATAAGTTTTTCATTGAATGGAGGTTCCAGAATTACAGCTTTCACACTTAAAATAACATTCTTACTCCTCATGGTTCTGCAGAATCAAGAAAACAAAACATTAATATAGACTTAATAAAATGTAAACTGGCTTTATCTCCTAAGACTGCCAGCACTCTGCAAGTTTATTTTTAGTACTCTTATTTGGCACCCTTTCCTGAAATGTGAGCATTTTAATTTTTATTTATCACTTTACTGGGGAGAAGGAGCACCTAGGTAGCATGAGAAGTGAATTTGTCAACAAGTAGTGTTGACAAATAAGTCAGCAAGTACGTATAAGAAAAGGATTAAAGCTGTTGGCTCAGATTGAGTCTGGGAGGTATTATTTTAGGCATAGAATCATAGAATGGTTTGGGCTGGAAGGGGCCTTTAAAGATCATCTAGTCCAACCCCACTGCCATGGGTAAGGACATCTTTCACTATATCAGGTTGCTTAAAGCCCTGTCTGACCTGACTTTCAACACTTCCAGGGATGGGGCATCTAACACCTCTCGGGGCAACCTGCTCCAGTGTCGCACCACCCTCACTGCAAAAAATTTCTTCTGTATATCCCGTCTACACCTACTGTCTTTCAGATTAATACCATTGCCCCTTTTCCTTTCACTACAGGCTATAGCTAAAAAAAAAAAATCTCCTTTCTGTCTTTCTGATGAGCCCTCTTTATACATTGAAAGGCTGCGATAAGAACTCCCTGGAGCCTTCTCTTCTCCAGGCTGAACAACCCCAGCTCTCTCAGCCTGTCTTCATAGGAGAGGTGCTCCAGCCCACTGATCATCTTTGTGGCCCTCCTCTGGACCCGCTCCAATCAGTCTGTGTCTTTCTTGTGCTGAGGACTCCAGAGCTGGATGCAGCACTCCAGGTGGGGTCTCACCAGAGTGGAGTAGAGGGGCAGAATCACCTCCCTTGAGCTTCTGCACACACTTCTTTTGGTGCAGCCCAGGATATGGGCTGTGAGCGCACATTGTTGGCTCATGTCCAGCTTTTCATCTACCGGTACGCCCAAGTCCTTCTCCACAGGGCTGCTCTTGATGCCTTCATCCCTCAGCCTATATTAATACTAGGGGTTGCTTTGACCCAGGTGCAGGATCTTGCACTTGGCTTTGTTGAACTTCATGAGCTGAGGTTCATATTGGCACACTTCTCAAACCTCTCAAGGTCCCTCTGGATGGCATCCCTTCCCTCAAGCATATCAACCGCACCACTCAGCTTGGTGTCATCTGCAAGCTTGCTGAGACTGCACTCAATCCCATTATGTCATTGATGAATATATTAAATAGTATTGGTTCCAATAGGGACCCCTGAGGGACACTACACATTACTGGTTTCCTCTTGGACATTGAGCCATTGAATGTTGCTCTTTGGATGTGTTGATCCAGCCATTCCTTATCCATTAAATCCATATCTCTCCAATTTAGTGGCAAGAATGTTGCGGAGGACCATATCAAAGGCCTTACAGAAGTCCAGGTAGATGACATCTGTAGCTCTTTCCTTGTCTACTGATGCAGTCACTCCATTGTAGAAGGCCGCTAGCTTAGTCAGGTACAATTTGCCTTTGGTGAAGCCATGTTGGCTGTCTCTAGTCACCTTCCTGTCTTCCATATGCTTTGACCTAACTTCCAGGAGGATCTGCTCTATGATCTTACCGGGCACTGAGGTGAGGCTGACCCTAGGTGCTTCCTAGGGTCCTCCTTATTACCCTTTTTAAAAATGGGTGCAATATTCTCTTTTCTTCAGTCACTGGGGACTTCATGTGACTGCCATGACTTTTCAAATATGATGGAGAGTGGCTTGGCAACTACATCAGCCAATCCCTCAGGACTCTGAGGTGCGTCTCATTGGGTCCCATGGACTTGTGTATGTTGAGGTTCCTTAGGTGGTCTTGAACCTTGTCTTCTCTTACATATATGGGTAGATGTAAATGAAGAGGCTTCATTCAGCTTGTCTATTAAAAGAGTGTGTGATTTGTCCTTCAGTACAGAATGAAGTTTCTGAAAGTGTACATAAACATGTCATTTTATGCAATATTTTGAACATAGAAGAATCCTGTGAAATTCCAGTACGTTGGCAATATAAAATCAATTTACTCATAGAAAATTACAAAAATTGACAACTGTCACTGGTTTTCTACTAACTCGTGTATTTTGATTTCTGAGCAGTAACAGCAGTTTTCATGTCAGTTGCAGATGGTGGTTTTGTGGTATTTCCATCTAAGTTTGCCATGTAATGCCGTGCTGCCAAGCCTCCCTAGTGGGGCAGGTCTCGGCCCTTCCTGGCTGTGTCTGATGGCTGCTGGTGGTCAGATGCTCCTGTCACATGTGCAGTGTTGGGGGCTGCGGAGGACAGGGAGGTGTGTGCTCTGATCGCAGGGTGCGTGTGTGCAGTGACGCAGGAGTGGCCCATGGGAGTAGGGCGAGCAGTTGAAGAAAGCTTGAGCTAATGCTCGCTGCCTTCACCGTGGGGTTGTGAGTATTTCAGTCCCCTGGGATCTTCCAGCTTCACGTTAGTATTGGGGAAGGGTTGTACTTAAACTTCATCCACTGGGTAGGCAAGAGTTTTAACTGGAGTATGATTATTTGGCCAGACCTACAATCTTATTCCTTGATTAATTCACCTTCCAGCCTGAGTTCACAGCCCCTGCATCTGCCCAGTGTTGTAATTGTTTTGTAGGAGACAGAAAAATGCCTGTGGTGCAAAACTACTTTTCATTTGGTGTTGCATATATATGTTTCTTCTTAACAAAGTCTAGTGAGTAAAGAAAAAATCGCACGTCATGGGAATAGTTGCGCCTGAGATAATATTAGCTGCAAGCATTTGCTCACTGCCATCTTGGTATTCAACCATTTTGGCATCCTAATCCCTTTGCTCACATAATCACTTTTCCTTTTTACAGTAATGTCATGCTCAATCAAAAGACTGACAATAAGACTGTGACATGCAACCTGAACCTCGACCTATTAATTTATTGCTATCCAACACTAAGCACAGCACCCTTCCTCCCTGACTCCACCATGACCAGGGTTCAAACATGAAGTTGGGTACTCAGCCGTTGGGAAATGTTGTACTTCAGGTTGTCTGATTGCAGTATTTTGGATGAAACTTCGTGTTTTCAAGATACTACACAGTTGTTAACCCCGATTAAATTTCTGGAAATTTTCCTTTCATTTTATAAATGAGGGAAATAGAGACAGGAATTAAAAATATGTTGCCTGGGACTGTCGTTCACTGGGCAGTATGTATAAATATGCCAACTTCTGACTTCCCACTCATGGTGTGTGTCTGGCTATACTGCTCCAGTGAGCATTCCCTTCTGAGTCATCTTTACCTGTCAAGAGAGATCCATTGGTTATCATCCCATGTTACTTTCAGGACACTTTCCAGCATCTGCAATGTGTTAGAAAGCAGCTGTATTCATTTTGCCACCCTGGTTCCTCCCTCCAGTGCTAACCCATCCCTTTGCAGAAGGGGGAAGAGAAAACCCAGGATGGGAACATAGAGCTAATGAATTGCAGAGAAACAGACTCAGTTTAATTCTCACATCTTCTGACTTCTAAATCTCTGCCTTTTTGCAAGCCAAATGCCTTTGATTTCATGTAGGATTATGGATGTAGTTCCTACATTTCAAAAAGTAACTTAAGGAATAGTCACTGTGTACTTTCAAAAGTTCCCAAAACAAGAGGTTTGAACTTCAGAACATCTATACTTAGACTTAAAGGAAGAACTGACTCCTCACTCCAAACTTATTTTCTGTGGACTGGCATCTAGTGGAAGATAACGCTGGCTACCTTTATACAACACTGGTGCGCAGCACTGGCTGTCCATTACCATGGAGTTCCTTTGTACAGTTTTTGGTCTGTGCCAACGAGCACTCTCCCAGATGGTGCCTGAGCATGGCTTAGGAGTTAGTGTAGGACCATGCTGATGGCCGGTGGCCAAGTTAGATGTGTCCGTCCCCTTTTGGAGGGTGGGAGAATTTTGCCATCCAGGTGTAAGCTGTGTAATGCCAGTCACCCCCAGGACCAGAGAACAGGCACTGTCCCGTTTTATTTAAAAGTACAGATGCTGTCCCATTGTCCCGTCTTGCAGCATTTGTGGTCCTGATGGGTGGCAGAGTTTTTAGTTCATTTCTTCTTTGAGACTGAATGATCCAAACATGAACCTTGACATCTTTGCACTCAGTGCCTCCAACTAGGTATGTGGTCTACCACGCAATGCCTAGGCAGAGCCTGGGTGGAGAGAAGAGACTACATCAGCGCTATTGCCCTCCACCCCCGAATCATCACTGGCTAGCTCAGGGACGACCCCTGTGTCACATACCATAGTCACGTTCTGCCTCCTGCACTCCTCCTGCTTGGACCAGGTCTGAGTCACTTGAGATGACTGGGACGTTACAGTAGAAGAAGATCAGGAGTAGTAGATAATAAACCCAAGTAGATGTGGTTTGTTTTTCTTTTTCCCCTAGAGAGGAGTAATACCAAAGAAAGGGAAGAGACGTGGTAACTATAGACAACTGAGTACCAGCAGCTAATCTTGGTGAGGAGTGGATCAGGCCTTAAATGTCTGCTAGCTAAAGAAACGCTGCTGAAGTAATGGTGGTGTTAGCTCTTTTTCTTAAGTGGCTTGGATGCTGGGAGCCTTCAGCTCTTCTTTCTCCTGTCACTGGCCCCAGGGAGGGCTAGCTGGACCTCAGCTGGCTTTTAACCTTCTCAAGCAGACTGGAGCCCTGGACTCAGGCTCCCAACCTGGAGCTTGCACTGCCGTTCAGCAGCAGCCGAAATCACAGCCTTTCAGCCCTCTGTGGATTTGGAGGCACCTCCCTGACTTCCCTGTCTCACTGGAAATTGCCTCCCTGCTGTTGGGACATCTGCTGGGTGTACCTGTGTGTGCAGCCCGGGCATGTGCAAGCCTTTGGGGCACATGACTCATTTGTCATTTACAGTCCCGGCCAAGCCTCCAAACACTATCCCAGACAACTTGGTCCTGTTCTCGTTTCCTCTGCTTCTGTTGCCATCTAGGAAAGTTTATTTTCTCAGACCTTCAGTCTAACATGTAAATGCTATCCTCAGGCAAGGGCAAACATTCTCCCAACTTTCTGAGAAAGACCAAGGCTGTATACTTAAGTAGGTAAAACTTGAGTGCATCTCATTTGAGATGGACTTGATTCCAGTTTTGTAACCCGTGAAGAGTTGCTCTGCACTACAGCCTGGGAAGGAGAGAGATTATCTGCATCCTTCAACAGAAGAGGAACTGGAGCCCATGATCTCCTGCTGCCTGTGCAGGACAGTCCACCTTTGGCAAGGAGAATTACTTGAAGCTGGGGAGGAGGAGGAGCGGGATCCATTTTGGATCCCGTGTGGGGATGCCTGTTGAGTGTGCGTTGCTCGCAGGAGACTGCACCAGGGCTTACAAGAGAATATGGAGGGGTTTGGGCAGTAAGCCAAACCAAGCTGGGTTGTATGAAACGCAAACAGAAAATAGCAATTCGCAATGCCTCATAACTCAGTCAAACCTGCAAAGGGCTTCACAGGGCCAGGAAAAGGTTATCCCTTTGACAGCTGGCCTGCCAAATGTCTTGTTTCCTTTCCAAAACCACAGAGCCCTAATAATTCTTCGGAGACATTTACAGGGTTCTTCAGTGACAGGAAGAGTTAGGTGTAACTTTGTTAATTGTCAAGGTTCACGTTGCAAGCTTTTATTTCATAGATGTTAAAATTAGAAGGCGGTGTTGTGATCCTCTAGTCTGGCCTCTGATGTAACAGTTACTGTGCTGAGCCTAATAATATGTGTGCCGATTCTGTTATATATTTTAGAAAAGTCTTCACTCTCTTAAGTGTTAGAAACTTCTGCCCCAGTGGCTAATTATGTCTACTGAAACATACCTATTTGTTTCTGGTTTTGTTTAGTACTGCATATTCGGCGATTGACATAAGTACCGAGTTGGTATTTCTTTTAAAAAAGGGAAGTTTCGGTATGTGGTTGGCTGCATATTATTTCTCCGACTTACTTCTCTGCAAAGAAGACCATAATTGTCATTACAGGGTTACTGGAAAGCTGAAGTGAGACCTCCGTGCTGCATTATGATGTTCGGTTCTTTGGTGTGGGAGGTGTGGGTGGCATCCCTGTTGAATGTAAAGAGCAGTGACATATTGGTAATGGGCTGCTGCGGCTGCTTCTGTGTGTTCAGAGCTGAGCTAATACTCGAAGGCTGCCAACATGGCGTGTGTTGAAGCTGAGTTAAATTAGGATCGCCTTACTTACAATGTTTGCTTCATGTGAGAAGTGTTAATTCTAGATACTTATCTAGAATAGCATCAGTGTAACTGGCTGAATTGGCAACCAAAGGCCAAAGTATGACAGAAATGTAAGGCTGTAAAACATGTCAGCTGGTAGGGATTAGGAGAGTGCTCTGCCTCCATTAGGTCAGTTATAAACCATCGTGAGCTATTTTTCTATTAAAGAAGAGGTCTCAGTTAATGAATTGTTGTGTGTGGGAATTAACGCTGGATGAGTCCCCCGTGGCTTCCATGATGAGGGTCAAGTAAAATATTAATGAAATTAAAACAAACAATCCCCTGCTCATCCCAAGTATCTTCCGGATGGGTTTCTCTAAGTATTGGTCAGGGAAGCTGTGGAGCCCCACAAGAGACGGGCCAGTATCATTACTCCCTTTTCACAGGTAGGGAGATGGAGGCGGTGGAAAGCAGCAACTCTAGGGCCTCACAGTCCGGCAGCAGGGCTGCACAGGAGGACAGGAGTTCTCCCGTCTGGTGCCTTTGCTCTGATCCCTGGTTTCAGCTCCCTTCTCAGAGAAATGGAAGTGCAGTCAGACTGCTCCTGCACTGGCCGGCTGGAAGCTGATCTTTCCAGGACTGGGATGGCCTTTAGGAGTCCCAAATCTCAAGTCCTCTTGTACTTAGTCACAAAACTTTCCCATGCTTCCAGATCAGAGAATATGACCCAGGAGATGCAGATGTTTTCTCCTGATGCCTCATCCACAGGACACATTTCCTTGTCTTGCAGATTGTCCATTCCAGAGTATAGGAGCTCAAATGACAGGCTGGAGAAGGACAGTCTTTTTGGTTACACCTGCGCAATACAGCGCAGTGCAAAAGATCTTGAGCTGGGTGGAGCTGACCAGACTAGCTTCAGGAGCGGCATCCCTGGATCACTTCAGTCCAGTTCCTGGGCTAACACAATCATGGCGCTTTCGTACTCTGTACTGTAGGAACTGTGTGGCGTAACAGGGTGTTAAATATCTATGGCGCTTTTGGATGTAAAAGCGGTAAATTTATTCAGAGGGAGCTCAGAAATCTTCCCACTGTTGCAAAGTGTAAGGATGTACTCTGCATCTCCGGGCATGACTCTGACGTAGTAAAGAGACGCAGCCCAGTGCATGGAGAAGGAGACCTAGGCAGGCACTCCAAGCTAAACAGAGTTGATTCTGTTTGCATCATGCAAAATCAAAGCTAACTGCATTTTCTCACACCTATTTGTGTACCTTGGACACCGAACAGCCTGAGCAAGACTTGCCACATTTTCTGCGTAACATGCTGGTGCACGTATGCATGTGCATGTGCTCTGGAGAGGGCCGGGCTGTATAATACCCCTTCAGCGAAGGCCACTGGGGGCTCATTGTGCAGAGCTAGTTAATGACAGCACATGGCCAGTTTAGGATGGTGAAGTTTATTGCACTGACAACAAGTGCAAAGAAGAACTCACGAAGTCAGAAAAGTTGTCATTAGGAACATTCCCATTAAGGACTTTCCCATTATTTTTTCCCCCTCTGTCTCTGAAGATCAAATAAAGAAGGAAATGGAAATACTAAAATGATTTCAGAGGATAATCAACATCCTGATAATCATTCCTCCCTGCTTCCTCCAAAAAATTGGAGGTCTGCCTGACTTGAATCGTGTGGGTATCACTCCGAGAAATTGGAAATCAGATGTGACGGTGGCCAAATCTTTCCCCCCTCTGCTGGGGAAGTTTATTGCACTTTTGGTAAAGATCCTTGCATCTGTAAATAATAGTTAAGGAAACTAATAATTTTGTCATGTTTCTGTAGCAGACCGCAAAAGGATGTCCCACAGTCCACTGACTCTACCCTCTTATCTCTTTGTCTGCCTTTCAGGATTCACTGGGATCTTCTTGCGTTGCGGGTGTAAGCCCCCCTTTCAGAAGAACTGCTCTTGCCTGTCTCCGCCTCCCCGGGAACAGCCGAAGGGGCGTGCGGAGTGATAAAAATTTATGTTTTCATCAAGCCGGGCCAAGGAGAATGGGGGTCCCACACCCAAAAGAATGAAGACACGACAGAACAAGGACTCAGTACGTGAGATGGGAGAAAGGGGATGGGACACCGGAGCCAAACTGGAGCTGTGGGTTGGGACTGAGGCTCACAGCAAAGCTCGTGGACATGAGTTTGGCATAGTGGAGTGCCAGGGGTTCGTGGGGGTTGGGAGGCTGGGGACAGGGCAGGAGTGGAGGGAGATGCAAAGCAGGACTGATCCAGTGATCCCTCTCTTAGATGTCAATGCGGAGTGGACGGAAGAAAGAGACTCCAGGGCCCCGAGAGGAGCTCAGGTCACGGGGTCGAGCTTCCCCTGGGGGCGTCAGCACCTCCAGCAGTGATGGCAAGGCTGAGAAATCCCGACAAGCAACAAAGGTAGTATAAGCTAGTACACGAGCGTGGGGTGCCCAAGGACTGCCCAGACTGGGTAGGATCTGTTTGGGGATCCAGGGATGCAGACGAGAAGGGATCCACGGAGGAACCCATGCTGGGTTAGCTCTCTGGAATGGGTGGGATCCCTCTTTTGTCTCATCCTCAGCATCTTGCACTTCCCATTGTCTCCCAATAACTGGTCTTCAGTCTCACCAGCCCTGTTGAGTGCTAATTTTGCCACATACTGGCTCAGTGTTGCACTGCAGAGCTCTTGTAACATGCGTGTTGCGGTGACAGTGTCTCACCTGCTGCAGTCTGTGAAGGCCTGGCAGGGTGGGAAGGTTCCCTGTGACCCTCCCACCTCCCTGTTCTCCTTCTTTGCCTTGCAGAAAGGCCGGGTGGAGGAATCCTGCACCCCCAAGGGCAGCAAGCAGAGCCGAACAGAAGAGATCTCGGAGAGTGAAGGGGAGGACACCAACGCTCCCAAAAAAACCAAAACTGAGGTGAGTTGTCCCTGCTGTGATTGCTGGCGTGTCCTGGGTCCAGGTCAAAGGACTCTCCTGTTCCCTACCCATGCTGCTCGCAACCGCCCAGCTTGAGGTTCCTGCTGCTCGGGAGCCCTGGCACCTTGGGTTTTGCCCTGCAGCTCTTCCAACCTAAATGGCATCTTCGTTGCTACAGAAATGCCACCAGGAATGACGACTGAGCAGACAGAGGCTCTCGGTCTCTTTTGCCTTGTCTGGAGGGGACTGCTGCACTCTCAGAGCTGGGCATGTGCTCTGCCTTTCCTGGCTCGGTGGCAAGAGCCTGGCTCTATGTGCAGCTGCCGGTCAGGTTAGACTCACCCTCTTTTGCTCCTCCAAAGCAGTGTGAAACCAAGGTGCTTAAGTCATGGTGAGGTCTGGGTGATGGTTGTGCAAAACCTGCTCACGTGCACGCTCTGTATGGTTGTGGCAGGACTTCTCCAAATGCTGACAGCACCAGGCTGGATCAGTGGTCGGACAGTTGTAGGAAGACTCAGCTCTTGCGCTTCTTGGTTCCCCGTTAGCCTCTTCAGGGAACTGGCCTTAAAGGCCTACAAACACAGGGATATTTGCTTGTGTTATGAGGTCATTGTAGTTAAACCACTGTGGTTGCACCTATGTAGTTTCTCCGTGTGGACACTGTTCAGCTCAACACTGATCTTTTTTCAGTTTAGCCTCTCTTGTAAGCCCCAAGGCTCAACAGTGGCACTTATTTATTGTCCCTACTAACTGTTGAATCACCAAAGCTTCGTTGCCTGAGACGAGAGGTGGTGGGGAGGAGCAGGGATTGGGAAGCACAGGGTGGGAGGTAAGGAGTGGGGCACTGAGAGGGGGCCTGAGGGGAGCGGGTCTCCTTGCCCAGGTAGAGCTTTGCAGGGACAAGAAAAGCGATTCTGTGTCTGGGGGTTGTGCTGGGCCATGCTGGGTGCACTGTGCTGCTCTGTGCTGCTCTGTGCCATCTGATGGTATCATATCCTGGCCAACGGCCCATCACCAGTGGTGGTGATGGTGCTAGGACCTTTCATATCTATTCACTCTCAGCCTTGTCTGTAACAGTTCCCTGCCCTGCCTTGCTGCCTTTGCAGACAAGGTACCCATCGTTACCTCCTTCCTGAGCATGGGATGCTCATGAAGGACCCGAGAGCACCGGAGGGGGAGGCAGGAGGACTGGTGTTATTTATACCTCGCCAGATGATGTCTCCTTTCCTCTTTGGGTTTTTCTAGTGCTGGAGCTGGCAGGGAAAGGTCAGAAAGCAAGTTCTCTGGGAACTTGAAATGTGGCGTTCATGGTCTGGGAAGCCACATAATGCCTCCCTTCTCCTTCCTACTTCAGGAGTTGCCCTGCCCTCCATCCCCATCCGATGTTGACAGCCTCGATGGCCACAGCTTCAACGATGAGATGAGCAGTGACCCACGGGACATTGACCAGGATAACAGGAGCACCTCACCCAGCGTCTACAGCCCTGGCAGTGTGGAGAATGACTCCGACTCCTCCTCTGTGCTCTCCCAGGGGCCGTCTCACTCCTACCACCACCCTCCGCTCTTCCCCCAGAGCCCACCGGTAGCTCCCCCTCCTGACAGCCTGGCCCGTCCACCTGAGACCAGCTTTGGGCTCCCGGGCGAGGTGCACCCCCAGGGACCCCCCGCAGGGAGCTACCACTCCCAGCTGGAGGGCCAGGCCTCCCGAATTTTCCAAGCTCAAGCTCCGCAGACACCCGCCGCCGCCTCCTCTTCCTCCTCTGCTGTTGCTGCCCCTTCCGCTCCCCCTTCCTCCTCCTCCTCCTCCTCCTCTTCCTCCTCTTCCTCTTCCTCCTCCACCCACGCTCCTCTTTACCCTACGGCCAATGTGGTCCAGGTTGGGGCCAAAATTGCCGGTGGAGTGGGTGGGCTCCCAGCACCAGGGGGTCGTGAGCAGACCCTCAGCGCCAAGCACAATCCGCCACCCACCACCCCCATCTCGCTGGCGTCGGTGGTCGGGGGGCTCCCCCCTCAAAAGACGCCCCCAGCCAACCCTCCGGCTGCCCCCCCGGCTTCGGCCCCTTCCTTCCCTCACGTCTCCGCCAACCTGCCTCCCCCCCCGGCCCTGCGCCCCCTCAACAACGCGGTGGCCGCCTCCAGCTCCCCGGGGATGGTGGGGCAGGCCCTGAGCGGCCACCTGCCCTCACCCCACGGCATGGGGCAGGACAAGGCACCGGCCCTGGCCCCCTCCCGCTACCCCTACGCCCCTCCGCCGCTGCCACCCTCCAGCTCCTCAGCCCAGTACCCCCCACCTGCCCCGGGCCAGCCCCTGCCCAGCTACAGTGCCTCCTATGGCCACTCTTTCCCCCCTCCCAGCGGCCTCTCGGTCTCCAGCCAGCCCCCCAAGTACACCCAGCCCTCCCTCCCCNCCGCCCCCCTACAGCCGCCCCCTGGGCAATGCCACCGGCTCCCACCCCGCTGCCCCCTTCCCCGGCCAGCCCCCCCATCACCAGCAGCCGCCCCAGCAGCACCACCACGGCCACGGGAGCGGCGGAGGGGTCTCCCCGGCAGCCGCAGCTCCCCCCCAGCCCCCCGGGGGTTACCCCCACGGCCTGGAGTCAAACAGCCATCACCCATCCCATGCCACCTACGGGCTGCGCCTCTACCCTCCCCACAGCCAGGCCGCTTACAGCCAGGCTCCCTCGGCTGCCGCTGCAGCCCCCTCTTCCTCTTCCTCCTCCTCCTCCTCCTCTTCTTCTTCCTCCTCTTCTTCCTCCTCCTCTTCCTCTGCTGCCTCTTCCCAGGGAAGCTACCCCGGCATGTGCGCTCACCCCCCGGGGCAGAGTCCTGCCACCTACACCTTCCCCCCGCCGCCGCCCCCCTCTCCTGCCCATGGGGCCGGCCCTCCGGTCACCTCCGCTGCCACCACCCTCTCCACCGTCATCGCCACCATGGCCTCCCCCTCCACAGCTCCCTACAAGACGGTCTCGCCCCCGGTACCCCCCTCGGCTGTGGCCCCCTATGGGAAACGGGCGGCCTCCCCCGTCCCCACCTTCCAGCCCCCGGCCCCCTACAAGCCGGGCTCCCCCCCTGCTTCCTCGGCTGCCCCTTTCCGGGCAGCCACCCCTCCCGGCTACCGGGTGGCCTCCTCCCCTGTGGCGGGGGGCTACAAAGCCCCCTCGCCCGCCCCCTCTGCCCCACCACCGCTCCCGGGGAGCATGGCCGCCCCGGCCCCCCCACCGCCCCCGCTCCCCCTCAGCGCCGCNCAGATCAAGCAGGAGCCGTCGGAGGAGTATGAGCCCCCCGAGAGCCCCGTGCCACCTGCTCGCAGCCCCTCGCCGCCCCCCAAGGTGGTGGACGTGCCCAGCCACGCCAGCCAGTCAGCCAGGTGAGGGGTGGCTGGGGGGGGTGCTGGGGGGTGTCCCCATGCTGGGGAGGTGTTCATGGGGCAGGGGAGGGGAGGTCACCCCGAGCGTGGGGTGCAGCTGCACCCTTTTGTCTTCTCCATGATGGTCTTTCCCACAGTGCCGGGCTCGGCTCTGCCTGCCCCTGTCCGGGTCCCGGTCCCCATCCCCATCCCTACCCTCCAGCCCCTTCTGTGCTGACAGGCTTTGCCTTTTGCCGACAGATTCAACAAACACCTGGACCGCGGCTTCAACTCCTGCTCCCGCACAGACCTGTACTTTGTGCCCCTCGACGGCTCCAAGCTGGCCAAGAAGAGGGCAGACTTGGTGGAGAAAGTGCGGCGAGAGGCTGAGCAGAAGGCGCGGGAAGAGAAGGAGCGGGAACGGGAGCGGGAGCGAGAGAAGGAGCGGGAGCGGGAGAAGGAGCGGGAGCTGGAGAGGAGCGTGGTAGGTCTGGGGGTCCCACAACCGCGGCGCAGCAGGGGTGAATGCTTGAGGACCCCATTGGCTGCTCCCTGCTGGGATCCTGACGCTAGTCTCTCTGCTCTCTTGCAGAAGATGGCCCAGGAGGGCCGGCCGGTGGAGTGCTCGTCCCTCGGGCCGGTTCCCCACCGCCCCTCCTTTGAGCAGGGCAGTGCTGTAGCGACTGTTCCCCCATACCTGGGCCCCGACACCCCAGCACTGCGCACCCTCAGCGAATACGCACGGCCCCACGTCATGTCCCCCAGCAACCGCAACCACCCTTTCTACGTGCCGCTGGGTGCAGTCGACCCAGGCTTGCTGGGGTACAACGTGCCGGCCATCTACAGCAGTGATCCAGCAACGCGGGAGCGAGAGCTGAGGGAACGGGAAGCCCGTGAACGAGACCTGAGGGATCGGGACCTGCGTGAACGTCTCAAGCCCGGCTTTGAAGTCAAACCAGCCGAGTTGGAGCAGCTCCATGCCGTGCCAGCTGCTGCCATGGATCCGTTCCCACGCCACGGCGGGCTGAGTCTGCAGACAGCCCCCGGCCTTCATCCCGCTTTTCCCTTCCACCCAGGGCTGGGCCACTTGGAGCGGGAGAGGCTGGCGCTGGCAGCTGGCCCGACCCTTCGTCCCGACATGTCCTACGCCGAGCGCTTGGCGGCTGAGCGCCAGCACGCCGAGCGGGTGGCTGCTCTCAGCAACGACCCTCTGGCCCGGCTGCAGATGCTCAATGTGACACCTCATCACCATCAGCATTCCCACATCCACTCCCACCTCCATCTTCACCAGCAGGATGCCATACATGCAGGTAAGGACCCCATGGTGGTGGTGCCCTGCTCTCCCTCCTACTGCGCCCTCCTTGTGCTCCCACCTTCTGGACCTGGGGAAGCCCAGAAGCTGCCAAGACTAGACTTTGAGGCCCCAGATCCACCTCTTCAGCCAGAAGAGGTCAACATCATGGTCATTCAGCCTTGCCCTCACTCCCATCCCACCAAAGACACTGACATCCGTTGCAAGTATCGGGGCGTCTGTGAGTGTGCTGCTTAGTGGTGAGCAGAGTTGTTTGCACCATGTCCTTTAGTTCTGGATCTCTGGGGATGCAGTACGAGTGCTGGGGTCCCACTGGCTACCAGGGTGACTGTGGACTGCATCCCTCACACTGTGGTCTGCAGAGGGAGTGGGAGCCCTGCTAACAACAGTTTTGACAGTATCCTTAGGACTGTGTTGGTTCTCTAGTTTGTTCCTGTGGCTCTTGCTGCAGATGGTGCGATGGGACGGGAGAGAAGATGGGCTAGTTGTAAGGAACTGGAGGCTGCTGTCCTTCAGAATTGGGTGGTGGTCCCTTCCATTCCCACATCCTACAGGAAAGCAAAGTAAAAAGATGTTTAGGGATGAAAATCTTGGGGAAGCAAAGCCCAAACTACAATACAACAGAAAAAAGTGCTGTGCCTGCTCAGGTACTGTGAGCGGTCAGTGGGACCTGGTGGCAGAGTCACAGACACATTCCCTCTAAGCAGCCACAGCTATTCAGAGGTGGCACCAGGTACAAATGAATGTCCATTGCCCCACACTCTGTAGCTGGGCACCTCTGGCAGTGAGTCCAAAACACTGGGAAAAGCAGTTTTTGTGTAAATAGCATCTTGCATCTCAGCCTTGGATAGTACTTGCAAACTTGAGTGCCTGGCACTGAGCACCTGTGCTGGATGAGACCTGGAAATGGAAGCACCCAATATGAATATACACATGAATGACAGCCAGTGGTGGCAGATAGGCACGATACTGGGTACAGACATGATTGCAGAGCGGGTCCTTGCAGAATCGACTTTAAAGTGCAGTACTTTTTCTCCCTGAGGAAGTGTAGGGACAGAGCTATGCTGGACTGGATCACGGGAAATTGAGCACAGGCAGAAAGAGTAACACTCAGCAGCACGTGGTACTGCATTGTCGAGCCTTGAAATCATTCCATCTCTAACAAACCTCTCTATGTCTTTTTTGTTGTGCCTTGTGCCTTTCTCGGTGTTACCTCTTACAAAGAACGGGACGGTTATCTTGTGATATCTTTTCTTCCCAGCCTCAGCCTCTGTTCACCCTCTTATCGACCCACTTGCCTCGGGATCACACCTCACCCGGATACCATACCCAGCTGGAACCATCCCCAACCCTCTCCTGCCTCACCCTCTACACGAGAATGAAGTGCTGCGCCACCAGCTTTTTGGTAAGGATGCTCACAGGGACGGCTAGTCTCCTCTGTTGAGCGTCAGCAGAGCTCCAAGGGGCAGGGTGGTCATGAGGGGTCACAGGACCAAACTGAGGTCTATTAAACAGAGCTCTGGCGTGGTGTAGGACAGGCCTACACACGGGCAGGGCTGGGAAAGGAAGTGCAGTAGAGTCTTGGCTGAGCTATGGGGCCATGGGTGAGGATGGAGCTGTTCCATTAACTGGTTTGTTCTCTTGTTTCATCTTTGGCTGCAGCTGCACCCTACAGGGACCTGCCGGGCTCTCTCTCTGCACCCATGTCAGCAGCACATCAGCTCCAGGCCATGCACGCACAGTCAGCTGAGCTGCAGCGCCTGGCTCTGGAACAGCAGCAGTGGCTTCACGCCCATCATCCTCTGCACGGCGTGCCGCTCCCGACGCAGGAGGATTACTACAGGTGCACGGACCCGTTCTCTCCATGGTGTCGGGCGATCAGACCGCTCTGTCCTCATAAGTACAGCTCCAGGCCCAGCCCTGGGCCTGGGGGTGGCAGAGGCGGTGGGGACAGGGAAGCATTGCCCCTGGAGCAGGTGACTCGGCCTGAGCCCACTCCTGGGAGCAGGGATGCCTTGCCACTGGGGTACAGCTGTGGGTTGGCCACCAGGAAGGTCATTCTTGGCAAGTGGCTGTTCGGTGGCTAATCTCACGTGGAGTGTCAGCTCCTTTCTTCTGGGGAGGGGGTAAACTTGCATGTTTCACATATGCTAATACAGCTGTGACTGATACCCCTGCCAAAATACCAAACATTCGCAAGGGTTGGATGCTTTTGCCAAGACAAGGCTCTCACAAGTGCATGGGGAAGCACGTTGGGAAAGAGAGGTGCAATGTTGTACCTTCTCAATAGCATCTCCTGCTTCAAGGATTTGCAAAACCTTCCAAGCCAGCATTGTGGGTCTAGACTAACAAAAGGCAGTGGGAGACACTCAGTTGCCTTCTCTCTCACAATCGCCTTGTTCCTCTTCTTTATCCTAGCCACCTGAAAAAAGAGAGTGACAAACCCCTTTAAATGGACTTCTACTGTCAATGTGACATCATCCTGTCTTTCTCTCAAGAGGAGCAATCAATCAACCAAATCCTGGGGGAGGGGAAGCTGCAGAGTGACACATCCTGATCCCACCATGCAGTAGAGTGCAAGAGAAGATGGGACAAGAAGTACAGGATGGCATCCGGGGAGCAGAAGGTGGAGGAGAGAAAATGGGGAGGGACTGAAACGCCACTAACGGACATGAAATGATTGGTACGTGATTTCAGCAGAGCTCTGAAGAAAACAGAATCAGCATTGCATAGAGCTCAAAAAGACAAAGACTGATGTGAATCCAGGGTGGCAGCAGCTCCATCCTTTGTTTTGGGGCAACAGTTGCATTGAATAAGAAGTGCAGGGCATTGCAGGACTTCGTGTACATGGTCCTGCTGCCTTTTCTGCTTCTGCGAGGAGGAGGAAGTGTGGCCACTTAAAACCCAACAGCGCCTTTTTTTTTCACGATGCCTCCTCACACCCCCCCCCCCCCCCCCCCCCCNCCCCGCCCCCCCCCCCCTTTTAGGTGTAAGATACTGCTTAGCGATACGGAAAAGCAACGCGGAACTTTTTCAGATGAGCCGGAGCGGCTTCCCATTCTCCGACATCCCTTCAGATGCAAACAAAGCGTGACGGGACCCCTTCAGAAGCGGCCGCTCCTGCCTGCGGAGGGCCCGGTCCCAGCCATGGGGGTGCAAAGCACCGCAGAGACTTGTTTGCCAAGGTGGTGGCTGTGCTTTCCCCGGGGCTGGCGGGAAGGGGCACGGCCACCGGGTGCAAAGCACCGGGAGACTCGTTTTCCACACCGCCGTCAATCAGTCGATCACCACCACGGCCCCTTTGAGCCCTGGCGGGGAGAGCTTGACGCGGCCCAGCCTACTGCGTCCCGGGACTGTCTTTTTAAGATGGCGGCTGCCCCTTTCCCCTCACCCATTCTAATTGATGTACTTTTAACTCATGCACATCCTATTAGACGTGGCAGTTTTATGTAGCAACTTGTGACTCCCTTGCCCCCCGCGTGCGTGTCTGATTTCACAGTTGTATCTCTCGATTGGTCCCCATATATATATATATATATATTTACTTAACCATTAAAAGGAAAAGAAAAGCAACCGACAACCCAGCTATGGAAAAAAACACCCAAACGAAGTTTCCCCACGCACTCCCAAGCCCCAACACACATTCTAATAATTTATATATATAAATATATATATGAAGCTCTTAAAAAAGGAAAAAAAAAAACCCAAACAAAAAAAAAAAAACCAACAACCCTTCCGGAAACAGACTCCCGTTGTGTTCATTTCTTTTTACCGGGGGCCAGGAGGAGAGCTGGCCGTGCGGGGCTGTGGGAGCGGGTAGTAACACGCGCTCCCCGGGCGCGGGGGGGGAGGGTGAAAACCGGGGTTGCCGGCGAGCCGGTGCCCGTCGCGGGGCGACTGCGAGCGGGCTTCGCCTCAGGGAACGCCGGTGAGGGGGAGGGCCCCGCCGGCGGGCGCTGCCCGGGGCAGCGGGAGACGAGCGCTCCCGGCGGTGAGGGGCCGCTCCCAGCAGCCCCAGCGCCGGCGGCCACGGAGGACCCGCCCCTCCCCGCGCGGGGATGGGCGGGGCGTGCGCGCCGCGGCACCAATGGGAAGCGGCATATCTGCATACCGCCCGAACGGCGCGGCCGGGCCCGGCAATGCGGGGGCTGCCGCCGCTGCCGGGCCATGGCGAGGCGGGCGACGGGGCTGAGCGGTGGGCGCGGGGCCGGGATTCCACAGGGGAGGCGGTCTAAGGTAGCAGCGGCGCTCGCCCTCACCTAGGGGACGGTCGGCTTGGGCGGGGCCCGGCGCGGGGGAGTGTTTCTTTAGTGATTTCAGCTCTTTTAGTATTTGTCCAGCAGGTTTCCCGCCGCGCGGGAAGCCTCACCCAGTAGTACAATGGCAGGGGAGGGCGTGGCTGCGCATGCGTGGTGGGGAGAGGGGCGGAGCTGCCGTGAGGGGGCAGAGGCGCGGCCGCCCCGCCGGGTGTCATGGCGGCCTCCGCGCAGGCCCCGGCGGCGGCGCTGAGCGCGGAACAGGCTAAGGGTGAGTGGGGGGTGTTGGCGGGTGGCCCCGGTGCCCCGGGCGGGCTGAGTGACTGATGTCTGCGCGTCCGTGTGCCGCAGCGGTGCTGGCGGAGGTGATCAAGGCCTTCGGGGCGCCCGAGAACGCGCAGCGCATGGAGGAGGCGCGGGACAACGCCTGCAACGACATGGGCAAGATGCTGCAGTTCCTCCTGCCCGTGGCCACCCAGATCCAGCAGGACGTGATCAAAGCCTACGGTTTCAGCAACGACGGCGAAGGTGGGTTGTCGTCCCCCGGCCGGGCGGGGAGCTCCGGGCCCGCCGAGGGGGCGGCGACGGGCGGGCGGGCGGGAGCCCCCTTCCCAGCCGGTGTCTTGCAGGGGTCCTGAAGTTCGCCCGGCTGATCAAGTCCTACGAGTCGCAGGACCCGGAGATCGCCAGCATGTCGGGCAAGCTCAAGGCCATGTTCCTGCCGCCCATGACGCTGCCGCCGCACGGGGCCGGGACCGGTGGAGTGGCAACCTCCTGAGACCGTGGACCTCGCCCGCCCCGCCGGGTGGCGGTGCTGCGGCCCGGGGCCGTGCTCCCAAGGTGCGGGTCCCGTCAGCCCTAGGGATGGAGCGCTTGAACGAGGGAGACTCTGACCTGGAAGGAATGGGCTGCTTCGTGCATGCTTGTGTGTCTGCTCGTGAATAAAATATGTCTTGAAAATGCCCATGATTTATGGATGAATGTGAGCTCAGCGGTGCTCCTCAGGTGCAGATGTTTCTCCCTGGTGCAGAGGCAGGTACAGCAGTGCCCACCTCATGCCTGGTGAAGCCTGCACTAGTGTTCTGAGGGGCCCAGTATGTACCAAGTTCTGCAAAAAGGCAATTGCTTATACAAGCCTTGGTGTGAAGCCCTGGGACTTTGATATCAAAGTGACTTTTTATTTTTTAACAGTTCAAGAGACGCTAAGTCCTAAGAGCAAGCATTGACAAAAGTGCTATTTGAAACATGCTAGGTAATGTGTCCCTAAACACAATCTAGGGCTGTTCAGCAAGCGCCGTAAGTATCACTGTGAGCCCTTGTCCCCAGCAGGGCCAGCACAGCTAATTCACTTCTACCACCGATGCTGTGGCTGCATTGCTTTTGGGCTGAATGTACCATCAAACAAGTCAGCCCTAATGAAGAAGGTGGCAGAGAGGTGCAGCAGGGAGTGGCACGGCATGGGAGGACTGGGCTTGCCCTGTTTGGCTGCAGCCTGGGTTAGAAGAACATAATGTAAAACAATATAGTGTGTCTTCTGGGACTGAAGCGAGACAAACCTAGCAGAGCAGCATCACTCCAGTGTGAGGTTTTGTGTTTCTGGCTTGATTCAAAGGAAGGGGCTTCAGCTGTGTCTGCTTGTAGCCTCCTGGCCAGCGTGCCTGTTGCCCTTGGGAGCGTTGAGGTCTTTGGGGAGGGCGATGGGCACCAGGGCAGCACGGCTGGGTGTGAAGAAACAGGGCTATGGTAGGGAGAGAGGGGAGCTGCGAGCCAGGCGTGAGAGGGCTGCATCCGCCTTTGCCTTCTGTGCCTTTCAGTTACAAACCAGGCAGGAATGTAGCCAGCGAGGGCGTGAGCTTAGTGGATAGGAGGCAGGAAGAGCAGTCAGTCCCTTCCGTCTCCATCCACCTCTCCCAGCCTGGCCTTGGCCTTCCCCCACCCCTCTAATTATTCATTAACTACAGCCCAGGAAGTGGTTTGCAAATGGTGAAAATTAAGCCCTCTGCCTGAGGCCTGCAGTTTGCCTGGCCTGGAGCTACCTCCTTCTTGGTCTGCCTAGGAGCAGGGCAGTGTTTGGGACTGCGCCTGTGCGGATCCAACGCAGGTGAGTCATGGGAGGTGTCGCAGCCCCAAGTGCTGCAGCCCCAGCTGCTCCTCCAGAGCCATGGCACTCACCGCCATGAGCAGCCAGGCCTGTCGGGAGGGTGCAGGTCCGGCTCTCCTCTGTCAAGGTCTTTGATCTCTCTCCCAAGTCTGTCTCAAGGTACTGTCTTGATAATTCCAATATTGCTTTATTTTCTTTAGTAGGACCCCCCGGTTAAGGGCTGTGGTACTTCACCAGCTGCTGTCAGTTCCCTATCAGTGGGGATCTGGGAGTCAAGATCCTGATGCCATCCTGTGGGTGAGTGCTCTGAATGCTAGTTAGGGGAAGAAAACAAGAGTTGGTGAGAAAAATAAAAATACGGGCAGTAGGCATCAAGCACAGAAAGGGGAAAAACCCCCATCTTCTAATAAGAGCTACAGGATAGCCGAGGACTGGAGTTCATGGTGGTTTAGATTTTTATTGCTGTTACCATTGCTCCTTCTCACTTTGATAAAGAGCAAGCAGGATTTGCCATGCCCAGTCTGCTACAGTTACTGTGCCAGCCCTGCAGCTGCGTCTCTGAGTGGTTTTGTACAGAGAGAGGTCAGGTGGCTGACCCTTTTTAATCCTGGTTATTTCTTGGTTTGCCTTTATAGCAAGGGCTATATAAAGGGCCTTTATAGCCCTTTATGCAGCAGCAGGACATAAAATCTTCACAATCAGTCCAAACGGGTGCTCAACCCTGGGGACTGCAGTGGTGTGGTGTAAGGAAATGGGCTTCGCACTAGCATTGCTCTATGGTAAGGATCTGGGCAGCCACAGTGGTCCAGCACTGTCCTGGGGTCCTGTGGCCTGACAGAGACCATCTGGCTTGGGCAAGTCATAGGAAGATGGTCCGTCTGCCCGTTCCTCAAGCCCAGGTGGCCTTCGCTCTGCACTAGCAACTGAACTACAATGCAGTTCTGTGCTGAACAGCAAAACCTAAAGTCTAAAGTCAGCTCAGTGCTGAGAATTAAAGTGACAAATGCAATGCCAATTCTCAAAAAGGGCTCCAGATGGGACTCCCTAAATGTGAGGGAAGCACAGAACAAGAAAGTTGGTATCTGGCTAAGTGTATATCTGGGCAGTATAATGGAGAAAGCAATGAGTGAGATACTGAGTCAGCATCTGCTTTTGTAAAGGCAAGTCCTGTCTTGTAAAAACGAGTTTTTTGGGAGACTTGGCAAGCTTGTGGATAAGGGAGGTCTGGCTGATACAGTTTCCTTGGATTTCCAAAAAAATGGTTTTCTCATCAAAGTTTTTAAATAAAGCTAAAGTCATGGCATAAGAAAGAAGATTATGTCTTTCTTGGGTAAAGAATTAGTAAAAAATAGGAAATGGAAGGTAGGAACAAACATCCAGTTTTTACGGCAAAGGTATCTCATTGATGAGATCACAGCGGCCTAATCTAAACTATACACTGTTCAGTATATTCCTAAATGACCTGGAAATAGAGCTTGTATGGTGAGGTGAGAAAATTGACTGATGGTAGAAAGTTATTCAGGATAATAGGGTGGGAGCTGACTGTGAATAATTGCAGAAGGACCTTATGATAATGAATGAGTGGGCAATAGAACAGCAGATGAAATATAGGCATATATAAAACAATGTTCATGGAGAAAAATAACTCAAAATTTACGTATAAAACAATGAACTGCGAACTAATCATAACCTCTCTGGAGTAAGACTGGGATCATATGTAAGTCCATGCAATTGTTAGCTTAATGCTTGGTTGTGGTGAACAAATAGCAGAAATCATCACTGTGTCTATATATATATATATATGTCCATGTCCATATATATATATGTCCATGTTTCACCAGCATCTTGAGCACTGCAGTCTGTGCCACCCTTCACCCATATCGCCAAAACAATACAACAGGGTTGGAAACATCTTGGAGAGAGGTAGCAAAGATGATCAGAGGTGTAGAAAAGCTCTGTACAAAGAACACCTAAATGGAGCTGGAGTCTTCAGCCTGGCAAAGAGCTGAGGAAGGATATGGACGTTACGAGTCCAGCTCAGAGGGAGTGAATAAGAATCAGTTGTTGATTTTTCTGTCTTTACAACAACCAGATGTTAATGAAAATGGGCAGGGAGCAGGTTATAAGCAAGCCAAAGGAGGACTTGTTTCTGTAGCTGAGCAGTGATGCTAAATTTGTTACGGATTTGACGGTTGACTCTACAAGTAGCTGCAAACAGAGACTTGGGGAGTACAGGGGGAAAAGAAACTCTATACGTAGCCTGTTCTTCTACTCTTCCTTTGACAACCATTTTGACCCTTGGATCACCTAGTCCACCCCCCTGCCCACAGCAGAGCTAACCCCAAAGCTAGATCAGATTTCTCAGGGCCTTGTTCAGCTGTCCCCTGAACATCTCCAAGAGTGGAGAGTCCTCAGCCTCCCTGGGGAACCTGTGGCAATTGCTGAACTGCCCTTGAGGGGGAGTGAGTGTGCAATTTTTCCTGATACCTAATCAGAATTGCCCTTGCTGCAAGTTATGCCTGTTGCCTTTTGTCCTTTTGCTGTGGCCCACAAAGAAGAATGTTGCTCTGGAATCCCCCAGTCCCCCTCTAGGTACTCTCAGACAGATGTTAAATCCCTCGTTCAGCATCTTTTTCTCCAAGCTGAACAAACTCATCTTCCTCCGCCTCTGCTGTGCTCTAGGCTCCTCACCACCTCAGTGGCCTTATGCTGGATTCTGTCCAGTTTCTCAGTGTCTCTTTTACAGTAGTCCAGATGTGGGTGTATTTTAATTAGCTGTTTCATTTATCTTCGCCTCTAAATTTGTTTCTGTGCTAGCTGTGGCTTGGCTCCACAAAGGATTTACAAGATGAGGCTCTACCATCTGTGTTGTACTGAAAGCCAAACAACAGCGTAAGAGTAGTCTCTTTGCTGAAATCTCTTGACCTGTTAATTATATTAAGAAAGTATTTTAGTGGCTCAATTATAGTCTGCTGTTGCGTGCTGCAGCCATTTGGGAGAGCAACCTCAAAGATAACAACCAATTGCTTCTCTACTGTGGTACTTCCCTCCCTTACCAGCAAGAGCTCCTCACTGGTAGTTTTTAATTAGATGGCCCAGATCAAAAGACACCAACGCAGCTGTATGCATCCCGTCCTTTCCTGAGCTGATAGCAACCACAAGTATAAATTCATTCTGCAAATTATGTGATTTGGGATTTGTATCCACACAAATACTGACACGTGGGTTACACTGCACGCTGTGGTTTGTCCTGCTGGAGGATATGGGATTACATGAGTTCAGTGCTAACTCACCCTTTCTATTCTGATCTGGAGTCTTTGCTACCTTGTTTTTTCCCTGTTCCCTGGTGTCCCACTAACGTTCTCTTCCTCAGACATATTTGCTGCTTCAGCCAGTTCATAAGGTGCCCAGGTTTTATTTTTGTCTGCCGTGGCTTCATATCACCCCTACATAATCTCATATTCTTTTGATATCAGGAGTTCTCTTTTGGGACTTCTGCCCAGAAGTTCCTGTCATTTCTCTCCTAGCACTAAACAATATTTATTTCCCGTGCCAGTGCTAGACTGGCTCTGATTTAGGTGCAGTCTTTTAGGTACAACTTCTACAACTTTGTGTAGAAGTTGTACCCTTGAGCCACAGGTCTCTGTGCCTTTAAAGTATCTCTCTTTTTTTTTTTTTTTAATATCAGTTTTAAGTCAGTACAGCTGGATCCTTGCAGCTCACCACATCCCAGCTCATCATGTGTGTGAAACGAGAAGTATTTCAAATGAAGCTGTTGTAGGTGCCTGGGCTGCCTTTCTAGCAATGAAGTTTAGCTTCCCACTCATCTTTCCTCTACTTCCTTTTGTTCTTAGTTTCTGTCTTGGCCACGAGTTTTGTCTCGATCGTTGCTAGCAACCTGTTCAGCTTTTTTGCAGAATTTTCCAGTCTGGTGCTGTGCAGGGAAGTCTGCACCTGCTGATACTTGAAATGAGCAAGTCTCTTGCTGTTCTTGCTGCCCACACCACCACACGGCGTAGCTGGGATGGCCCCAGGGAAGAATCTGGTTCCTTTGCCAGCTGAACTGCCCTCTTTGGCCACTGTTTAGCTCCATGAGATCTGCAGACCTTGTAGCCAGTGCTATGGGAAAGGGCCGTCATGGGCCGTAGCTGGAAATGGCTAGGTAACTGGAAATGGTTAGTTTTTGTGTGGCGAGGTAGATGTGCTGGAGGGGAGGGATGCCAATCCAGAGGGACCTTGACAGGCTGGAAAGGTGGGCCAATGCCAACCTGATGAAGTTCAACAAGGCCAAGTGCAAGGTCCT
>RSEF01000001.1:94252775-94324592 GCA_003993805.1 Himantopus leucocephalus
TCTTCAAGGTCCCTTCCAACCTAAACCATTCTATGATTCTTTCTTTTTATCCAGTTGTCCAGGTTGACAGCTTTGGCCTCATCAGTATGCTGTACTGGGATCCCGAAGGTCCTAGGCTAAGCTCTCTTGGTGCTGTGTGGGCCTACTGTAGGTAGCAGCTGTCTGCCCTGCTCTCTGCCTGATTTTCTGGGCAGCTTCAGCACCACCTCCCACCCCGGCCCTTCCGAGCAGGGCAGTCGCATCCCCCGGCAGGCTGTTTTCAGACACACCAGCGCTGTGCTAGCCTGGACCTTGAAGTCTGCAGCTCTGGGTTTGCACAGATTCCCCCTGCGGCTGTACAGAGCGCGCTGCAGGATATTTTCCTGCCCAGGGGGTTCATCAGCGAGCTGGAGGTTTCAGCTGGGTAGCGGGGGGCAGCCCAGCAGAGCCCAGCTGGGCGGTCATAACCTGTAGTAGGGCGCTTCGTTGCTCAATGTGCAACAAGCCTGTGCTGCCCGCTTCAGCCTTGCCAGTGTGTGGCAGCTGTGGTCCCCTTGGCATCACGGCAAAGGCTTGGGAGCAAGGAGCACTCATGGCTCTCATGGCCTTTTGGGGAAGAAGGGCAATGGAGGACATGCAGAAATGAATTTTGTGAGCACGGCCAGGAGCCAAGATGCACTCACAGAGTCAACCCTGGCGTGAAAAAAGACGGGGACTCAAGAATAACAGGGGGGATGGGGAGGAAAGAGACAAAAGGAGAAGCAGAAGTGTGTGCAAAGCAGCTTGGGGCTGGGGAGTCGATGGCTCAGAGCGCTTCCTGTTCCTGGAGCCGCGCGTGCCCAGCTGCGCACGGGCTTGCGCCTGCCTGTGCCCACAGCACTGCGCAGAGGCCAGACATCAAGACACATATCCAGACGCAGGTGGATGGAGAGAGTCTAAATGGACTGACGGTAGACACCTGAAGAGATACATGGCCAGCTCCCAGGAGGCACAGAAAGAGCTTGGCGTTGGGTGCTCCAGCACAGACCTCCGACTTCCTTTTTCTTGCCAGCGCAAACTGATTTTTCCTCTGTTTTTTGAGTTGCTTTGGTGGTAGCCACTTGGCCCCCTCTTCTTTCGCCCTCCACGATGGTGAGGTAAGAGGAGCTGAGAAGTGTGTGTGTGTGTTGGGAGGGGGACCAGGAAAGTAGGACAGATCAGACGGGGGACATCATCCTGGAAGCCATGTCTCAACAGAAATCTTTCATAGGCTGGGGGAGGTATCAGGTAGGAAGGGATGCTGCTGCTGACTGTCACCTGTATGGGTATCTCTAGGGATGCTGACTGTGGACCGTTCTTCACTGTACAAGTTTCCACAACAGTGCCTGGCCTTTTTTATTCACTTGGTCTTGTTTTTATCTCCTCTCCTAGGTGGTTTCACCGTGACCTGAGTGGGCTGGAAGCTGAAGCCTTACTGAAGGGACGAGGTGTCCATGGGAGCTTTCTGGCCAGACCCAGTCGGAAGAATCAGGGAGATTTTTCTCTTTCAGTTCGGTAAGTAACTTGGACCCCAAATTCTGTCTTTCCAGGGTTACATATGCAGAATGCTTAGACCCTCACACATGTCCTATGGCATCTTCTTCATCCTCTCTTTATTCCTTTGAGTTCTTTCCGAGCTGTAAAAGGAGTCCCAGCATCTTCTAGACCTTCCCTCAAGTTGCCCCAGGAGCTTCTTTTTCCAGTCATCTCCTTTCACTGGGATGGTTCCATGGCAGGAGGTAATGCAGAACATTTTCTGCCTCTTTTCCAACCACCTCACTGAACTGCTCTGTGCATCATCCCACAGGGTTGGTGACCAGGTAACCCACATCCGCATCCAGAATACTGGGGATTTCTATGACCTGTATGGAGGGGAGAAGTTTGCCACCTTGTCAGAACTGGTGGAGTACTACACGCAGCAACAGGGCTCACTGCAGGACAAAGATGGAACAATCATCGACTTGCGATACCCGCTCAACTGTTCTGACCCCACTACAGAGAGGTACAGAGAAAGCAAAGCAGCTGGTGTGTCTGTGATGAGATCTCCTCTGTGTTTCATGGCCTTCTTTCTGCCCTGCCTGCATCGCCAGGGCAAACCCTGCAAAAAGTGTCTCCTGTCTCCTGTATCTTCCTATGCTTCCATGGGGGCAGCATCCCCATGGCAGCTGGACATACCTTAACCCATCACAGCAGACCTAATAGGGCTCTATTTTTACTTGTGGTTTCCTGTTGCTCTTGCTATTTATACACTGTTCCTAAAAGCAAAGGTTGTGGCGTTAGTTATGGGTCTACAGTGGTCCATAGAGTGACATGTTATGTGGAAGCCCTCAGCCTTGCCCCAAACCTCCTTGGTTATTCCAGGCCTGGGTGACTCACGTAGCTGAGAACAGGACCATGTTCCCCTGCTATTCCTAGCCTGCTTAGTCTTCTTCCTGTCCCCGTTTTGCATATGTCTCTGAAACCAAGTTCCTAAATCAAATCAGGTGGTTTTGCCCTTGCGTGATGCTTTCAGGCGCTTTGATGCAGCTTGGGGAGCAGTCGCGCCGTGCTCTGGGGCGGACAGGTCCTCCTTGCGCTCCTTCAGGCAGGGAGCAAAGATGCACTGGGCAAAGCGCCTGGGTACACCCCTGCTAGCTCTGGGGTCAAGGCTGCAGAGGGGCCAGTGCCTGCATGCTGCCTCTCCTCTCCACTCGAGGCCGTTGAGTTGCGGACCTGCAGTTTCCTCCCTTCCTCCCTGCGGTTGGAAACTTCTGCCCCCCCCCAGGCTCTTGCGAAAGCTCCTCGTACTCTCTCCCCAAGTGATTTTCCATCACGTGGCTTTGAAGAGCTGGGCTCTACTGGGGGAAGGGAGGGAGATATGGGAGCCGTTAACCCCTTCCTACCTGTGGAGGGGAGGCCCGGAGACCTCTTTGATGAGCAGGAGGTGTCAGCCGTTCCCCGGGGAGTGTCTGAGCTCTGGCACATGGCAGCTGAAGACTTTTTGGGAGGAGGTTCAGAAATTAATGGCTGCCATGCAATGAAAGTCACCAGCTACTTCTTGCGGTGCGTGAGGTGAAGATCAACAGAGGTTACTTTGCCAAGGCACGGTGACTGTCTGTTGCATCTTGCTGTCAAAATGGTTCCTAGATGTTGTGTAAAGGAATGTGTTGCTCTGGCCAGATGCAGGAGTGAATGAATGCTTCTGTAACTGGGGCATGGCCTCCTGAACTCCATTTTGATGCTTGGGAATGGTAGCCTTAACGATGTGAAGTTCACTGCAGACAGCAGTGCCACACCGGGCCTCCGCTGTTAGCTGCTCCATGGGTAGCAAGCCTGCTCCCACAGCTCTAAACCGCACTGGCTCCTCTACTGAGCATCAGCCTGGCCCTGATGGCAGTGCACGCGGTGACGTATGGAGCGTGGCTGGTTCTTGTTGCGGTACCTGCAACGAGCAGGAGCAGGGAGGGGCGTTGCAAGTCAGTCTGATGCAACAGCTACCTGCTTTTGAAATGCTGTTCACCAAGGGAGACGGCCAAGATGGCTGTCTCCCCAGCTGCTGAGGCAGCTCTGTGGACGTGGGACAGAGCTGCAGTGAACACCGCCTTCGGCTGGCACAGAGCTGTGCTGCAAAGGCCCCTGACCGCAGAGCCCAGCACGCGGCTCCAGCTGGTGCTGGGGATGTCCCAGGACCAGAGGGGGCCTGTTTGAAGCAGTCCCATCCCTGTTGGAGGACAAGGGCCCAAATCCCCTCCCTGACACCGAGCTGGGAAGGAGCTGGGGCAGGAGCACCAGGTGGCCCCTGGGCTGAGATGGGTCCAGACCTAGCAAAGGCTCCACCAGAAGATGGATACCAGGAGGAGTGGGATGATTTAGAGCATCTCGCAGCTCTCAGCTTTCTACAATTTGCATCTCTAGTTCCAGCTTCCAAGGGAGTTTTGTGGAGGCAGGACAGAGCTGTAATGAACATGGGTTGCTGCATCTCTACTTGGCAGTTCAGCAGTGCCTCCCAGGACCTTCTTGTGTGGTCCAAAGAGACTGGAGCATGAGTCAAGGATGAGGAACTAGAGGATCTTCACAGACAACCTGGGTCACATCTGGAGTTTCTGCAGGACCAGAGCCCTGCAGTAGGAGGAAAGGCTATGACTGTCCTATCTCCCAGCCTGCTTCTGGTGACCATCACTTGCACCCACACCACTCAGTGCAGTGATAACCCACCAGACAGGCATAACCCCCTCCACGAGACCTTTGTAGGTGGGAAGGGGCTTGCAGCAGCTGTGCCATTTGCTTGTGCCCCTCTGTGCCCTGGGTCCAGTCCTGCAGCAAGGCAGAGAGCACCTCAGTCAAATGGGGATGCTCCTCACCTTGTGCTGAGAGGAGAGAAGGAGCTGCTGACTAGGTGTTTGCATTGAGGACAGGAACATGCACATGGATCAGCAACAGTACGAGGAGCAGAATATGGGCTCCAGGTGGCTCCTGGTGTTCACTCCCATGGCTAGGCTGATTGCTGCGGTGTGATGTGCCCAGAGAATGGGAATTATCCTTTGACTGAAGAGGTGACCGGGTTTCAGAAAGAGAGGTCACTGGGATGGTTCTTTAATGGATCTGATCTCAGCACAGCCACCTGGGTGCTGCTAAATCCAGTGGGAGAGTTTCGGCTCACTGGAGGTTTACTTTTGTTTCCCCAGTGTTTGAGTTTCCAAAGCACCCTGCAGCAGTAAGGCTAGAATCCCAATACTGCTGTGAGGTGCTGAAACCTATGGACTACCCTCCCACAACTGGTCTTCAAGCCAGCAACCTGTGCTTGTGTGTTTCACACAACTGGATCACACTTTGTGCTTTCCCACTGGGTCCTCTGGTACCAGCATTCTGCTCCCCAGGTCTCTTCTACCTCCACCTCATCCCTCGCCCTTTCCTTTTCTTGCTAGATCTCTACTCTTTCTGTCTCATCTGCTTCTCCCAAGATCCTGCTCCTCCCTTGGTTTCCTTCCCTCTCCCTTTCCCTCTCCTCTGTCTCCCCCTTCCTTTCTTCCTCCCTCACCCTTCCCCAGTGTCGCTGTCCTCTCATCAGCTAAAGGGCATCCACTTACCTGCTTCTCCAACTCTCTTCTCACCCTCTCTTGTTTTTTCCTAGGTGGTACCATGGGCATCTGTCAGGCTCTGCAGCTGAGTCACTTCTCCAGGCCAAAGCCACCCCATGGACTTTCTTGGTGCGGGAAAGCCTCAGCAAACCTGGGGATTTTGTCTTGTCTGTCCTCACTGACCAGCTTAAACCTGGGTCTGATACTCCACCAGCTGGGGCAACCAGTGCATCTGGGGCCCGGCTCAAAGTCACGCACATCAAGATCATGTGTGAGGTGAGCAGTTGGGAGAGAAAAACAGAAGGGAGTGGAAGAGGTCTCTGCTGAGATCTGCTGATCATGTCCTCAAAAGCACAGGCCCTGTCAGCTTGAATACCATCAGCAGTGTTTCTGAATTTGGATCAAAGTGCTGTCACCTTGCAGGTTCCTTATGTCCTCACCCCAGCCCGGGTGACCATGGGCACTCCTGGGTGCTCAGACATGGAAGGAAGTAGGGCTCAGTGTGACGGAGCACTCCAGTACAGGGAGTTTGTGGTGAAAGAGACAGGAGGATTCACAATCTAATTATGAGTTCATCAAAAGAGTTAAAAGCTCTTGGAGGAGGAGGGGCATCTGCAAGGCCTCCACACTTAGTCTGAAGGATGTTACCAACCTGGCTGTCACAAGGTCTGCTATTTCTTTCATGTGGGATGGCGCAGAGAGTGGAGGGAGATTTCAAGGACAGAAAGCAACTGACGTTAAATGAGAGCTGAGGGCAATATGCCTTCTCCATGCTGTCATCCGCTGAGCGCAGGAGTCAGTTCACTGTGCTATAAACTTCATGTTCTCAGGGCAAACTACTATTTGCCAACTATTTGCTAAACTACTCCCTGCCAGAGGAAATGCTTTTCTAGGTAGCACAGGGTGGTGCCCATGGCTTTGCACCCCAGCATTACTTTTTTCCTGAGCGTTATCAGCTTTGTCTATAGGAATGTTATCAGTGGGACGTTACACATTCTTCCTCCATTTAGAATGGACGCTACACAGTTGGAGGCGCTGAAATGTTTGACAGCTTGGCAGATCTGGTGGAGCACTTCAAGAAGACTGGAATTGAGGAGATGTCTGGCTCCTTTGTGTACCTGAGGCAGGTAAATCCCATTTCCTCTGTTTCTTAGGGATCCTTTGGAGGGACCTACTTGCTGTTTGTTTCTGCTTTGTGTCCCTCTCCTCCTTTTCTCCACAGTATACAGAGACTTTGGTCTCCAGCAGTGTCTCTTGCTCTTGCCAACCCATTGTTTTCCCATCCCCAGCCCTACTATGCTACGAGGGTGAATGCTGCTGACATTGAGAATAGAGTGCAGGAACTGAACAAGAAAAGCCTGTCTGAGGAGACATCCAAGGCTGGATTCTGGGAGGAATTTGATGTAAGAAACTGCTGGGGGACATTATTCTGGCTTTTTGGGAAGTCCCTGTGTACCGCCGCGTTCTCCATCCTTGATTTCTTCCTGGACATAAACTTCTCAGGTGTCTTGTAAATTCTCATCAATCTATCTCTGAAAGGAGTCTCTGGTTGGAACCTGTTCCTCTAGGGAGTGAGTGTCATCTTTAAGTGAACCCAGTGAGGTAGAAATGCGCTTTTTCATGGTTGGGAGAACGAGTCACCAAGACCGTGAGGGCATGAACTTTGGACTTTGCAAGTCTAGGTTTGCTTTTCACTTCTCTGCTCCCCCATGAGTGTGCCCATGTGTCCCCAGAGTCACCACTGTTCCTCTGAGTGCCCACCTCCCCTGTCTTACATTGTGACCATGCCATGACTGTTCTATCCTCTGCTCTCAGAGTCTGCAAAAACAGGAAGCCAAGCACCTGTTTGACCGTCATGAGGGTCAGAGGCCTGAAAACAAGAGCAAGAACCGATACAAGAACATCTTGCCCTGTGAGTCTTGCTTCTCCACTATAAAAAACCCCAAATAGACACAGACAGGCAATGAAGAGCTGTCTGAGTCATCCCTGGCCCTGCCTCAGCCCGCTCTATCCTCCTGAGCAGGTTACAAGTTGTGCGGCATTGAGGATTTGAGAGGATGAGAGAGGTCACAGCCATTTCATGTCCTTGAAGGAAGGAGGGCGGGATGCATCACATTCATTAGCTTCTGATGGTCCGTTATAGGGGTAGAGAGATGGGAGGATGGGGTGAGATTAGTCTGACTCCTGGAGAAGGAGAGGTGAAAGTATGGGTCATGCTGCATGCATTTGGGTAACGTGAATGAGGTGGTGTGGGGCAGGGAAGGAGCTTCATGTGGCTGGGCACAGAGTAAACCATTGTTCTTTTTATTCTTTCACTGCATCCCCAGTTGATCACTCGAGAGTCATCCTCCAAGGAAGGGACCCAAATATCCCTGGATCTGACTATATCAATGCCAACTACGTCAAGGTGAGACTCTTGAAAGATGGCTGTATGCCCAAAATAGGGGAGAGCTGGGCTGCTCCTGCAGCCCTCCTGATCTCTCTCTGTCCACACTCAGAACAACCTGATCAGCCCAGACGAGTGCAGCAAGACCTACATCGCTAGCCAGGGTTGCCTGGATGCCACAGTCAATGACTTCTGGCAAATGGTGTGGCAGGAGAACACGCGCATTATTGTGATGACCACACGGGAGGTAGAAAAAGGGCGGGTAAGTAGCAGTTTGTAGGTGTCTCGGAGCTGCCCTCTTTTCCTGTTCAACCACTGCGCTGCTCTTTCTCTCTTTCCTGCCTTTTGCCCGTCCTCACCCGACCTCTCTGCCCACACAGAACAAATGCGTGCCTTACTGGCCAGAGGTCGGCAGCACGAAGGAATATGGTCCCTACCTTGTGGAGAACGCTGGGGAGCACGATGCATTGGAGTACAAACTCCGGCACCTCTGTGTGTGTCCGATGGATAACGTGAGTGTGCCTGGTCGAGGGCTGTCATGGAGCCCATGGGTCTAACAGTCACTGTATGTCTAAGGCTGGGAACTGATGGGTGCTGTGGTGATGCTGCTGTTGTATCATTCTTGGGGTTGCTGTTGCCATCTGGTTTGGGCTGGAATCACACTGTTGGAATCACCAAGAAGTGCACAGGAGACACAGATTCCCTCTGGCTTCAGATCCACCTCTCCCTGGGACAGAGGCCAGGGGTAGGACTGGGTTGCATTTTTATCAGCACGGTATTTTGTTATTATCATCAGGGTAAGGCTGTGCGTGAGATATGGCACTACCAGTACCTGAGCTGGCCTGACCACGGTGTACCCAGCGAGCCAGGAGGAGTGCTCAGCTTCCTCGACCAAATAAACCAGAAGCAGGAGAGCATCCCAAACGCAGGGCCTATTCTGGTGCATTGCAGGTTGGTACAGAGGCTGGGGTTTGAAGCATTCTCCATCCTTTAATGTAAGGTGAGGTGTAGAAAGTCTGTCCTGCTGCACCAGCTCTTCCCTGGGACTTGCAAGTGAAGCTCATGCCAGCCCCGGTATTTGCATTTTCCTCTTTGATGTCCCCAAACCAAACTCTGCTGCCTGTTGAATCCTTCACTTTTTTGTGGTATTGTTGAACAGCTGCTACAAGTGCCCCGTCCTTCCCCAGAAGCAGCTGCATTTTGTTTCAGGAGCTGTACTGCTCTGACCTCTGCTTGTCCTCTCCTTGCAGTGCTGGAATTGGCCGCACTGGGACTATCATCGTCATTGATATGATAGTGGAAACAATCTCCACCAAGGGTAAGAGGACCCCAAAGTATCTTGAAGTGAATTGGCCTACCCAGTAGGGCTGTGCCCTTAAGTCCGACTGCAAGGGATGAAACCTATGAGGTATCACTGGGGGAGATCCTGCCACAGCCCTGAGAAGGCTGTGCTGGCCTCGCTATGTGGCAGCTGCTAGATCTCTGCACCGTATCCACTTGCTGTGGCTTCAGACTTCCATGAGCTTAGGCTCTTCCTCCAGGGCCAGACTTGGAAGATGCTGAGCAGGAAGGAGGGATAGGAGGCCCATACAGGAATAAAGAGTATGGAGGGAGGTGGAAACTTCTTGACTGACCTCCACTGTGACTGCTTTTAGTGGAGGATTAGGAGAGGGGGGATCGGTGGACACATCCATAAGCTTTTCTGGTGCCCCTCGCTAGGGCTGGACTGTGACATTGACATCCAGAAGACCATCCAGATGGTGAGGGCCCAACGCTCAGGGATGGTGCAGACGGAGGCCCAGTACAAGTTCATCTACATGGCCATCTGCCAGTTCATAGAGACGACCAAGAAAAAGCTGGAAGTCATGCAGGTGAGGAAGGGGACTCTACTCTCCTGTCCTGTGAGTTTAGGCCCTGCGTGAGGCTGGGTCCGAGCCCAAGTCCTCTGTTTCCCAAGCATTAACCTAGCACTGGGACCTATATAGACTATGATGGTGCACCAAGATTTGAGTCCCTATTCCTCGCTTTAAAATTTAGGGGATGACATTAGCAGCTCAAGTACCAACCCCCGCTCTGAACTGCTAAACAGCAGTAAGTTTTAATGCAGTTATTTCAACTATGTTCTATACCACATCTCCACCAAGTGCTGTTCTGTTACAAACTGAATCTAAGACAGGCAGACTTTGCCCTGTTCTTTCCCCTTGTTCTTTTCCATCCTGGTTCTGCAGTTGTCTCCCAAGCCCTTGTGGAAAGGATTTTCTCCTTCTAGCTGTTACCTCTCCTTGTAGCCTCTGGCAGCATCCACTAGCTGCTGCTGGCTGTTTAATATTCTTTAGCTGACACGCGGCACTCACAGGCATTCCAGTGCCTCTAGAAAGCTGTTGCCCCACTGTTCACCCCTGTAACAAGGATACATTTACATCCCCGCTGCTCACCTCTGTGACAGCAGTGGGTAGAGTGCACTGAGCCTGAGGACTACAGCAATCCACCAAGATCCACCGAGATCCTTGCATAAAGCATGGTTAAACAGCCGGAACTCGTCATGATGCCTCACGTGCTTCTCCCAGACCACACTCTTCACAGCTTGGTTTTTCTCTCCTGTAGTCTCAGAAAGGCAAGCCAAACGAGTCCGAGTACGGGAACATTGCCTACCCCCCTGCAGTGAGGAATGTGCACGCCAAGGCTTCACGAAAATCCTCCAAGTAAGAGCTCACCTAAACCAGAGGCCCAGCTATGCCTGCCTCTGCCAATAGTCTCCCTGCTGGCTTGGCTGGCTTTTTCCTCTTGTTCACTTTTTCCCTTGTTTTGCCCTGGTCTTACAGACAAAAAGAAGAGTCAACGGTTTATGAGAACTTGGGGAAAAAGGAGGAGAAGGTGCGGAAACAACGTTCCTCGGAGAAAAAGCTGAAAGGCTCACTAAAGAAAAAATAAGCATACATTTGCAGGTAGCCCCACGGGGGTTTTGAACCTGGGGTGCAGGACTGGAGCTCATGTCCAGGCTGGCCTGTCTCGCATTCCTTGCGCTTGGACTGGAACTAGGCCTTCCCTTTCTCTTCCGCGCCTCCTCTCTGGGCCCTGGACCAGACTGCTTTCCAGCTCAGCTGACCGACTGCACTGTCCATTGCCTGTGCAGGCCAGCGAAGTCTCCTGCTGCCCCCGCATCATTCATTAACAGGAAAAAAAAAATAAAAATTACACCCCTTCTTTCCTTTGCTCTCTGCACACTGGGGCTCAAACTCACCTCTGGTGTGTCAGCTCCAGCTGACTTCTTGAGGAAGAGCTAAGGAAGCTCTTTACAGGAGCTACATCTCTGCCCACTGCTGAGAGTTAGAGTTTAGCTTGTTAGTGTTCCCTGAAGCCTCAGCTTTCAAAGTCTGGAGTTTTTGGCCCGTTTCAGCTCAGCTCTTCTGCAATTTGACAGGAAACTTACTCTTGCCTTAATAAAAACCCTCTGCCCTATGATCCTTTTTCTATTTGATGCTTTGATTGGATGCTGTAAATATACCAGAATTTGATGTGATGGCCATGTTTTCTCCTTTGTAAATAAAACCTGTATTTGTTTGAATGCTGAGTCCCAAATGTTTTTTTTCTATAATTTCTCTTTGAGTATAGCTGTACTCCTGGCTTCACTTGCAGTCCTGCAAAGACTTACAAGAATGGCTCTAGCTTAGTTTTCATCACTCCCTGCAGCCTTCAGACTCCTGAACAGAAGCTGTGACCAATTATGGTGGCTCCTTGCTGTGAGACTTGAGCGTTGGTAGTCGTCAGGTAAGTGAGCACAAAAAGTTAGCTGTGACAAACTCAGACGTGGGGTTTTGCACTTAAATTTTGGTATTTGGAAAAGTCATCCTCATGCCTCTGAATCTTCAGTCATTTTGTCATCTGTCTCCTCTGTCTTTGGTGGTATCCAGCCTTAGCTGGAGTGTGAGGCGTAAGGGCTGCTTCAGCGAACAACCTGACTGCTCCTTCCTAGATATCACTTGGTAGAAATGAAAATTCATCATTATGAAGAAGGTAGACCAGAGCATGGCCACATTGTGGCTTCACAGGTACTCGTCAGTCACCTACAAGGAGGGACTAAGGGAGCTGGATTGTTTATTTAGTCTGATAAAGAGGAGGCTGAGGGTTAAGCTACTCTCATCTACAACGGCACAGTGGGGTGGTAAGAAGATGATGGTAGTGGCAGATAATAAACCCAGAGGCAATGGTCGCAAATTGCAGCTTGGGAGGTTTAGGTTGAACCACGTAAGTACTTTCATCAGACGGCATTCAAACAGATGCTCAGAGGGGGAACTCTGTCCTTGCAGGTTTTCAATACTTGAATGGACAAAGCCACAGCTGATCTGACCTAGTGCTGGTAATAGAGCCACTTGCAGCAGCAGCCTGGACTAAAGACGTCCACGTGTCCCTTCCCACCACTATTTATATGATTCTGTGAGTGACAGAGAGCATTCCTTAGTGTTGGAGCCTATCCTTGGTGGTGTTAGAATGGGACTCAGCATAGTTTTTAAAGTCTTCCCAGTTAAAACTAAGCCCCAGCCTGTGAACTGTATCCAGGAACCATTTGGGAGAATGCTGAGTTTGGCTAAAGCCAGCACTGAAGAGTGCAAACCTAAACCTTTCTGTGGCAGCTGGCTTAGATCGCAGAGAACGTGATGGGGAATCTTTAATTTATGGGTACGGATACTGCTTAGGCTATGGACATTTGCTACTCAAAGAAAAAGGCGGCTCAAGTGTCCTGGATTAGGACCTGGTTAGAGCTGATGGCAGGAAGAGCTCCATCCCACTAAGGGAAAAGTCTGAGCTAGGTCACATGGTGACCTAGGATCCAGACCAAGAACGCTTGGAAATGTGGGACAGGGGATTTTGTCTGGTCTGAGCCACATCTAGGCCCCATGTGGGAAGATAACTGCACAATCAGTCACTATCAGCTGTCTGTCACAGGACCGTACTTTAAAAGTCCAGCTGTAATTGTCCTCTGCTTTGGTGTGGGGATCTTAGGACCAGGCTCTCTCCTCTCAGTTTTGAGCACAAATCCAGATGGGGGAAGGGGTAGAAAAGAGAAGGAATGAGACGTACCTTGAACTCCGTTCCACGTAGCTCATGGCAACAGCCCACGTGCCTGCGAGGTGACGAACCTGCCTGGGAGCCGGCGAGGTGAAGCCGCTACCAGTCTGTAAAAACAAGCTGGAAGCAAGCGCAGCATCCCTGTAACCCTGCCAGCTGCCAGAGGGCATGCATTTTCCAGGAGGGAGCAGGAATCCCATCAGCAAGGCAGCGGCCGGATGATTTAGGCAACTTTAGCTGAAGTCCTCTGCTTTGATCTGGTGCCAAATGCATAAACAGAGCCGAGGCAAGGCCGGACAGCGTACAAAGGAGTGGGCAACCTCTACAGACGCTGTCGCGATTTCAGCCATGCTAACGCAGAGTAGCGTTCTCCAAGCCAATACTGCATGGCACAGGTACAGCAATAATGTAATTCCAAGATGAAAGAACTCATCCTGTCAGAATAAGCAACTTCACCCTATGTCTAGGCAACATGAGGGACAAATCACACCACCCAGAAGTGCCACGGGCTGTCCTGCACATACTGGAGGGCATTCTGCCCCTTCTTGGCTGCAAACTCTGCCTCAAGCAAGCAAAGGCAGAAGCAATGCTACAGAGGCAATCCCATCCTTTTTGAGTTCATCAGCTGGTTCTACAGCACCTGGCTAAGAAAGCTGCCTGGGATAACGACACATACCTGAGACACAATATACTGGGAGGAAGGACACTGCTTGGAAGGTCACTTGATATGGCAAGAAACTTGGCTGGAAGCATTCAGAAGATACTTTGTGATCAGACCCTCTTCCCCATGCGCTGGACTTCAGATTCCAGTTGACTGGAAGCTAGCAAATGTTATTCCAGTTTTCAAGAAGGACAAGAAAGACGACCCTGGTAATTACAGGCCTCCCAGTTTCACTCTGGCACCTTGTAAAATTATGAAGATTATTCTGGGGGTTTTTGAAAAAGGCTTGCAAGACGATGCAGTCAGCATGGGTGCATGAAGGGAAAGTCGTGCCTCACTAACTTAACATGACAAGGTTACCTGCCCAGAGGACAAAGGGAAGGCAGCAGACGTGGGGTTTTGGGGGGATTTTAGCAAAGCTTTTGATACCATCTCTCACAGTATCCTTCTGTACAGTCTCCAGCGTACAGCTAGACATGCACATAATACAATGGGTGGACAATCGGCTGAAGGGTCAGGCTCAAAGGGGGATAGTGAATGGGGTTACATCAGGCTGGTGGCCAGTCGCTAGTGGTGTTCCCAGGGCTCAATTTTAGGGCTGGTTCCCTTCAAAGCTTTTATCAATGACCTAGACACAGGAGTCGAATGCATGCTAAACTTGCTGACAATAATGAATTAGGAGGAGCTGTTGATTCCCTCAAGGGAGACAGAGGCCTGACAGAGAGATCGTGAACACGCCAGGCAATCACCAAGCATACGAAATTCAAGAAGAACAAATGCCAGATGCTGCACCTGGAATGGTTTAATCCTGGAGGTATGTGTAGGCTGGGGGACAAGAGGCTGGAGTACAGCCCTGCAGAAAGGGACCTGGGCATTTTGGTGGATGGTGAGCTCCCTCAGTCAGCGATGTGCCCTGCCGGGCAAAAGGGCCAACGCGATCCTGAGGTGCATTAGGCACAGTACAGCTAACTGGGCAAAACTCAGCACTGCTCCAGCCTCACCTCGAGTACTGTGTGCAGTTTTGGACTCCACAATACAGGATATAAGAATATTAGAATGTGTCCAAAGGAGGGCAACAAAGATGGCGACAGAAGCCATGACTTAAGAGGAGCAGCTGAGGATACCAGGTTTGTTCAGCTCAGAGGAGACTGAGGGGTGCCCTCACTGCTGCCTGCAACTCCCTCGTGAGGGGAAGCAGAGAGGGAGGTGCCAATCTCTTCTCTTTGGTGTCCAGCAACAGGACATGAGGAACGGCTTAAAGCTGCTTTGGGGGAAGTTCAGAGTGGATATTAGGAAAAAGTTCTTCACTGACAGTGTGGTCAAGCTCTCCAGGGAAGCGGTCATGGCCCCAAGCCTTTCTCTGTTCAAGACGTATTTAGACAACACTCTTATCCGTGGTTTAACTTTCAGGTTGCCCTGTGTGCAGTGAGGAGTTGGACTCAGTGATCTTTGTGGTTCCCTTCCAACTCAGGATATTCTATGATTCCATGAAATCTCCAAGTCCTAAATCTAGTATAGGGCAGCCCAGTGAGAGAGGGAAACAGCCAGCCCCCGAAGCAGACGAGATTTTGCCTTTGAAACCCAAGCACAGAAGAGAGCTGAGGCAGTGGAGGAAGATTTCTCCTGTGCTCTTGGCCAGGAAAGCAGGAGGAAAAAAAGGTGTAAGAATGGAGGTCAGGACACAGTACATACATGCTGCTGTGACAGGGGAAAGCAGGTAAACCTATGCTCATCCACGGGCAGCTAAGAAACTGGCCCTGGGTCACCCCTGCAGCTCTATGAGCACTCACACCTGCTCATCCTCTCCCCACCCTGCGATCTCTCCCCTTGCTCCTTTCCCCACAACATCCTGATTCTGCCTTCAACCAAATAAAAGCTCTGTTCCACCTCCCTGTATGGAAAATAACCTCTTTTTCCAGCACTAAGCACACTTAGACACAGTATAAATTTGGGGGTTTTTAATTTTTACAAATGTTTGAAAGAATCACTGAGCAGACAGTGACACAAATAGATATTCCAGCAGTGACGAGAACCCAATGAATGACATTTTCCTGAATTGAGTCCCAGGTTCTCTTGGGATCAAGAGTGAAAGAGAAACAAAATTTACTAGAAAAAAAGCCTGGTGCTGATGGCAGCAGAACTCCCTCCCTTGGCCAAAGAAATATTCTGATTTTACCCTACAGAAATCTAAAGATTAATGAAGGTTAGAGGTGAATTACTATATCCACATGGGTTAATACCCGTAGGCACCCTTGCCCCCTCCCCAAATTTAACTGGTGTGGTGAGGAAGGGATTACAGCTGCCTAGTGACAGAGCCCAATCCCATAACTAGATCACCACAGATGGAGCAGGGGCATGGGAACCAAATCTGCCTACTGGATTAACAACTTCAAAATGAGGGCAAACAACGCTCGTGGAGGGAGTTCAGAGTTCCTCACTCGTATCTTCTGCTGGTCAGTGCCGGTGGTTCTAGGAGGCTTTAGTTTCTTTCATTTCTTCCCTTGTTTGAGTAGGAGACTGTCACTGAAAGGGAGAGAGGTGAGTCGTCAGTTCAGAAAGCACAAGCAAAACTGAACCAGACCCTCACTACAGCCTTGGGGGTATGGGCTGTCACACCTAAATGACCTGGACTTCAAGTCCTTCCTACTAGGTACTTTTTTCAAAGCCCCTTAAGCCTTCTGGGATGAATAAGACAGAATCTGATCAGAGGGAAGGAAGAAGGCTCTTACAATCAGAGATCCCATGGAAAAGAAACCACCTCTGGCTTCCTTTCGCGATTCTAAGAAATCTAAGCTTTTAGCTGCATGCTATTAGCTCAGCTGGCACTGCCTTGTCCGGTTAACACTGGACAGATTAGGCAAAGCCATCACACTCCTGCCAGCTCTGAAAGCAGGGAATGGGGTTTTCTAGCACGGACTGGAAAGCTTTTGGAGAGTAACAAGAGCACCTTTCCTAGAGATTGTTAACCCAAAGCAACATAAATTCCGACACTTATCTGTCCTCTTACAGCCCTCTTTGCCACAAATGCAGGATGCCCTGCATACATGGGACTGATCAGAGGACCCTCCTCCACTACTCCTGCTTTCCCCATGCAAGGTTCCTTACGGGACACACACAGAGCTCCAATTACTGAGTATCTCCTACTTGATGTAGGAGTTGGTGTGGCCCCTGCAAGGAAGGGCTTCAAGCTTCACATCACAAATTGGAACTGAGGTAGAGATGGAATACACTTCCTGTGGCCAGAAAGGCCCAAGCCAGAAACATCCCAGGCACCAGGCACACAACAACACTCTTGTTCCCAGTACTAACAAAAGGATCAAAATAAACAGTGCCTTACCTCCCTCTGTGTGTCAGGAGATGCAGTAAAGGGGGGAAAAGAAGGAAGAAAAACAAGAGTAAAATGATTAGATTTAACAAAAAAATCTCAATTTCCAAAGTAAGACTGCTCCCTGCTTAGCTGTGTCCTCTGGCATCAGGGTGCTCTCAGTGAAAAGATCCTGAGAGAGCTCCAGAAAGGGGATCAGCTTCACAAGGAGCGTGCCAATAAATCCACCCACAACAGCCACCTGGCCCCTTTACCTGGTGAATCCCTCATCCTGCAGGTTCAGTACCAAGTTATCTGCTGTCAGATATACGCGATTTTGTGAGCCAGCAATCTGAAAAAGAAACCCATTACAGAGATTGCATAAAGGAGAAGAGTATAAATGCATGTGGAAGAACAGCACTAACGAAGACTTCTATCTCCCCCTCCAGATACAGCACTCGTTTGCATTCACTTCAGAACTCGGTTAAATCAATGCAACTCCCCAAAACAACTCTGTAACTTCCTGACTTCTTATCCCAGTGCCATCAGACTTTCTAAAAGAAGTGCTCATTCTGTCCCCTGTCAGACAGACCTTTGATCCCACGCTTAGCTGTCCCCTTTCCTCAGCCTGCAGGAAACCAGGAGCTTTTGGTGGCTGCAGCTGGGCCTGGGTGTTGGAATTTGATGTGGATCTGGCCTTGTCATATGGAAGGCATGAACTCCTAGCCTCACACCTAACTGCCGATCGTTGCAGGCTGAATCTTAAGCTTTATTTGAGCAGAGAAGGACTGGGCAGGAACAAGGATCAAGACAGGGCAGGTCACATTCGCCTTAAATTCATCATGTGGCCACTGGGCTGGGAAGACAGCACAAGGACTGCAGAAGGACAACTGTAATTCTGTGCCCCATTGCTCACCGTTTTTGAGATGTTTTGAGCAGCTCGGATCTTACGTAGCTTGATGTAGCCTGGATTCCTGCTAAGAGCTTCACCGAGGTACAGGGGAGGAAAAGTTAAGGAAAAAACTGCTAACAGAAGCCACCTACCCTCAAGGAATTCTTCCTAAGCCATATCATCAAACATCTTAGCAGAAAAAGCAATCTCTATCCCAGTAACTTGGGCCTTTGGGAAGGGATATTTTTACTTCCACAAATCAAGAACCACATTATGGATTATGGTCACACATAGCAACTAAAAGTTAAACATTACAACAGGGAGCTCACACCCTTCTCTGCTCTGACCTGTAACCTCTGACAAATCTCACTCCAGCCAACTGTAGGGGGGGAAAAAATATAAATGACGATGACCTACTTGAAGCTATTATCTGGTAACAGTCTACTAAGCATGAACCCAGTGCGACAGATTCTCAGGCCTGTCAGGCTCACAAGACACACCCCACAAAAATCTCCCAAAGCAGGATATCATCTTGGCAGCTGTAGCTTCCCCTTCAGCCTGAACAATCTTCTGCTTCTGCTCCTGCTTGGCCTTCTCCACCAGAAACTGAGCGCGCTGTGCCTCCTGCTGGGCTGCAGAGAGAATGGCCAAAAGAACAGATAGCGTTCTGGGGTGATGCCCGTAAGTAAGAAATCTATCCGAGTATACTTTTACTTTTTCCAGACCCTCTAAACATAATCCGTGTAGTAAGTGGTAGGAGTCCCAGTATGAAGAGGAACCCTACAGTGTTGGGAGCTCAGTCCCACTGATGGCCTATCCCAACGCAAAAGCAGTGACAGGCTAGCCCAAATTCTGCTTCCTTGTTTAACAATTCAATAAAAAGGCAAAGGTGATCCACTCTTCCAGGCATAAATTGAACTCACCCACTTGCTTAGCCTCTACAGCTGCTGTGTATTCACGACTGAAACTGAGCTCCGTGATAGCCACATCATCCAGGATGAGGCTGAAATCCTTGGCTCTCTCTGTCAGTTCTCGCCTAATGAGCAGAGACACCTGAAACACAAATATAGCAAAAAGAGTACCAAACACAGGCTGATTCTCACTTCCTGTGCACCCCAAAAATGAAGCACAACTGCTCTTCACAGTTCATTCACATTGGGCCCAAGCGAGACATTACATAAAGCAAACCTTGAATCGTGAACATTAATACCATCTCTGAATCTGTCACCTCTAAATAACACTGCATATCCACAGCTACATATAGCATTTTCAAAAGTAAATTACAGCTTATTTACAGTTATTATTTAACTATACTATACAACTAATTTTACAAAAATAAAAACCTTCTTGAAAGTTTTTTTGCTTTCACATCCTATCACATCTAGTCCCACAGTTCCCACAATTGTTTCGGCAATGAGTATTGCCTCGAATTTGGCAATTTGGCTGTCTCGTCTCTGTATTCAGCTTAAGAAAATAAAAGTTACCATTCTGCACTGCTACACATTGTAGACATATCACGTCTCTTAATTATTGTAGCTACTTCTCTAGAGTAGCTACTCTCCTTTTCTTAAGTCTCTTTTGATAAGTGTTGTTGGCAGATTTTTTTTTTTATTCTATTAATTTCTCAGTTGCCTTTAACTTGCCAATATCTTTTTCAGGCAGGCTGACAAGTCCTACACCAATTATTGACTTAAATAGAAATTATTGCAGCAGTATCACATCCTTGACATTTTGCTTTTGCTTTTACATTTATTGCAGCTGTTTCTGAGCAGAATTCTAAAATGATGCCAGAATCCTTTACTGTGTGAACTGTGAGCGCATAACTATGTAGTCACTTAATTTTTTTCTGATTATCAACCGTTTCAATATGCGCCACTTTACAGTAATTAATAGATGCCAAGAAGGCAAATACAATTCAGTGTATTCTGAAATTTCAGAGATACCCCACCATCGGTTTTGCTTCCAATAAACCTAAATCCCTTGCAGACATTGTTTCTTTGCTGTCACATTCTCCCTTTCCACTTTCTCTTTATACAAGATCATTAACAAATCCCTTCAGTGCACACCATGTGGCCTAGCACAAAACCCTGAAGTCCCTATTCCAGATCATTTCTCAAAACAAGACCCGGACACTTAGTTCTACTGTTTGCTTTTTTATCATTGATCAGAAACTAGTTAAGAGATGCTTTGTATTTCATCTTTCTGACAACTCTTTAGCAGTCTCATGCAGGACCTCCCATGAAGCCTTCTAAAAGATCAGCAACTTTCTGTCTCCCTCAACTGCAACAGGAAACAGATACTCTCAGAATCCCTAACAATTACATTATCACAACACAAACTTTCAGGTATAAGCTTTTTAAAGCTAAATATTTCCATGATTTTGCCACCACTCCAGATTACCTTCTAATCTTTTCCTAAACACAAATATTTGCTACCCTTCTGTAGCATCCATTACTGAAAGTTTACTGCTTTGTTAACTGCTCACCCACTTTGCTTTTCAGATCCGTTAGAACTGTTTAATTTGCTCTGACAGCTCTTCTGACACCCGGGAAGGGACAGGTAATTTTTTCAAAGCCAGTTGCTTATAGACTATGATGTAAATTAGCTCCCCCTCCCCCGTCATTAAATTATGGTGCAGTTTTGCACTCTATATACCAATGAATCCAGTCTTCTCAGAAGCTAGTGGTACAGCCTTAGTGTATCTGTATCAGAGTAAAACTGTAAGCAGGAGGCAGTTCCATACCCTTTCCATTTGGATGCATCGTCTCCCAGCCTAATATATTTAACCTTTATCTGTTATAACATTCCCCATGTGCACAGTTTAGTTGTTTCTTTGCAATCTGACTGTAATTCTCCCCCAGAAGAGTTCACCTGGGCTCTCTGCGTGATGAGCTGGGAAGCGTTAAACTTGGCTACCACGCTCTTGAGCACTTCATTAACGATGGAAGGCAGGACTCGCTCCTCGTAGTCCAGACCCAGGCGCTGGTACATGCTGGGCAGCTCCGCAGCATTGGGGCGTGTGAGAACACGCAGGGAAATGTTCACCATCTGCAAATCTGAAGAGGAGAAAGAGACATGAGCAGGGCCAGCGCTGCGGCCGGACTCCTGTCCCCCTCCCCTCCCCCCAGGCGCCGCCTGGGCCTCATGCTCTGCTCTGCGGGGCCGTTCTCACCTTTGGAGCCGGTGGGGGAGGAGATTTTCCGCGGCCGGGCTCGAATGTCGTAGATGATGGGGTACTGGAACCACGGGATCCTGCGCGGGGCGAGAGGGCCGTTACTAACGCGGGACGGTCGGGCCGGGGCCGGCCCCGCGGGGCCGGGGGGGAGCTAGGCCTTACCTGAAGTGCAGCCCCTCGGCGAGGATGGTGTCCTGCTGGACGCCGCCGATGCGGTTGAAGAAGATGGCCCGCTGGCCGCCTTCCACTGCGGGGAGAAGGGGTACGGTCAGGGCGGGAGGCGGAGGGACCGGGCGCGCCGTGGGGGGGAGAGGGGGGGCACACTCACCGATGAAGACGGACTCGCGGACGCCGTAGGCCAGGGCGCCGGCGCCCAGCAGCAGCTTGAGGGCGGTGCCGACGCCGCGCGGCCCGGCCGGCAGCCGCCCCGCCAGGTCCTTCAGGTTCTGCGCCATGGCCGCGCCGCGCCGCGCGCCCCGCCGGGAAGGACACCGGAAGCTGCCGCCGCCAATGGCGCTCCGGCGGGAAACCGCGGCGCGGGAGGAGCAACCACCCCCTCCCGCCCCGCCGCCGCTTTCCGGCGCGGCCGCGCTGTCCGCCGGAAGTGGCTCCGGCCGGAGGGAGATTACGGGTGCGCTCCAGGCGCCATCTTGGGTGGCCGCAGCAGCCGGTGGGCGGTCTGGGGGCGGGGCGGGGCGGGGCGGGGCGGGGCGGGGGCGGTGCTGCCGGTGCCGCGCGGTGCGGCGGTAGCAAAATGGCGGCGCCCAAGCGGCCTCGTGAAGAGGAGGAGGAGAATAAGGCTGAAGACGCTTCGCTGGAGGCGAAGCGGCCCCGCGGGCAGCGGCGGTTGCTGGTGGTGCTGGAGGGGGCGAGTCTGGAGACAGTGAAGGTGCGGGCGGCGGGGGGTCTGGCCGGGCCGAAGGCGGCCGCGGGCGCCCTTGCCCACCTGTCCGTGCTTTGGCCGTAGGTGGGGAAGACGTTCGAGCTCCTCAACTGCGACAAGCACAAGGCGCTGCTGCTGCGGAACGGCCGGGACCCCGGGGAGGTTCGGCCCGACATCACCCACCAGGTACCGGCTGGGTCCGGGCGGCGTCTGCGCCGGCCTGGGCTGCCCGGGGTGGCGGTGGGGCCGGCAAGCATTCGGCTTGGGGGAGGTCGTCCCTCAGGTCTGGAGGTCTGCTTTGTGCCCCTGGAACGGGGGTGAGTTTGGCCTTACTCGCTGCGCTCGTGGTTTGTTAGCAATTCTCTTTATTTCGATATGGCATTGCTTTCTCTCAGCTTTACAGTAGCGTTCATGCGGCTAGGTGAACTTCTTTCTGCCTCATCATCAGTCCCTTCTGTATTCATGGGGCCTAACCCTCAAGTTTTGCAAGAGCCTTTTCTTTTGCGGCTTTTCTATTTCCTCTGCTGTGTGTTTTCTTTTTCAGAGCCTCCTGATGCTCATGGACAGCCCACTGAATCGGGCTGGTCTCCTGCAGGTTTATATCCATACCCAGAAGAATGTTCTAATTGAAGTCAATCCTCAAACCAGAATCCCAAGAACTTTTGATCGATTCTGTGGTCTTATGGGTAAGTGATTCAAACTTTATACTGGCCACAAAATAATGCAGGAAGGTGGTTAGGAGTGGAAGAATTTTGGGAAGAGCAGAAATGTTGCACCAACCCACCAACCTTAAAAATGCAAGAGAAACGAGCAGAGATATGACAGTGTTGTTGGGCAAGTTTCAGGATACGTAGATCAACTATGTGTTCCTTAGCACAGTGGGGAGTGCCAGCATGAGACTGTGCTAGCAGCAAAATAACTCACTGATCAGTATTTCTTGGGACTGATTTAGAAGATGCTGGGAGCTGTAAAGATGGACTTTTTGTCTACTAGGCAGAGGATAGGATTCCTCTGGCAAAAGAACAGACAGCTTAACTAATTTTCTTCTCTTGTCAGTTCAGTTGCTGCATAAGCTCAGCGTTCGAGCAGCTGATGGGCCTCAGAAGTTGTTGAAGGTAAACATTCTTTGATTGTTCACAGGTAATGTTCCAACATTCCTCCTTTGCAGCTAGTAATGTAGGAGTAATTTCTTTTTTTTTTATTATTTTTGTACAAACCATGGACTTAGCTATGTAGCAAGGCCTCTTACCTCTACGCCCATACTAACTCTCTGCTTTCTGTAGGTGATTAAAAATCCAGTCAGTGATCATCTCCCTGTGGGCTGTATGAAGATAGGCACCTCTTTTGCAGTTCCAAAGGTGTCAGATCTGCGGGAACTGGTTCCTACAGCAGAGCCAGTTACCATTGTTGTGGGAGCTTTTGCCCATGGTTCGGTAAGTGCATGTATCCCATACCTGGGGTTGTAAAAATATTTATCAGGATAGATTTCAGTCTTGTTCTGAGTATGGGGGTTTTTTTTCTTCTCTTTTTTTTTTTTTCCTCCCCTCTTGGTGTCCCACATCCCACTCCCTCTTTTTTTCCCCCTGGGGTAGGCTTGTCAAAAAAGGGCCCAGCGCTGCAATGCTTGGGACTTATATCCCTCCCAAGAGAGGGCACTAGTGAGGGCTTGCAGTTGGCCTGCTGTGTTTTATTGTGGCTGTGTTCAACCTTAGAGAAATACTGTGCCTCTCCAGCCAATGGAGATGGATGGGACTAAGTGAAAACTTTGCAGCTTGATTTTNCTGACCTCTTTTTTTTTTTTTTTTTTTTTTTTTTTTCTTTTCCCCCCCCTCTTCCCCTAGGTCAATGTTGACTATACAGAAAAGATGGTCTCCATCAGCAACTATCCCCTCTCTGCCGCCCTGACATGTGCTAAAATTACTACTGCCTTTGAGGAAGTCTGGGGAGTAGTATGAGCTTCTGCTGCTACTGCTGTCATCGTGTATTCCTACACGGTTACTCCACATTCTGGAGAGGGTCTTTTACTTAGGTGTGGACCTGGAGGACTTTGGGCTCCTGGAAGGGAAAAGACTTCAATTTCATCCTTGTAGCGTCTGGAGCAATGGGACTTTAAATGGACTGCCCCACTGACCTTTTTTCCTACTATTAAAGGTCATTTTTGATAAAAAGTGCTTGTGTATTTTACTTTCTTATGTTTAATGCAAGGGCAGGCTCGATCCCTTTTATAGCAGGGACTCAGCCCAAATTTGTCATCGAACTGAAATTCTTAGCTGTGCCCTGCTCACCCTGCAGCTGAAGTTACTCAGTCCTGTAGAATCACATTGCTTGGTGGTGTGCGACAGTTCACACTCCCGCACCAAGGCACCCCAGAGGAAAGGAGCTGAAGCCGATATGAAAAAGACCAGGAGCAATTTTTATCTTGGATGACAAACGTAGAAAAGTCAGAAGGTGGCTCCAATCCAATACAGTGCCTGCGTTGAGTTTTACAATCGTCTGATATCAGCAGAGAGACACGAGTGTCCACTGGAGGGCGGCAGAGAAATAAGGCAACATACAGAAGGTGGAGGATCTGGAAGGAGGCTTACTCCATTCCCCCTCCTCTCGGGTCTCTGACCCTGGGCTTTCTCTTTCCCCCTCCTTGCGTTGAAAAAAGTCATACTTCAACACAGCAAACTTGGCAGGTGATGCTTTGCTTCCGGAGTGTTAAATCAACTCCTACAAATGCACGGGTGGTACAATCTGAAAAAGAGAAAAGTGCTAGATTTGATTTGGGTGTTTTTATGTTTGCCTTTCATGTCGCTGCCCCACTTCACCTCCTAGTCCAAGCGTGGGATTCTCTCCACAAAGTACAGCCTTACCTTTTGGCTGTTATTCTGCTTTCTTTAGCTTCTCTTTTCGTGGCACAATTAATCTGCGAATGTAAGGCAACACCAATAATAAGGTGAAGAACAACACGTGGCCGAAGAAATAAATAGACTTGTACACCTGTGAAGAGAAAGGCAGGGTTAGGAATCAGCAAGCAGCTTTGAGCCAAGAACATCCGACACAGGATGGAGGGAAAAGGATTGGTTGCATGGGTTGTCTGTTTGTAGCTACTAAATACCTTCATCCATTTGTCCCAGGTGAAAAGGCAAAATGGCACCAGAGAGTAACCCATGAACATCCAGTGGTTAGCCTGCTGCAGCACATAGAAGATGGGCTGCAAGGCAGTGATGGAGGCCAAAGTGCTTAGGGGAGGACTGTCCCGAACAAGGTTTATGACCTAATTTAAAGAAAAAAGACAATTCTTCTCAGTTGGTTGTCCTATGGCTACATATGCAGGCTCTGGGGCCAAAGTATCTATCCAGCTGCGTAAAATGAATTTTAGTAAGCAGTTAGTCTAAAAAAGCAGTTAAGTACCCCATCCTGCTCAATGTTTTAATTAAGAAGAAAAAGTTTAAATATGGAACATTGTTCTCTCAGTACTGCGAGATTTAGCAGAGGCATTCAGCTCATGTGCTTGTCCTCCAACCTTTCCAGCTGCCAAGCACGTCAGTTGCCCTCTACTCATGTGCCAAGTTCTCCACTTTTCTTCCTGTCAGCTTCTGCAATAAATTTATGGCTTGCCCATGCAGAAGCCAGCAACCTTCTGAACTCTTGAGAACAGAACGGTATCACGTTTGAACACGAATTCCAAAGCGAGCAGCTACTTTTCATATTTAATCCAAGTAAAGCCTTCAGCGTGGCAGTTTCCAGACTCATGGGGAAAGGCTAATGCAGGCCACCCCACTCTGGTAAGTCAGACAAAGCGCACCTGTCTTTCAACGATGACTATAAGCAACTCCATTTGAAAGCACACCAGGTAGCCAGAGTGCAGCCCATGCCAAATGGCCAGGAAGAACAGGGCCAGTGCCTGTGACAGCAGTTTGTTACCCAGGAACTTCAGGCGCTTGAAGATGTAGCTAGAGCAGAAAAGAAACAAACTAAGTGCTTCTAGTTTATTGTCTGTCCTCCCCTCTCCACGTCAGAGGTGCAGGGCCCAGGGACCATATGCCTTTGTACACCCCTGAGGTGACAGAAACAGCAAGACGGCTCCCCTTACCAGGGCAAAATGTACCTCAGCCCTTATCTGGGATTTCTTTACGACAATGGGGAGAAGTGGTTCATCCAACATTGTGCACAGAAATGAAGGTATTTTACAATTTAGTTGTGTGTCCCAGCAAGCGCTGGACCAAAACCCAGTTGAGTCATTGCATAGGGAGCATCAAGAGGCGTGACGTAGGGACCAGTGCGTCTGTCTGACCAGGCAGGCCGAAGGGCTCGCTGTAGTCCCATTCCAGCCTCTGCCCTCCTGCTGCCATCAGCTGCTTGCCTATCTTAATGAATTGCTGTTTTAGACTGAATTAAAAGATCTGTCTAACCCAGTAACCTGTTTCAAATGGGACAGCAGCAAAATGTGAAAGAAAGAGTGTAAGAACTGAGAACTGGCAGATTCTTCCTCCAGTGCTCCCTCTCAGCCTAGGATCTTGGTTCTGTCGACACAGACGTTACTGACACGTTACAGAAGGGGAATTTTGTCCTGCTCACCGGGCCACCCAGGCATTGGTGTTGATGTTGAAAGAAGCAATGGTCCCTGTGAACAAAGGTGTTGTCTCATACAGCCAGACCTTCATGTTGGCACAGGCATCCCACAAGGGCTTTCCATTCTGGTCCTTCCCGTTGTACCCCAGACCAACAAGGATGCAGACACCTTCCTATGGAAAAAGATTCACAAGAAAGATGAGAGGAAAACATTGCCCTTTTATTTTGTTTGACAGGCAGAGCTGGGGAAGCTCTGACTCTCACTGTGTTGAGTGGAAAGCACCACTACAGATGGAACAAATGGGTTAAAACCTGCCTGCTTTTTAGTTAGCTGGCCTTTGCTAACTTAAAGCAAGCTCAACTGACCTCCACTGATCTCCAAAAATCTGGATTAATTCCATTTTGTGCTAAGTCCACGCTAAGTAGCTGCAAAGGTGCTACCTTTGTTCATTTGTCTTTTGTTTCTGGAACGACATCTAGACTCACCGTAACAAGCCAGCAGGTTACGTATTTGTAGAGTATGATTTTGCCCCAGATCAGTATGTAACCACAACGGAACCAGAAAGGCTTTTCCTGCAGAGATAAGAGTGAAATAGAATAAAAATAAAAACCAGAGCTGAGTGGCAATAATGAGACAAGGTAGATGAGATCTCATCACTGTCTTTCATTTTAATCTGATGTATGTGTTGAGACTGCTATACGGACCGGACTGCCAGGCTATTGGCTTACGCAAATTTACACATCATTCTCCTTCCTTTGGTAATATTTGGCTGTACTGAAATAGGTACTTTGGGAAGACCCTGGGATTAGCATAATCATTGCAGAAGTTACACCCTCATTTATTCATACTGACACAGACACACTGATAATCTGCAGGTAGGAATTACTTCTTAAGAGTTTTCTAAAAACCTCAAAGATTCTGGTAAGCCTTGCAAGTTACTCTAGTTCTTTGCATATAATGGTTAAATGGAAGGGCATTAAAAGGTCGCAGTATACATCTGTTAGGTTTCCAAAAACAACAGTAGCTTCTAAGATTAATTCTCTATTTGTAAAAGTTTTCATTTCATTCAATTCAGCTTCACACATTTCTGTTCTGCATCAAATGGAATCCACAGGACAGGCAGTAGAGCCAAATCAGTTGTGGAAAGGCTTATCACTAGTGGCTGACTTATTTTTAAATTGAGGTAAAACTTAAAAAAAAATAGAAAATAAAATCCACTCTTGTAGATCCAGTGCCCTCTTCCACACCCGAGAACTGTCAAATGAATACATACCATATAATCACCTGAGATGAGGTATTCATCAGAGATGTACAGGCTTGACAAGGTATAGGTTACTAGAAACACGAGACCCAAACTCAGGCGCTTGAGAGCAGGCACAAAACTGAGAAAGAAAAATGTGAAAGTCAAAGAAAAGCCTTGGAAAGAGACCATCAAACTCATAATTTTAAAAACAGAAGTGGAGAAGAGGAGGTAGGGAAGAGAGCGATAGGGAGTTACCACGTTCCACTGCAGCAGATGCCTCCGTTTGGAAGCTGGGATGCTAACATTACCGGGTTGGGACCAAGTCTGTACTAAAGATGTCAAATGGTTGTTGACGTTCATGCCTGGGAACAACGCTAGGACATTAAGCAGAGAGTTATGAGCAACTTTTGAAAGACGGCCTTGTGTTATATATCACTTTTGGTCACAGTACTTTAGTGTCCAGGTGAGAAGGCACTCTGCTGCAGGGAATGTGGAGGATTCAGCATTCTGGGATCTTAGGAAGGTGAGGAGCTAAGCAGCTTTTTATTACCTATTGGGTCTCTGGCCTTGAACGTCAGTCATCTCTCCCCTTGCCAGTTTCTGATAGTCTGTCATGGAGAACTGAGGCCCCACCATGAAGGCACCATAGAAATAGGAAAATCCTGAGACCTCCAGCAAGGTAGGAACTCGCCGGACAGCAAATCGGCGCTGCTCAGGGGTCAGGAACTCCTGCACCAAAGGGAGTGGCATTAACATCATCCTAGGGGATCTCATACTAGCTCTGGCTGTTATGTTCTCAGACTAAATCCTTAATGGTCTCAGTTCTTGCTCTCCATGTACATGGAACTTTCCACTTAGTACTTAACGTCCAGTCCTCTCCCTAGTGCTCTTTATCCCTCCCTCCTCTAAAGAGCAACAAGATCCAATGGTTGAGACCAGTTGCACAGATCTCTGTTCTGAAATAAGCTGAAAACATGGAAGGGATCTGTTGACATGCATCCCTAACAGCATAGTAAGAGCACTGTATCTGCAGTGCAAGGCAAGGACTGCAGTCCCTGACTGCAATCGCATGTACTCTCCCAAGACCTTATCGTCCAACAATTCCTACTTCTTGATGCAAGAATTCATCGTCTTTAAATACTTGAAACTTCAGCTGAGGAAATTTCAGCTGAGGAAATTTCAGCTCAACCTTGTTTTCTTGCAGTCAGCAGTGATTCCATGGATGCTACAGATTGGGTCAGGCCCCAAACAGGAGATGGGGAATGCAGATACTAAACGCAGAATTAAGAGACTGTAGCAAGTGTTCCATCCTTGCCCAAACACTGCGATGTGTGACTTCTCTCACTGTTTCAACTGCTCTAAAAACAGGGCCCTAACAAATGCTAAAGGGCAACCATTCACAAGGATATGGTAAAGCTAAACAAAGGAAAGGAAGATGGGAACTGAGATCCAGTGCTCATGGTCTGCAAGTGAAAGGTACCACTACGCACAGGACACAGAGCATCAGGGGTTGGGAATCTAAAGCAACAGATTTGGGGGAAGGAGGTGGTGGGGAATTTGGAAGGGGCAGAATAATATTCTGACATGATTGAAACTACTGTTGTCCATCTTTAATCACTACTGTCTCGGTTCCAAATTATTTCTTTCCACTCCAGAACTGAGTTGCCTCAGACGCTCACAGATGCTCCCCTCTCAACTATGGCTTTTACCAGACAATGACAGCAGCTTGCTAACTCACATCCTTTGAACTTGATTTTCTGACCTCTAGCTTACTGGAATGACATGGAAGAGGGCAGGAGGAATGAAGGAGAAATGGTGTCTTACTTACCGGATCTTTTCCTCCATCATAGTAATCGATGGCCAGACCTAGAGGTGAGAAACAATTATTTGAAGCCCTATGATGGGCTGGTTGGGCTGAACAAGCCGCCCTCTCTTCCCTGAGGCACAGCTTGCAGAGTGGAAGAGATAGGAAGGAGGTGTCACTCACCAATCAACTTGAGCGTCAAGACACAATGTGGCATTGTCCACTTGATGTCATAATGCTCTGTGGCTGTGAAGTAATATCCAGCCATAAGGTATGTCTGAAAGAAACCATTGTTTGGGTTATTCAAACTAATTCCTCCAGCTGGTTTTGATCTGTCTCCACTTTTCCACCCACCATTGCTACTGCAAAGTGCAAAACTCAATAGAGGGCTCCTTTCTACAAACCGACACAGTATGAAAGAGAGTTTTACCATCTGAAAGAAGAACGTGGTGAAGACGGCAGTGATTGTGCGACCCATTAGTCTCAGTATGAGGAATTGGATTAGGACACATATCAGGGAATGAAAGAACTGCATCCCTGTGGAGGGGGGAAAGAGAGAAAGAGAGAGATATCAATTAGAAATGACATTTTCCCCTTATAGGTACTCCCAAACCACAGCATGCCCTGGGCCAGGCAAAACTCTTCCCAAACTCATCTTACCAAAATTGAAGTAAGCAATTGAGAGTCCTGTGAACACATTGTAGAGATGAATGAGGTAGGTCTCCTTCTGGAAGAGGAAATAGCGCTGGAACAAGGCAAAAGGATATCCTGAGTAGAGGAGAAAAAGAAAGATGAAAGAGTTGTAAATTAGTGTGGACAAGCATTTGTAATGGTCCAGATCATAGCTTTCTCAAACATGTTATTAGGAACATGTACTTTACATAGATACATCGTCAACACAGTATACATCAATAGTATACATTCCTGATATCGTATTTCCATCTTAGGAGGGAGATCCCAGATTAATTACTCTGTATATTACACAGAAGAAAAGACTTTAACAGGAACATAATTATATCAAAGTTGTCATTGAAGTGCAAGAAATTCCAGGATTACAGTTTCTCAATACATGAGATGGATAATACTATAATGCATGAAACAGACTTTAGTCTCCGATTCATTTCCAAATTCTGTGACAAATACAGTGAACGTGGCAAGAAGCTAGATTTAAAAAAGAAAAGGGTGTGTGTGTTACGGTTAATACTATCACGCTGTCCTAAAAAATTCAATCCCTGCTCCCACCTCAATGAGTTCTTACACGATGCTGACCAGCTTTAATCCCAGAGTTCCTCAAGTGACCTCCAGTAACGTACTCTTTCTTTTCTAACTCTCCAACTTCAGATTTGCATCTGATTTGTGAACTATTGGGCACACAAAGCTGTAACTAAAGTCCACTGGGACTATGCATGTACTATTTTTGAAAAAGTCAAAGTCCGAAGCATTTCATAGGGAGCAGCTAAGATAGTGGAAGGAGTTCTTTCCTTGCATTTTCTGCATGTTAGCTCCCAGTCTAATTTAGGAATGCTGCCAGATTATTCATCTGTGGCTCTAGTGAGAAGCAAACATTTGTGAAGCACTCCGGTAGTACGGTGAGAAGTGTCATACAGAAACCCATGAGTAAATTAAATTCTGTGGTCTAGGTGAGGTTCACATAGCATGCAATAAATATTGCCACATACTAGACAATACATATATTATGTTTTAATATGTATTGACACAGGAAGTGTCCATCTCATGAGTTTGTGAAGTCTGTTCACGCAATTAGTGTATCTAAAGGCATGTGCACAATGAGCTGAGTTGGGATAGCAGAAGCAACTTTAATTCTGGCATTTCGTAACTTGATTGCTTTACTTTGCAAGCTTGTGTTCTTTTATCCCGATTAAACAAAAAAAAAAAATCTCTTCTACCAAAGAAAAAAGGAAATTCATCACATGCCACGATACTGGCATCCACTCTGCTTATTAGCCTAGCTGAAATCTGTAGCAATGGATAGATCTCTGCTACTTGCACTAATGGAGTAATAGTAGCAGTAGGTAGTCATGTTTTATATGGAGCAGTAATAAAAGGTGATGAAATACACATTTTGCCGCAAGGCGTTTGATGGACGGAAGGTTTCCAATAAGCACGGCCAAATCTCGTCACTATTGTGTGAGGAAATGAGAAACTCTGTCACGTTATGTGAAATACACGTCTTGCAGTCTGTCAGTGCTAACAGGCTGAGGCGTGACTGAAGCCATTTTAAGGTCCTTTCCTTCCCCCCCCCCCCAAATCCCTTGGGAGGGAATCCCAGACTTTGGGACTTTTGGGCTCCCTTCTACATCCCAGACAGAGGCACGCTCTACCGACCCCAGGTATGTACCTGCTGCGTCTACAAACTGAGCTGCTGCTCCCCAGTTCCTTAGCCTCTCGCCACCCCTCTCCCACTCTTCCCTGCCTCCTCATCCCTGTTCCTTCCTCCTTTTCTGTCCCGTGCCGGTTTCCATGCCACAGGCTGCCTTCTCGGTCTTACCGGCCGGCCAGCCCCACATACCACGGCCCCTCGCCCGCAGAGCCTGGCAACCTTGCTCCCGCACACTCATCCTGCTCCCTCTTCTTCTCCTTGCAGCAGCAGCGGTGGCTCCAAATTCCCCTTCAAAATGCCGTACCCAAACTGCCCTTTTCCCTCCTTGCTTCCCCTGGCGTTTTACGCAGCTTTCTTTTCCTTTCTGTCCTATTTCCCCCACGGCTTCCCTGAACGCCAGCTGAGGGAGAAAGAGGGAATTGGCAAAGAGAGTTCATCACACAGGCTCTCTGGGGATATAAGTGTAACTCAAAGAATCAGAACAATTCACATTATTTAAAAAAAAAAAAAGGAAAAAAAAAGGCAGTATTGTCTACCAGCCTTACATGCAGAAACATACAGACTAGTATTCTTTTTTTCAATCCTCAATTTTCCTGCTGAAGTTTAACAAACATATTAACAACTGACAACAGATTTGTGAAATGGAAAGTGGCAAAAAGAAAAAAAAAAAAAGCGTTACCATCATTTTAGATCAAAAGTTAAAATGCTGAGGTTTACCTTGGAAAAATGTTTCCCCCTTTTGAGCAAGGGGGGCAGGGGAAGATCAGACCAGAAATACAGGCAAAGCACAATTTATTGCTGTTTGTTGACACTTAGGGTTTTAAAACCACATTTTCAAGAATTTCCCACTCTCTCAAAAATCAGTACAATCTTGCAAAACATTCAATTTTCATCAGGAAAAAAAAATAACCTGTTTTTTGGCTCCAACCATTGCTGTAGACAGAATTAAATTATGACTGAATACTATAATGTACCTCAAGTTTCTAAAACCCAGAAATTTTATCTATTTTCTCCCATCCCCAACTACTGTTTGTACCCTTTAAAAGACCTGTCTCACTTGTCACGCGTACTCCTTTTTAGCTCTACGCAGGAGATCATATCGTAGCTTGAGTAATGCTGCTCTGAAGGAGAAAGAATTAGGAGCCCTTGCAAGTAGGGAGCTACTAGTATACACGGCATATATGTTTTTACAAAGCCACAAATTTAAATCCCGGTCTTGTACTACGTAGGTGCCGTTCCAGTTCAAAAGTCACCACGTCAGCCTAAATTCTTCTGATATCCAGAGCAACTCGGTGGTACTCTGGACTGCAAGGTACTTTTCTCAGTTTTACAACTGGGCCAGTTCCACACTGCAGATATAAACTTTAACCCCCAAACGGTGGTGGATATCGAACGTCAATGGCCATTCTGCTGAGGCCTGTGCATTTTTGAACACTCATAAACTATCTACTAAATAGTGAGCTATTCCTACTGATAACAGCGGCGGTACTCCCACCCCACTACGGCGTTCTTGAAGCAGCCTGAATTAGCACGGCAAAAGCCGGAGAGCAGGTTTTGAAGTTACCGCTGCCTCCTGGCAAGCTTGCTGTGACACTGGGATGTGTCAGCGCCGCAGGATGCCACGCTGCTTTGCTTTCGCCCTTTGGAAACCACAGGACTGGAGTCCCTTGCTCCTTGCTGCCACTGGGACTGCTCCCGCTCTGCCAAACTCCTCTTTCGCAGCTCCCTCGGGCAGAGCGGAGGGAGGTAGGAAACCGGCTGTTAACACTCCAGGAGAAAACAGAAGGTGACCTCCTGATCCGAGGTAATTCTCCTTCTCTACGCGCCGCAAAGCTGAAAAAGCAGTCTGCATGCAGAGTTGATTTTTCTCTCTAGATAGACTTTCTATAGAAGGGAATTAGCAATTGATATAAAAGGGACAAATTAGCCGAGACATGCTGCTGATGATAAATTCCTCCTTTTTTTTTTTTTCTCCTTCACAGGAACACGAGGATGACCTCTGGTTAAGAGAACCCCAGCACTGGGAGGAAAGGACAAAGTCAGCTTCTTCACCATAGCCATATGGTAGAGTAATGGGCCACTGCACAACACCCAGGTTGTCCACCGACACAAGAATCTAATTGAGCAAAAGTAGTAAATGATCAAGAGGCTGGATTAGGCAGGAGTTCTACCAATTCCAAGCAAAAATAGCACTGTCAAATTTGCCGTCTTCTGGAATGGGTGATTAAGATGCCTGTCTTTTTCCCAGAGATAAAGCTGCAAATAAGAACACCAGAAACATTCTTTTCATCTCTGCTCCCTTTATTTCTCCTTTTATATGCATTAGCTTCGTTTCATCTCCAAGAGAGCAGGTCAGACTATTTTTCCTCTTCTCCCTTTTGCTGATCAGTTAACTCCACCTTTGTTAACATCTAGCAGATCAATTGTCTCCATTTTCTTATTAGAATGCTAAAACTAAAAGGAAGGGGGCAACAGGAAAAAAGACATGTTAAAATATAAGCCTTACCTATTCTCTTTCTGTCTATAATACTGCAACAGTCCCACACCTCATTTAATACTGGGTGCATATACATGAGTATTTTAATTCAGCTCAGGAGTGTACTTTTGAAGTCCACTTATGGTGCTTTAGTTCGCATAGCAGAACTGTCTCAAAGCTTGTGAACAGGACTCTTCTCAGACGAAACTGAACTGAAAATGCACTCCAACGGGCGCTCAGTCTGTATGACCAGACTGAAGCAAATCCAAAGTAAATGCCCAAAACCCACGTAGTGAGGACATCAGGTACTGCACACAAACTAGATCTGCTCCCACTGTACAATTTTACTTGCTAATGTAGTCAGTGTGTAGCGTTATGGAGCTTTTTTTTTTATTATTAATATTTAAGGAATAAGATGTATTTGAAGTTAAGAGTTTAAAAAAGGCAGCACACGAGTGCTCTGTGACAGGGCTGGTTTTAGTACCTGTGATGGGATGGTGCTGCCTCTTACAACTTCTCCCACCTCTTACCCATTGAAACCAGTTAGTTGCTGCTCCTTCAGTAAGGTTCTTGCTTGGCTGACCAGCCGGGCATTTGATTTGCGATAACTCATCAGCTATGGGTGACCACAGGGAGAATTTCACTGAGCCTAAAATTCTTCAGGGCTCAGAGAACAGGAACAAGCAGAGGATGTAAAACAAATTGAGAGGTAGAAGAGGAAGAGATAAGACCACTTGCAAGCAAAGCAGCTGGTTTCTGGCACCTATTCAGCAGGAACGTGTTCATTTCTGCAGGTCACTGCTCTGTCTGTAGATGAGGGAACACTTCCGCGGTGCTTTTCCTGGCAGGTCTGGGCAGATCAGCAGGGTCACTTCTGGCTCAGGGCTCTAAGCAGTACGTTGGCACCCCTCCATATCATGCAGCAGAACATGCCAGGTAGCTTGCGAGCCACTGCGCAACAGTATGGTCTTTAATTCTTTGGGATCATACAGCTACACAAGAAATAAGATCAGCTAAAATTCTAAATACACAGCGCCATGAGGCCTTCTGTATCCTGGCGTACACTTTGAGCAGTGACAGCAGGAGAGAAATCTGTCTCCTCTCACAGGAGGACACGAGCAGTGGCACAGAAACCCTCTTCTCCCCCTCGCACCGCTGGAGGGGCTCCCTCCTGTTCACCTCCGAAAGGCCAGGACAGCATCGGTTCAGACTGCTTACTCTGCCAGACGGAAGATAACTCTGTAGGTACGGAGCTCAGACCACTGGTGTCTTCCACGTTGACCTAAAGACAGAGTTTCTCCCGGGGGAACACTGGGCTCTAGACCTCCTGAAGAATACAAGCTTCATTTTTGAAGCAAGAGAGAGAATGCAAATGTCTCAAAAGACATTTTCATATGATTGATAGGCATTAGTGTACTAGACACACCAAAATTTTTTAAATGACAGGGTCCAGAACTATGCTTTAAGTATTACTGCTGTTGATAACATCGCCAAATTGCAGCCTAATTTCTTCAAAGGTCATTTATGCATATTTTCACATACGGGAAGTCTGAAGTAAGTTTTTAATCTTGTACAATCTGAGTAATGGACTTGATTCTAGTTGCTCTGCTTCAAAATTGCAGGATGTGTAAAAGGTGTCTCTGATTTAAATACAAAGCTGTGACTAAAAACTCCATCACGCACTCAGCAGTGTGCTGTTAAAATCGTCACTTGTTCACTGAGAAAATGTGGTGCCCTTTAGGACTACTCCAATTTCTGTTCTTGGTTGCTCTTCCTCCTTCTCCTGTTCTCCCCTGTATTTTTTTTTTTCCAGTAGTGGCAGAATTTTAACAGTTTAAAATTACCTGGTTTGGTTATTTCAGATCATGACTAAGTGAACGCGGTTATTTGGAATCAAAAGAGTGCGTTCAGACTATTTTTTTCAACAATAATTCAGCTTTCTCCAGAAATTAATGTATGAAGTTGAAGTCCTTTGCGATTCTTCCTCTTTTTCAGAAGGTCATTTTTACTGGTTTCTAGTGATCTCCTGAACAGTGAAACCCTAGAAACAGTTGTCACAGTACAACTGCACAGTGTAGATGGTGAACTGCATCACAGAGGAAGAAATAAGCAACAACTTTTTAATCCATCTTTGGAACAGAGTACCGCGCTTCATCCTAGTGGTCTTGTTCTGAAATAATTCAGCAGCATTAGCTGCAGCCAACAAAAATAATTTTCTTCCTGAATCTATGCAAACACCTGAAATGGAGGAAGTGAAGGAAAAGCCATACCTTGCCTGTCCTAATGCCATCTCCAGCTTTTAGAAATGCCTTTCATTTGCACCCCATGCCATCCTACATGAAGTGGTCATCAGCACTAGTTGCATTACCACCAGGCTTAAGGCTTTCAGTCACATTAAAAGGATTGCAAGCTAAGCTGCAATTAAATGAACATTTATTTTCACAGTAGCGCTGGGTTAAGGAACTCTTCTCACTCTACTCTCACGTTGCTCTGGAGTGGTGCTTGGCACTTCCTTTTAATGTAATGGTATAATGCTTTACTACCCATCCATTAAGTAGGAAAGCTGGAGTCAATCCCCTCTGCATGAGTGGTTCAATCTGCATGACCTGCAAGAGCACCAAACTAGAGGCGAGGCTGTTTTGCATGCCTTTAAGCCTTCCGTCTGAAGTTACACCTTCAATTGCATGTAATTAAGAGATACTGAGAGAGGGAGAAAGGACGAGGAGAGGTGCAGCTCTAGCCTCCTGGTTTAGTATACATTTCAGGTACGCAGGGGAAAGATGTGAGTGGGTTCCCTGTCCCCGATCCCCAGACTTTTAATACAAATTACAAAGATCCATTAAGACTTTATGCAAAATAGACAGTGGCCTACATCAGGAAGGGACACTGTGCCATGTAAGTAGCTCGGTGTCAACACTGTTCGTGGAATGTTTGCAACAACATGCGCGAATCTTGGATGTAATGCATTTACTGATGCAGTGGGCATCTCTTCTTATCATTAAGATGATAATTATCTGCTGTTCATTTCAAAGAAGTAAGTGGTTTTGCTCACCCATAGGACACAAAGCAGGAAACAGCCTTCCAATGTTGTGTTCTAGCTTATTGCTAGCAAGAAGGAAGAAGGAACCCTGAGAGTATGTTCAAGGTGCGTTCTGCAGAGGCATCACTCTACTGTAAGCGTCTGCTTCCACACACGCTTTCTAACACCTCTTCTGCATCAGCACTTGTTAGACTAGTCCCTTGGTTGGCTGACAAACCTGGTAGTAAACGATCTGCCTTTTCTGGTTTAGGTTTCTGCCAGGCAAGTAAATTCAATCAGATCACAATTAAAGTACCAGAGAGAGACGTGGGAGAAAGCAAAGCAGGACTTTTCCCATTCAGCTGTTGGGAGCTGCTAGATTAATTCACACTGACTTATGTGAATGTCCTGTATATGTCTCCTGTCACTTTTTTTCTTTATAGAAGAAGTTTGGTTTAACGAGCTTCCAAGTTAAGTTCAAAATGACTGTCAGTTCAATCCCTTATATCTACCCTTGACGTGAAGAAAGTTTTGGTTCAATTGGATCTTACATATCGTAAATCAGGCAGAAACAAGTCTGGTCCAGACCGTGGTTATGAAGTGACACAACTTTTCTCCCATCCCTTTTTAAAATTATACTTCTAGTTAGCCAAAGGAACTTTATTTTGACAGATCGCACAGTAGCAGCTGTACCCCTTCAAATATATTTTTAGGTTCAGAGAAAAGCTTGTATTTCATTTCTGCTAGGTGACTACACCACCAAAAGCTTTCAAAAACCAAAGTTTCATTGGGCACCGGCAGAGATTTATGTAGATGGCATGTATACATTTGAATTAATGTTTTGGGAGCTATAACCTCCCCCTCAATTTTTAGCCCACATCTTAACTCCGGCCCTGCCTTAACCATTTCACATGTGACTTAACTATCTCATGTTTAGGTAAGCCTAAGAAGCATACGTTTCGCAACATGCTTCAGCATTGCAGGTGGAGCGCGCCACAACATCCCAGCTCTTCTGGCCACTTAGCTAAGCAGGCTTTGCTCACCCTACCTGGTAGTCGCCGCGGTGGCACGCCGCTCCCGCATAGTTCCCCGGCTGCTGCAGGCACTAATAATGTCACTTGGCAGAGACCTCCCTACCCTTGGACACGGTGACATCTCAGAGGGGCCGCGGAGATTCCGAAGAAGCGTACACCCCTCCAGACACCTGCTCGTGGGGGAACCTGATGCGCCCGCAGCACCTGGCACTTGCGCAAAGGCAGTGGGGCAACTCCCAACAAACTCCTGGTGCCCAAATCACTGCTCAAGACACAGACCCGAACCGGACCCGTTCCCCAGCACCGCCGCCACTGGCTCCGCAGGTCCCAAAGCCCGGCGGGGGGGGGGGTGCCCGCACCCCTTCCACGGCCAACCTGCCGGGACCGCACCCCCACCTCCCTACGGGGAAACCCACCGGCTCGCCCGCCCCCGCTGCACGGCGCGCTCCCCGGCTCACACCGGGAGAGACGGAGGGGCGCCCCGGGCTCCCCACCCCGACAGCTGCTGCGAGGCACGTCCCGAACTCCCCGCCACGCCGCGTCGCGCCGCGCCACACGCCGGGCACAGGCCACCCTCCGCCGGCCGCGCCGTGCCGTGCCGTGCCGGGGCGGGGCCGGTGTCGGCGGGGGGCTCGCCCGCCGGCTCCGCGCCCACACGTGGCCTGGCACGGCGGCGCTTGAAACAGGTGCGGCTCCGCACCGAGCAAGGCGCTGCCCGACCCCGGCCCGGCCCGGCGGAGCGGCGGGGTCCACGGCCCCACGGCGGGGGGGCCAGACCCGTCACCCCCCCACCGCCGCGCCCTCTGCCCTCCCTTACCCATCAGGATGGACACGATGAGGCGCAGCGCCTGCTCCGACGAACCCAGGGCCTCGGCCAGCTGGGCCAGGCCCCAGCCGGACCCCGCCACCGCCATCTTCTCCCCCGGCCGCCCCGCCGGCCGGTCGCTCCTCGAACCCGGCAGCGGCACCAGCCACCGCGGCCCCCGCACCGCTCGCGGCCCCCTCCGCGCCCATTGGCTGCGCCCGGCCGGCCACGCCCCCACGGCGCCTCCGATTGGACAGCCGGTGGCAGCGGGGCAGGGCCCTGCGCTCACTAAGGCAAAGGTTACCCCGCGAGTGGGCGGTGCCGCGGGGCTGTCCCCGCCAGCCAATGATTGGAGAAAGCGCTTCCGAGGGCGGGGCCCGGTCGGGGCGGTGGGGGGGCGGGGCCAGGCAAGGCGAGGCGGAGCCCGCCTCCCCATTGGCTGTGGCGGGACAGGAGAGAGCCGGGCAGGGAGGGGTAGGGGACGGGGCGGGGCAGGGGTTATTCGCGGGCACGAGGCACGCGGGAAGGGTGGCGCGGGACCAACGGTCGTGCGAGCGGGGCAGGGCCAGGGGCAGGGCCTTGGCCTTGGCCTTGGCCTTGGCCTTGGCCTTGGCCTGAGTCTGAGTCTTGGCCTGGGCCCGGGCCTGGGCCTGGGTCTTGGCCTTGACCTCGCCCTCATCCTCAGCGCGGGGCACTGCTCTGCTGGCTGGGACAAGGCCCGCTACCGAGGCTCCCCCACGCTGCTGGGTCCTGCCACCCCGGTGGCTCCTGGAGGACAGACGGTGGCTGCTTGGCTCTTGTGGCCCAGAGGGACCCGCTTCCCGTACCAGGCGTTACAGCCGCACGTGTCCCAGTAGCTCCCAACTGTTTGTAGTCACTGAGCGGCTCAGCCTACACAGCCTCCTTGTAACTCACCCATTGGAGGACCTTCTCCTAGGTGCGTCCCTTCATGCAGGTGTCCAGGAGCGCACCCTAAGTTCTCGGCAAAAGCTTCGGGTGCAACGGATGTGATCCTCTTCCCCTTGCTTGTGTTGCCATTTTCCCGCTCTGTCATTCGGGTGGGCAGTGTTGCCCCAACTTAGCTGGAGGGACAAACACAGACTCACACAAAGGTTTACGTGAAAAGAGACCTCTGCGGGTCTCTGGTCCAAACCCCTGCTCACAAGCAGGACTCCGAAGCTGGATCAAGTTGCTCAGGGCATTGCCTGGGCAATTTTTGTACATTTTCAAGGCTGAGGAGGTCCCAGCCTTGCTGGGCACCTAGGCCAGTGCTGAATCATGCTTTGGGGGAAGTATTTTTGTCATTATACTCTGAATTGTCTGTGTTGCAAGTTACGCCCATTGCCTCTTGTCCTGGGAAGGGTCTGACTCCATCCTCTTTAGGCACCCTTTAGGCACCTGTTAGATCCCATTCCTTGTCAAGTCTCGCACATAGACCTCATTTACTTAGGAGACCAAGCTAAAAACCTTGCCCTCCCCGCCTTGCCCTTCTCTTTTCCGTACTAAACAAATCCAGATTCTTCAGTATCAATGCTCCAGTCCCCTATCCAGTGGTCCTCCACTGGGCTCTTTCCAGTTTGTTCACACCTCTCTTGTGCTGGGGAGCCCATCGTGGACACAGTGTGCCAAATGCAACTTTATCAGTGCCCTGCAGAAGGAAATAATCACTCATCTCCACCTGTGGACTTTGCTGTCATTCGTACAACCCAGTGTGCTGTCTGCTTTCAGTGCTACAAGGGTGCATCGTGGGCTGGTGTGCCAGGATCTCCAGGATCTTTTCTGCAGAGCTGCTCTTTAGCCTGTTGTCTCCCAGCCTGTGCCGGTGCATAGAACTACTCTGCCTTAGGTGCAGCTCTTACCATGAGGTTATGGTGTGGCTGTGTGGTGGGCTCACCTGCTGGGCACCGGCCATGGTGGGTGTGGGTTTCACTTTAAAGGATGTGGTTTTCCTCCTGTCTTCCTTGCCCTGCCCCATAGTGGCAAAGGCACAGATCCAGAGAAGGAAGAGGAAATAGTCTTGAAAGAGGAATTTTCCCTGCACGTTGGGCAGTGCAGCAGAAGATGGAGAGAGTGCAGAGAGCAGAATAGATAAGGAATGAAAACAATGAAGGAATGGTTTGACAGAAACCTCACAAAGTTCAGAAAAACAACTGCAGCTGACATAATGTGTGGCTTAACGTGGGGGGAAGGAAGAGCTGCGGCAGAATCACTTCAGAGGTCCACAGTGAAGCAGTGAGAAGCAATGGTCCCAAGCTGCCACAAAGGCACTTCCAATTGGACTGACGGGTGGTTCACCATGGGAACAGGCGCTTAGAGAGGCTGGGCATCTTTACCCTTGGAGATGTTCAGAAGATGCCTGAACAAGGCCTCGAGGCTCACAGAAGGTGAGAAAAATGAAAATGAAGAGTAATCGGTGCAGTAAGGAAGTGCATGAAGAAGGGGAGATCTTGGCCTTGACCTCCACAAGTCCCTTGAAGGGAGGATACGGTGCGGAGTAGCAGGCCAAGATGGTCAGTAAGGGGATTAAAAACCCTCCTGGATAGCTGACTCCATCAGGTTAGACTTTATAAATAGGTTACTGTATTTGTTCACCCTCACTGGTCACTGTTTGCCAAACTTTTTGCAAAGTCCAAGGGCTGACTGGATACCCATCTCATTTCCATGTTTAACTGGGTGTTTATGGTGTTTAGGCCAGTTTCCTAAGTAAATGAGGCCTATGTGAGCATGCTGACTCTCTGTCCTTCTCCCAGTCAGGTTTGACAAGGAATGGGCATCTCAAACTTCTACGTTTGTAGAATTTTTGTGAAAATGGAGAGCGAGATTGGAGAGAGAGGCCTGTTGGCATCACCACTGAACGAATCCACTCCGCAATCAAGCTTCCTCCCATGTTTGATGCAATTAAATTATCCCGCAAATTTAACACTTCTGGGCCTATAACCTCTCAAAGTCTCTATCCTGCTTAACTATGCTGTTGTCTGACAGGAGATCATTGTTATCATTTTATTAAAAGTCCATGAACAATTTAAAAAGTGATGAGAACATTCAGGTAAAAAAGATCCATTGAGGACACATAAACAGTGACATACAGATACAACTTCTGGCTTGGTAAGTCTCTAAGCTTTAGACAACTGAAAATGGGAGTATATACCAGGGAAAGATCACCATATGCTTACCTCCTTCCTTAGACCTCCACATCTGGCTTCCCCCTCCTCCCCATCCCTCCCCTTCTCTTCTCATCCTCTTTCTATAAAAAATTAGATCATCTAGAGGATTACTTAGGTTCTGCAGGCCATGGCCTTGCTTTGAAGGTCATACTGTAAGCTGGCACCAACCACGCTATTCTTTCTGCAGCCACTGGTACTCTGTCAGGCTTGCCACGAGGGCTCACAGCGTTGGGCTTAACATTCCGCATGCACCAGTACATCTCCTGCCCAAGTAGACCTCTGTCTCCTGGCAGATGCAGACTCCTTCTTCTTTTGAAAAGGCAAGGTGCTCCGTCTGGTTTTGGAGGCCACATTTGCAGCAGCAAAAATGGCTTTGGACCACAGTTTCACTCAAGTGGTGTCGTCCCGTAGACCTCCAGCAGTCCATTCACAACTCTGACCTAGGATTGCAGAAAAAGGGAGAGTTAGAGGCAAACTGGTTTGGACAACCTTCTGGTCTAGGTCCTTTCTGTTCTGGAATAGCTCAGGAAACAAACCCATGAAACACTCCTTTTGGCCACAGAGTAACTTACTTGAAATGTCCATGATCTGTAAAATAAATTTTAAAAAATACTGTAGCATTTAAATACACTTGAGGTGAGTTAGCTGTGTGTATAGTGAAAGAGAGTTTACATGAACTTTTAAACTTGTTTAATTCTGTAATCTACTATCGTCCGAGAAGTGTTTCAGAAGCAGCATCTGCTCCTGAGGTTGCCTAACAGTTTCCATTGCGAGATTCTGTTTTCAGTTGCTTGCAACGTTGCTATATTTGACCTGTTTAGATTCAATGCTAGATAGCCACTTTGCGTCGGGGCATAGTAGCTGTTTTTGAGACTCAGGTCATGATGAGTACCATTATTTTTCAGTGTTGTTATTTTTTTTTAATAATCATGGCAGTGCTAGTCTTGGGAGGAGGAAGTGTAACCAAAAAATCTTTCTTTACTGTTCTGGAGATATACCGTGGTTTCATGACATTACGTAGGTGTTAGTGTGAAACTTGAAGTTCACATGAGCTCAGTGCGGCAATAAGGGAAGGTAGCTGCCGAAGCTTCTGCAAACTCATTTTTATTGACAGTGTTCAAGTGGCTCACGCAGCTTTCCCACAGACCACAGCTGCACAAGACCCCAGATGGTTCTTCAAGAGGTCGTGCTGGACTTTTCTTCCAGGACCATTTCTTCTGCGCTGAAGAACTGAAACGGGAATCTTGTGCCCTGCCTTGCCAGTGCCTCTTCTCCCAAGCGGGCACAGGAGCCTGTCCTAATTGAAACGGCTACGAGAGAGGAGCAGGCTACTGGGGGGCAAGATGGGTATCTGGAGAGAGCGTGGGACTGCAGTTTAGGGTTGAACGCTGACGATGAGGAGGAAGATACTGGAAAAGCAAGAGCCAGAATAAAATTAAATCTGGCTGAAGCCTGCTGCTGTGAATCACTGAGCACAGAGAGGACAGGGAGAGAAACACCACTAGCGGGAGATGGAGTACGGAGGGAGAAGGGTGACTGCTTGGGAACACGGGCAGGGGAGACATGAAAATAAGTTTTCATTAGAAGAATGAATAGGGGGCCTTGGAGCCTGTAGGGGAAAAGAAAGTCAGGAGTGGGTGAATGACAGACCAGAGGGAGTCGGAGGAAGCTGGGACTCAATGGACATTTGAGACGGGGAGGGAACGGCATGCTTAACAAAAATTCACCTTTTTGGTGTGGACATTATTGCACAAAATAAATGTGAGGCCAGAGCCTGTTTTCCAGACATCGCTGGCTCCGTTCCCTGCCCCCGCCCACGAAATTAGGGAGTTCGTATCCCCTGTTTAGGGTGGGTGAGCTGGGACACACCGCGACCAGCACACTCTGGTGTCGCCCGTGGGGTGTGTGTGTGGGTGGGTGGGTGTCAGGGAGCGCGGCAACAAGCACACCACCCCGGTGACATCCCTGTCGTCGCCAGGAGGGCCGGGCGGGACAGCCACCCCCACCCCCCTTCCATGGCCGGGCCCTCCCCGCCGGTCTCTGCTGCCGCCTCTCGGTGCTGCCCGGGACCGGCGGGACCGTCCGCAGCGGGCGGTCCTCAGCGGCGGGCTGGGCTTCCGCCGTTGGCTTCAGGCTGGGGAGGGGGGAACGGGCAGGAGACCCTCGCCCGGAGCTGTATCTGCGGCGCTCATCCCTCGCCGGGGGCGGCAGCGCTGCCCCGGGTGGCGGGACCGGCCGGTCCGTCTGAGAAAGCTCCGAGCATCGTGTCGCTGCCGCCCTCCCCGGGGCCAGCCGTCTGCTGGGAGTTACTGGTCCTTGCTGCAGAGATGTCACATTTCCTCTCACAGCAGCTGCTCCGCCACCGCAGTTTACAGCCTTGTGGTTTAAAGTAAGCCAAAGTATTTAGGAACATTTTACCCTAATAGGTAAAATTCTAAAAACAGTTTCCTCTTCAGCTGCCGGCTCACTGCTGGAGAAGCCATGCGTGCGGTGAGGATGGAAATTTTTGGAAGAAATTGGAAGGTGGAAATTTAGGAAGAAGTTTTTCACTAGGAAGAAATTTTTCACTTTGAGGATGGTGAGGCACCGGAACAGGTTGCCCAGAGAAACTGTGGAATCTCCATCCCTGGAGGTGTTCAAGGCCAGGCTGGATGGGGCTTTGAGCAACCTGGTCTAGTGGGAGGTGTCCCTGTCCATGGCAGGGAGGCTGGAACTCGGTGATCTTCAAGGTCCCTTCCAACCTAAACCAGTCTATGATTCTATGAAATCCCTAGGAAGGTCATGGCAAAGCCCACACTGGTTAGCCCGTGGTGGGATATCTCCAGCTGTGAGTCAGAGTCCGCACTCATGTGGAAAAGGCCTTGGGTGTGAACAAGACTGTAGGGCTTCTGTTTTGGAAGAAAGGTGGTCCATCGCCTGTGCAGGTGTCATCTGTGCTTAACAGTCACGGGTGCTTGACACTACATCCAGGGTTGTAGGGGAAGGGAGTCCCGAAGGCAGCAGGCATCTCGGTGTGGTACAGTGCATGGAGCAGAATGCTCCCAAGTCCCAGGTTTTACTGGGAGGCTGTGGAAGCTTTGCACTCAGACTCGGGGCTGGAGGGAGTAAAAGAGGTGTACAGACTCTGGTGAAAATCCCCCTGGTACAGGATGCAGAGGTAGAAATCAGTGGGTTATACCGAGCAGCTCTGAGCCAGCACACAGGCAGTTTTTCCTGGGGCTTACCCAAGGCTCTGAATTTAACCACTGGCAACAAAACCGGCCTGGGTCACAAGAGCGAGGCGGGGAAGTGTGGCACGCAAGAAACTCACTGAATCCTCTTCATGACAGAATGGAAAATGGGCAAATTACTGCCAAGGTCTTGGTGGATCAAGGATATTTTACTTGCTACTTACGTATCTTTGCTTCCCTGCTGATGGATTTCACCGAGTTAACGTTGTGTTTTCTCTTTTAGTATTTACTCCCTTTGTTTCATGCACTGACTCAGTGTTTCCAGATGGGAAAGTGTGGCTTTTCGTAAGAACCTGGGAAAAGCATTTTTTTCTCCCAACTTCCTGGGGGAAGACAAGCCAGTCAAGCCTGTTTTAGATGGTAATTTTACGAAAACCGGAACACTACTGCTCTTCATAACATCTGGCAGGAAGGTTACAGCTGCAGAGTTCTGAGTCATCTTAAGAAAAGATTTGTCTTATGCAATTTGGGAAAAGTAGTCTGTGGTCATGTAATTTAGGAATTTAAAAGAATGTCTGTGCCTCTGAGCATAATTATATTGCATTGGCAACCTTAATGTTATCATTTGTTGACCTTAATGGCATGATTTTGCCTCTTTTAAGTTATTATTTTAATAAAATTTCTGACACAGTTTCAGTGAATTGTAAAGTATATTACCTAGCTGTTTCATCTTATGAATTGTAAAAAAAAATACAGATCTAGGTAAATGCAATCAAATTCTGTATGTGTATTCAATGTAAATATATAGATGAATATCACTGGTCTTCTGCATAAATAGTTAGCATTATGCAGATATGTGCCCATATAAAATGCAGCTACCTTTTTATTTAACTAACTTCAGCAATTTTTTTCTTAATTAATAGGTATATATCTTCTAAAGAATTCTTAATATTCACACACATATTAATTTGCCACTGCTACAAACAAGTTGAGTCAGGTTTATATGAAAATATACAATTCCCTTGCGATGAAATGACATGCTTAATATATCAGCCCACACTCATTTTACTTCTGCCGTGCCCGTTTTAAAATATGATTGTGACTTGAAGAATTGCTGGCAGGGTCTTTGCTTTGCCCAGTTCAGAGGAGAAAATGTCTCCCCACGATTTGTTTTGTATTTTTCCTCACTGTTTTCCTTGTTCTCAAAATTCCAGTTAGAAACATCACGCTGTGCTCCCAAGAGATATCAGAAGTGAGATGACATGCTGTTTTCTTTCTCTATCCGTTCTCAGTTTGACAAAGAAAACAGACTAGGCATGTTCTTCAAGTAAAGCCTTTATCCTGACTACGATGAAGTCAGTTATGATTCATCTGTAGGTGTTTCTCTCCCTTGACAATATAAAGGAGTCTTTCAGCTGGGCTTTGCTAACACACTTTGTCTATGGCCTGTTGAAACTTGAATCGATTTTTTCCTGGCCAAAACAAGCTCTGGAGTGTGCTGTGCTGATTGTACAGGGTAGAGGTTGTAATGGAGTTTTAAATTTTCAATTATAGCCCAGTCCTGGTATAGCTGGTTTGTGAGGAGGAGGGGTTTTCTACAGTATTAGTGGCGGGTCTTTTGTGTGGTGATATTTTGGTCTTGTCTTGTGGGCACTGGCAGGATTAAGGGTCCTATGTGGCAAAAGTCTTGAAACACCTTTCAATAAGGGTCTTAGATCTAATTTAGATCTAACTTAGACCTAAGTCTGATGAACAGTTGCTCTTACATGTAGTTCACTTGGTAAATAAAGAGGTAGCTGTGAGTTCTTAGTCAGGTTCTTACTTACAGGAGCGTTCCCATAACAAAACCCAGCAAAACAATGCACTCTTACTCCTGCTGGTAGCCTCAGAGAGGCACGACATTGAATAGGCCACTATCTTTTCCTTTTTTTCCCCTAAAAAAAGGGTCTCTGAAGCATCAGATGAAGAGCAGTGGCAGTAGCCCTGTGGCCACCAGGTTGTAGTAAGAGAGTGGACTCTGGCAAAGTGGTCTCTGGGGAGGATGATCAAACATTTTTTTTCCATGCAAAAGCACTGGGCCATTTCTCACGTGGCCTGTCCTTTTTCTACACCCTCTGGATTTTGTTCCTAACTTTTAAAAGGGAGGGGTAAGAGGAGGAGAGAGGAGGCAGCCGAAAACTCTGTTCCCCTCCCTTTTCCCCAAAGTCATCTGATTTCCCGAAAATGCCTAACGCAGACCAGATCTGTGTGCTCCCCCCGCGCAGCCTGAGCCAACGGGATTGTGCAACTTGTTTGGAAATTCCCCTTCCTGCCGAAAGCCGGCAGGCCGAGCATCCCACCCCGGCGGGCAGGCTGGGAAGCCGCATCCCGCAGGTAGAGGGTGCTGCGATATTGCGAATCGGAGCTCTCGTCCCCAGATCCCAGCCTTGGGTACGTCTGGAGGAAGGTGTGAACAGGAAGAAAAAAAAAAAAAAAGAGAAAAAGAGAAAGAGCGAAAAGAGAAGGGGAGAGAGAAGAAAACAAGGCACGATCGAGGAAAAGAAGGTAAATATTGCAAGCGTTAAAAATGGGAAAGGAAGATATTCCTGAGCGTCCCTATCTGACAGCTAGAAAAGTCAGGACAAGCTGCTTCCCAGCCCCAGGGTCTTAGCATAATGTTTAAGGTGCTGGGAAGAATGGATTCGGTACCCCGGGGGCAGAGGTGCTTTCTGTCTTTATTTGCTGTGTGCCAGCATAGCATTTGGAGACACTGATGGTCGTAAGGGGAGAATGTGAGTACCAAGATAGAGATCATCTCTCCATTTTGTCAGTACGGAGCCTAACAGCTTGGGGTTGCTGTTTGCAGAAAGGAACAGAGATATAAACTTGCTTTTGAGGCAAAACATTGACGTATTCTCCATGGGCTGGGGTTTTAGGGTCTTTGACCTGCCTCGCAGACATGCAGAAGCACAGGCAATGTTAATCAATCACACTGTTTTTTGTCCCAGACCATAACTCCAAAGTCCAATTGCTGAAAGTTTTCAGAAAGGAAGATCTGCTTTTCCCAGATGTGGTGAGTTATTGAGTCTCCAAGGGGAATTCAGGTTTATTAATAATTTCATTTTATAAATTAGGTGGTTTTCCTGCAGTACTGTACTGATTCTCAAATCTATATCTATATATCTAATCTATCTGTATCCATAGCCCAAGTAGTCTCCAGAACCAGGCAGTGAAGTAGGGAATAGCACTTAAGACCCTTGTGTTCAACTCCTGCAGCACTGCCAGCTCCTGTAGAGCTGGAGGGGAGAAGAGAGCACGACTGAGGTTGTACTCCTTCTGTGTGAAAGACAAGCCCCACACAGCCACAGCGCTGGTCATTAAAACTCCAAAGCCAGGAGCTAGGCTGCATGCTATGTACAGCCAAAGACTGGCTTTTTCACCAGGGACTGTGCGTGTATGCGGACAGAAAGGACTACTGCAATGTCATCTTTCTTCCTCTTTTCTCAGGTACCTTATCTTCTTCTGTCTCCCTGTCTGGGCTGATGAAGCCTCCATGTATGGTGAGATCTTGTCACCCAATTATCCTCAGGTGTATCCCAATGACGTGCAGGAATCCTGGGAAATCCAGGTCCCTTCGGGATATGGCATTCGCCTTTATTTCACACATATGGATGTTGAACCATCCCAGAACTGCGAATATGACTTTGTGAAGGTACTGTCCCTGTCCTCAAGTGATAAAAAGACAAGAAGGCAGGTTACAGCACAGAACAGCAAACCTGTGTACAAAGCTCAGCGCTGGCAGAGAGGATAGATACATCCTTCCTGTTCTGAGCTCCAAGAAGCCCAAATGACTGAGTGTATCTGCATTAGCAGTCACTAAATTGATTTGCGTTTGTCTCATAACAACATGAGCATTGTTTGCCAACTAAGTGTCCCATCTATGCCCCCCTCCCAATGTTTCTCTTATATTCATAGGAAAAGCCTTCTTAGCCATCACCAACACCTCTCTATTGCAAGGCATATTCTTACCCAGTGGTAGGAAAGAACTGTTTTCTTAGGGCATTGATTTTCTGTCCCTGAAATTATTCAGAATTAATCCATGAGTGGACATAGATGATTTAATGCCATCATAAATTGATTGGACATGATGAAGGTTAAAAACAATCAAGAGATTGTGTATGGATAGTGGGCACTCAGATAAAGCGTGGTCCATTGCACCACAGTTCTCTATGACCTATGCACTACAGCTTTCTTAAAACTTGGAGATGCACTCGCTCTGCTCCGTGTTGTCCCACAAGGCACAAAAGATCAAGCATTTCCACACAAACAGACAGAAACAAGACCGTCCTATCCTGCAATAGCTATGTGTGAAAAGGGGCAGTAAGATCGGGTGCAGCACCGGACGGAGACCTTGGAGAAGGACCAAGGTGGGACAGTAGGATGGATGTGCTCTGCTGGGAGCTGTAATAACAATTGTCCTTTTGCAACAAACCGATGAACCTGTTAGACTGCTCTGCAGACCATCAGTGGTTGGTTTTGCCATTTTGAACCATGGTGTTGACTTTTTGTACAAGCGGGCCTGAGGAAAGGATGTTAACAGACAACTCTCTAGATTAATTTGTATCTGAGAAATTACGACAGGTATTTCACAGCTGGGAAGTCAGTAGGAGGGAAAACTCCTCAAGCATCTTACAAAGGTCATGAAACAGGTTGTCTAGGTGCTCTGTTCAGCTGTACCTTGGCTGGCTGTCTTCTACCCTTGGCCAGCTTGGTGGGTGACACAGCTGCGTTGGTCCCTCCTGCTAGCTATGTGACACAGCTACGCCCTGGGAGATCTACCTGAACATTGTGAGAAATGTATGCAATTTAGGAGCCTTTAGTTAGTCACCTATAAGCTGAAAGACTCAAGTGTTGGTAATAGCACATATTCCAGTAATGAGATAAGACGTCTCTGTGTTCTTCTGCAGATCGTGTCTGGTGGCCATGTTGAAGGCGTGCTTTGTGGACGGAAGAAACCTCGTGCCCCTGGCTCCTCGATTGTGGAGGAATTTCATGTCCCTTATAACACCCTCACTATGAGCTTCCAATCAGACTTTTCCAATGAGGAGCATTTCACCGGTTTTGCAGCCTACTATGTTGCAGTGGGTAAGGTTAAAGCAGCCTCCTCTGAATCTCTGTACTGTCCAGGCTACAGGGGGAGAAAAGCTGACATAAGGGTTTTCCTTACAAGAATGCCTTGTTTAAAAGAGATCAGAGCAGACAAGACTGCTTTCCAATATGGCCAGTATAAATGCTGTCTTAGATACAGCTTTTCCTTGTTGTCCACCAGTTTGCTTCACTTTCTCATCTTCCCCCTGCCCTTAGGGCTCTCTCCTAATCTTGGCTGATTCATCTTTTCACGCTTGCAGACTTGGATGAGTGCATGGATTTTGTGGAGGAACCTTGCAGTCATTACTGTAATAATTATATTGGAGGCTACTTCTGTACCTGTCCACCAGATTATTTCCTCTATGAGGATAAGAAAACATGCGGAGGTAAGAGATCTACGTGAGCTGTGGTCAATAGCAAGAGTTAATTTAGGCCAGGTGAGGTATTGTACATGGAACACCTTCTCTATCAACCCTCTCAACCAGTTATGACAGGTATATTTTTGGGAAAAAAACATCCCAGTGCAAATATGAACTGGCAGTAGACCGTCATTTGGGGAATTTCTATTAACATATTCGCAACATTCTTCATTTTTGTGTCAGGATAATTAAGAAACTACTAAATTACATTCTGTAAAGACTGTGATGGAGACCCTTCTTAGCATACTGCTATCTGTGAATCTTAATCTCTGACAAAACAGGGCAGTTCAATAAAGACACAAAAATGGCCAAGAGGCTGCTTGGCTTGAATCAAAAAATTGCAAAGTCACAAAGGGTGCATGTTGAAAGGAGGCATGGTGCATGTGAGGACCTGAGCATGAGGGAAGGAGGCCTAAATCACAGGTGGAAGGTAAAAAAAAAAAGCCAGTAGAAGTTAAAGTCCCTGGGTAATTGGATAGAGAACAGCCCTGGTTTCAGTTTCTTGGAAAGATGCAATGTTCTGATGTGGTTAATGCAGGGGAGACTGGGGAGACTGGAGATGTAGTGGAAGAGGGAAAGCTTGTCAGCTTCATACACTGACCGTTTCCTTTCTGAATCCTACCTGTGTTCCTTCCTTAATCCTAGTGAACTGCACTGGAAATGTCTTCACTGAGCTATCAGGGGAGATTGCCAGCCCCAACTATCCTAACCAGTACCCAGAGAACTCACGGTGTGAGTACCGAGTGGCTCTGAGGCCAGGCTACTTTGTGGCATTGTCCATACGCAGTGGGGACTTCGACGTGGAACCAGCCAACTCAGAAGGGAATTGCCGCGACAGCTTAACAGTAGGTGTAGGGCTTGGGAACGGAGTCAGGATGCTCTGGATCTCCCCTCAGTCTTCTCATATTCGGAAGACCCTTTGACTCCTTAGCTTTATTTTCAACTATGTTGCCCTTTGAAATTATTGGGAATATCTCTCTCTCTCTGAATACATTTTTTATTTCTCATTTCTTCTTTTTTGTTATTTTACCAGCTTGTCTCTGGAAAGCAGCACTTTGGTCCCTATTGTGGCAGCAAATTCCCAGGTCCTCCTGAAATCAAAACTAGGAACAACATTCTTGACATAATCTTCCATACAGACCATGCAGTACAGCACAAAGGCTGGAAAATACGCTACTATGCGGATCGTGAGTAAACACTTGGGAAAGAATTCCCTCTGCTGCTGAGTTAGGAAGAGAGCTTGTCCCGGGTCAGATTCATGGTACAACAGCATGTTAACATGTTTACAGCTGCTGGTATTGAGTAAACAGAGGATGCCTGTTTACTAGGGAGAATAATCACTGGGGAGAAAGAAGTTGTGAGCTGGAAGGAGAGTAAGTCTTGAACGAGTTAATCACTGATTTCCGCCTATCTCTTCAAAGCTGTAACCTGCCCCCCGAGTGTCATCCCCAACTCTGTTCTTGACCCAAAGAAGGATAAGTATATCTTCAAGGACAATGTGAAGGTGACCTGCGTGGAAGGCTATGAAATTGTGAGGGTAAGTTACATAAAAAAGCATATATCCTCTCTGGCCCTCTCACCAGCTTCCTGATGCCATTTGCCATCAGGTGTCCTGAGCATCTTTGAGGACTCAAAGTTTTCACCACAGCTGTAGCAAGTGGAAACTTCTCCCAGACACTGCCGCATTTTGAGGACCCTTCACTGGAATGCCTGTGTCAGATACGTTGCATGGCCAGTGATTTTCATGGTTCATGTGTTCTTTTCCCTAGAAACGAGACAGCATCATGACTTTTCACTCCAGCTGTCAGGACAACAGTGAATGGAGCAACTCCCATTTCAGCTGTGTTCGTAAGTGACCAACTCTGTGTTGTGGGAGGCAGACTGGACTGGAGCCTTTAGGCTTTAAATCCACTGTACATCCAGATTAGGAGGACTCTGAAGGACTGGGATGTGAGCATGCTGAAGGGACAGAGGAAGGGAGCGCTGATGACTGTACAGGGACCAGAGGAGCTGAGTGGTTCCCCATCATACAGAATCATCATATTGTTGGCTGAGGATGCCCCTTTGATTATATTTGATCATTTTTGTTTCTTCTCTACAGCTGTCAACTGTGGTGATCCTATTCATATTGACAATGCCCAAGCTGTATATGTCTCCGAACGTCATGAGCCTCTGTACAAAGCTGCTTTCCGGTATCAATGTGATGCACCTTACTATACCCTAAAAACCAAAGGGGATGGTAAGTATTGCCTCTGCTACACAAACATATTTCTTTGATCAAAGGCCTAAGAAATGGTACTGGCATTGTCATGGGGCTGGGATATATCCTATCAGGTCAAGGCTGGGAAAATGTTCTTATTGGTGTGGGGCTGCAGGGCGTAGTTTTGTGTTGCCTTTGTGTTTATGCACTGTAATAACACCTGTACTTGGGCTGTTGACCTTAAATGCATTAGCAAGTCCTCTTTCCGTTTGCCTGGTATGTGAACCATGGAGATTTTTGCCACATCTGACACACATTTGTGGTCCCTCCAACACAGGGGCAGAAGCACCCTGGTGGGATTGTGTACTTCTGGGGAGATTTCAGCAATGCTAACCAAGCTGTGCTTGCTTTGGAAATGAGAAGATTAATACATCATCTTATATAGTAATGCTACGTATCCTCTCTTCATCTTGATTGTATCCTTATGGCACTCTTTTTTCCTGTGTTTTCCAAGCGGTGTATCACTGCTCAGCCAATGGAGAATGGGTCAACGAAGAGATGGGAACAAAGCTACCAAAATGTGTCCCAGGTACTATCAAAAACTGTGTACACGATGCATATGAAGACCGGTGCTTCTTTCATCTCTATTTTTAAACTGTTAAGCCTGAAAGTACCATTGATCCTTTCTATGTTGTTTGAATCATGTTGGACAGGGTATTTCTGAAAGCTGTGAGCCCCCAAAAAAGGTCAGATGAGGCAACAGAAAGAAACGGGAAACCAAAGTGGGCGACATAATAAGACATTCGGTATAACAGGACCTCTTCAATTATCAGTGTGTGTTTCTGCACCAGTTTCCCCACCCTCAAGTGTGCGCATTCTCAAGTTGTTCGGTGCTATAGATCTATCTCTGTCTGCATTGCAGGTAGCAAAAAGACTGACAGGTCAAAAGAGATGTCTGAAAATGCTGGACCTTTCTTTTTCAGTCCCTCCCAAGCTACACTGAGAACTGTAGCTTCTCTTCAAACCTCTCCTGGGGGTAGTGTCCAGCTCTCCCCTGGGCACTGCAGATGCAGCACGATAGAGAAAGGTCTTTCAGTACTTTCACTGGAAGTCATAGCCTAAACCCTTAAGGTTTAATGTATCCCTCAGTATTCAGATACACTTACTGTGTCTAAAAGCTCAAGCAATATCCCTGTCAGGGACCTTCTCATCCTCTCTTTGTGTACTTGGGGGACACTGAGGAGGAAAGCGCATGGGTACTACTCCTGCTCCTGACTGCTGGTAGTTACGGCTGCATCTGAACTTCCAGCTGATAGAGAGAATTTTAAATCCTACGCATTCTGCACGCTGTTCAGCTTACCCTCTTACAGGAGGCAGCACACCTTGGGGTAGTTGTACATGATGCCTGTTTACTACTCCAAACCCCCAAACACTCACTGGCAAAGTAAAAGATCCAGCTGAAGATGATTCAACCCTCTTAAGGGCCAGCTCAGCCAGTGGCTTGGACTATACAAGTGCACAGTGCAAAAGGCAAGGTAAGATAAAGCTCAGGGAATTTACTACCCACAAGGAGGTTACAGAGAATATGGAGAAAGACTTTTCAGCTGGACAGGGCAATAAAAGACAATGCCAGGCAATGGGCACAAGTTGCAACAAAGGATATTCTGACTGTATTTAAGCAAAAATGCTCACCCAGAGCACTGGAACTGTTGCCCAGCGAGGCTGGTTAATCACCACCCTTGGAGATGATGAGAAGTCACCTGGTAAAGCCCCTGGGCAACCTGGCTTTGCAGTTAGGAGGACGGCGGAAGGGCAGTTGGGGTGAACAGGTTGAACTAGAGACATCCAGAGGTACCTTCCAGCCTAAATCTTTCTATTATTATGTGAAATTCTTTAACAAATTCTGTTTCATTTAAATTGGAAGCTACCTACTGGCTAGTTCCTTAATCTCCGACCATATTACTCAGGGTTCAATGTGTATAAGGCAGCGTGATAAGAAATCCATTTCCTAGCTGTGTCAGAGCAACCAGCCTTATTTATGTCCTTAGTGCTCGCATTCTGCAAAACCTTGTAGAACGTTTTACATAAAGAGCAGAGAGCATCTCTGTACCCATAAAACCGACAGATAAGATCTCCATTAACCCACTGTTTAAGATTTTACATAATAAAAGAATGGAGAGGAAAAATGATAAAACATCAGTGACAAACATGAACACTAAACCTGAGGCTATCTGGAGTTCACACAAAAAAATCATTTTAAAGAGCAGTGTCATATTTCTAAGAACTTAAGCAAGTATTTTTTCAAAGACAATCCCTTCACCTACAGGACATAATTCAGCAACGGAAAAATGCTAACTAGAATGCAATTAAATTGTGAGCTTTGACATACCCAGCACTGGTGGTGTGACAACTGCTTTCCAGAACAAGAATTTGAGAATGAGTATTTTCAGCCTAAATTGAATTTTGGTAGTAGTTATGCTTGAATTTTCTTGAATTTCTCTGTAAATACTAGTTGCAAACTCTATGGCATAGAACATAAACATTGGTTACTCAGAATCAAAAATGATTTAGAAGACACAAGGAAGGAGGGGACTATGGGCTCTTTAGCCGTACCAAAGAATCCCCTATTTGTAACTGCTAATTCTCCCTCTTTTTTTCTTTTGTTTCCAGTCTGTGGGGTGCCTAGTAATCCCATCCAAGACAAAGCAAAGATTTTTGGAGGCACCCACGCAGAAAAGGGCAACTTCCCCTGGCAGGTGTATTTTGATTACCCGAGAGGAAGTGGTGTACTCATCTCTGAAAAATGGGTAATGACTGCAGCTCATGTGCTGGAGGGATACGACAAGCCCAACATGTATGCTGGGGTAATCAATGTTGGTAGAGAATCTCTGTACCGGGAAGCCAAGCAGCTGATCGCAGAGGCTTCATTCATCCATCCTGATTGGAAGAAGCAGCCCGTAGAAACCAGGACTGATTTTGATAACGATATTGCACTACTGAAGCTGAGGGATCCTGTGAAGATGGGCCCAAACATCTCACCCCTCTGTCTTCCTGGTAAATCACCTGAATATGAGCTGCAAGAAGGGACTCTGGGCTACATTGCTGGCTGGGGCCAGAGAGAGAGAGGAAGATTGCCTATTTATCTTTGGAAGGCCCAGATTCCTGTAGTGGACATGGATAAGTGCCGATCTGTGAAACCAGAGAGCTCTGCTGATTCCAGTGCTTACCGGTTCACTGACAATATGATCTGTGCTGGTGGTGACAAGGACAGCTGTAAGGGGGACAGTGGTGGAGCCTACGCTATCCAAGATCCTCTCGATGACAGACGGTACTATGTAGCTGGGCTGATCTCCTGGGGACCAAGATGTGGTACCTTTGGTCTTTACACCAAGGTAGTGCGTTATTTGGACTGGATTACAGAGACCATGAGTAAGCATGAGGATGCAGAAGCTTGGCAGGATTAGCTCTTTCTTCTTTCAGCACAGTCACCCTTTCTTTATGTGATGGTTACACGTTCGGGCTGGCTGTGATGCTGTTCCGTTTGTGTATGTAACGGACCTACTCATTGTGTCTGTGCTGAATGAAGAGTCAGGAATATGTATCCATTTATCTCACTGTCGTTATGTTTGGGAGGGGAATTTCTCTTCTATGTAACGGACCTACTCATTGTGTCTGTGCTGAATGAAGAGTCAGGAATATGTATCCATTTATCTCACTGTCATTATGTTTGGGAGGGGAATTTCTCTTTCTTCTTCCACTCATAGTAGCATAAGAGGAAGATGCTATTCTGGATAAAGAGGCTCCTTCTGCTTCCTGTTATTTTTTTCTATCCCATTTTTTCCCACTTGGAGAAGACCTACCCATGCCCCACCTGACAGGGAGATTTCAGTGAAGATGAGAGAGAATAATGGTTGGTTCCCAGGGTAGGTTCAGAGCTTGGCTTCTGATTTATGTATTTCCTGTATTGTTCAGAATATCTAACAGCATTAAAGAATGTCTAAATTGCCTTTTGTGCAATGCGCTACTGTGTGTGTCTTGCCTTTATTCTTCTCAGTCTAGACCTGGTTCTCCTTGAATCGAGTGTCTGGTCACATTTTGACCCACTACACCTCCAGCTTTTGTCAAGCTGTAACTTGTGCTACCTCACCTCTCTACCTAAGAATCTTTATGAAGTTCTTCTGAGATGGTTGCATGTCATTGACCAATTATTACCAGCAATGAGGACTTCAGATTTCTGAATCAAGCTGAGCAGAAGGGACTTCTTCAAAATCCTTTCATTCACCTGTCCTCAGGGCTTTATTTTTCAAACTTCATTGTGTTAGATAAGAAATAAAGGTTGCTTGATTTAGGGAAGGTAGTGTTGTCGGAGAAGATTACCTGACATGCATTAGGGGTATCATCTGCTCCAGAAAGTCCTATATGACTCACAGATATCTTTCCACTAAGATGGTCAGAGAACTGGTGCAGATGGCATATGATGAAAGACGGAGGAAGATGGGTTTGTTCCACTTGAAAAGGAGGAAGCTAAGAGGGGGATCTAACTGCTCTATTCAGATACCTAAAGGAGGACTAGAGAGTACACAGAGCAAGACTCTTCAGAAGCATGAACAGTGAAAGGACAAGAGACAATAGGCACAAATTACAACAAGAGGATTTCCAATTGCACTTTTTCCCAGGGTCTGCCCATGGGTCTGCCCTGGAACGAGTGTGATAAAAGAATGGGGAACCTCTGTCCCTGGACATCTTCATAACTTGCCCAGGCAAGGCCCTGAGGCTCTGACATTAGTCCTGCTGTCAGCAGTGGATTGGACTAGAGACCTCTTCTTCCAGCCCAAATTTTTCTGAGAGTCTACGAAATGGTGAAGAGGATGTGTGCTGTTCTTGGGAGTTTTCCTATAGATTTCTGCACCTTCAATTTTGTGTAACAAGCAAAAGGTTATCTTGTTGTTGGGCTAGTAACCAAGGATGTCATACTGCATTCCTGAGGAACTGTGACCCACAGGATGTTGAATGCTTTTTACTTTTATATCTGTATGTGCCAATTTTAAACGAATATGAAGTTTTATAGCCATTCCTTCTTGTTGCTTTGTAGGTGGGCTTATCTCAGCTTTCATCTCTTGGAGGACAAAAGGGAAGAGTCCATTCCGGGTAACTAGTCCAGGCTGCAATTTTAGCCCACGTTCCTCTTGTGTGGAGGTGACTATGTACTGGCAAAGAAACAATAATTATACAGTGGTGCCATTGTAACAGTACGTTATAACTTCAAAGTATGTATTAGAATGTCATAAATCATACAGATGTGCCCAAACATCTGGGGTAATCATGGACAAAAGCCACTGGAAATCTTACAGACTGCTATGTCTGGCTATTAGGGAGCTCCTGCTTTAGTACGTGACAGATACTTCAACAGTAGAAAAAGCTCAACAAAGTACAATTTGGGGAAAATTAATCTATTTTAAATTCTAAAAAAAGTGACCTTCAAACCAAGGTAAGACATTTCCTTAGCTTCTATGACCACAAAGCCGCTCAGGCAAGCAGTGTCGCATCATTACTCACTAGCTCACTGATTAACTCTAGCCTTTCTGGAAAAGGAGAGGAAGAGAAAACGCCGAAATCAATTCAGGAGAGCAGAGGAGAAGAGAAACGGAAGTGTGGCTGAATGGTCCAGGAGCAGGAGACAGGAAAGATACTTATTTAGCTGGGATTGCTGTTCCTAGGAGGGTCATAGATTGCTATAGGGATTTCAGGCAAATAATCTATTCTCCATGCCTCTGCTTCACAAAGTTTCCTAGTTTTCTGCAGAGCAGGAGATTCTTTAAAGTGGCTTCTCAGTAATTTTTCCCAATTTTTACAAGGACTGAAGAATCGGGTATTTTGTTGTTCTTGTCACCTGTACTCACTGAGCACCCCAGAAATTCCCTGTTTTTTGCCTGGAATACCCCCCTGTTGCAGATGCCTCATTCTCCGTTGCCTCCCCCAGACCAGGCTTTATCCATCGCTCCTGTGCAACTGGACACCTTGTTTTTCCATGCTCTTGTTGCTTCTCATGCTCCACTCTTGCCCATACAAAGGGGAAAAATCAACAGAATTCTGACCTCTGGAGATCATGGATGAATTCACATGTGCAATTTCACAGATCACTCCCCAGGGTGTATTACCTCAAAAGCAAATGAGAGATACTGACGCCTGAGAAGATCTGGAGCTGGATCTCACAGTAAACAGTGCGAGAAGGCAACTAGGACCTTAACCCCAAAGTTCCCCTGTCAAGATCTTGCAGACTTCGTTTCTCTCAGTGACTCACAAGAAAAAGGTAGGTTGTTTGCAGTAGCAAAACTAGTTAAGAGACAACCCCAGAAAATACCCACAATACAAGAGGGGATATCTTCTCTCTGAGTCAGCATCATTTTAGAGCTGCTGTCCTGCAGTCAGAGCTTTGTTTCATATAGTATATATTAAAAAAAAAATAATCCTATAATTTTCATCTGTAAAAGTTCCTGGCTCTTTTCTCCATGAGATTGGTTGTTCTATTCCATGTCTCTTGAATGTGGCATTACACAGACAACTTATTTTTGCCTTCCTTGAAGCTGCCTGGAGTTTCAGACTGGGTAATCTAATGATAGTTTTGTGACAGGTGAGAAACTGCCACATGCCATTGCAAAACTGGAAACACATTAGTGGGAGGTAAAGCAATCCCTGTATGAAGTCCGTAAGTTGCTTCAGTGATGGGGAATATTTAGTAGTTGTTAAAAACAAAGACAGAAAACATAACACACCTGGTTTCCAGCAATGATTTTAATATTCATAGAATCTCACTGATGCCAATGGGCATATGCACACTGTACTCAGCACAAAGTACCACATCCTTCAAGAAAGTCTGCTGCCCTGCAAGCTTCCCACACAATAAAGTACAAAAGTAGACTGCAGTAGTCTGGTGATATCGTCAGCACTTCAAACAATAACGTTTGCTGTCATAACATTTCCTGGTATTATTAAGGCTTCACCCAGTAATAAGATTTGGAAGAATTTCACAAGCTGCCAATGATACAGCAGCTTTGGTAAGTTTTGACAGTATCACCAAGAGTTCATCAAACAATATGGTGGCTTTCAGAAGTGCTCATGATGAAGGTTACATGGTCTGTGTGTTTGAAAAGCCCTGGGACATCATCAAAAGCTTTAGATACGATTTGCTGTGTCTGGAAATTTATATGCTATCAGTGATTCTTCAGCTAGCAGGACAGCAACATTTAGAGCCTATCCTCCTTTATTATCCCTTTGATCCAGTCCAAATAGTTGAGGATCTTGGTGTAGAAGCCATAGCCTTCGGCACAGCCAATACCCCAAGAAACAATACCGGTAGCCACCCAGCGACCACTTTGTGTGTCTAACACTGTGAAGACGCTCCCACTATCCCCCTGGCAGGTATCCCGTTTGACTGTGAGGAATCCAGCACAGAACATGTTCTCAGAGAAAATCATAGGTATCTCTCTCTTCTTACTGTCCAGCCAACTCTGACACTTCTCTCGAGCAACTGCTGGTAGGCTCACGTACTTCAAATCATTTGAAATAAAGTTTTTTTCCACGCCAAAGCCGCTCACGTAGCCCACGTGCCCATCCATGTAGAACGTGGTGTTGGTAGTATCTGGGAGACAGATGGGCAGTACTGTAGGGCCCAGGGTTACCGGGTGTTTCAGCTCCAGCAGGGCTATGTCCCCATTGAAGTTGTGGTCATCTTTAGGGTTGTAATCTGGATGGATAAAGATCCGACGTACAGGGTGGTTACCCATCTTGTGGAGCTCTTCTACCTTGGTGTGGCCGAGGAATACATTAGACTCCTCTGCTAGCTGCTCCAGGCTTACGTTGTTCCCTCCTGCCCCTTTGGGGAAGATGGTGTGGGCAGCGGTGAGGATCCAGCGATCGCTCAGGAGTGCACCACCCCCTCTTCCATGGATGCCAGTCAGAGCCTGCCAAGGGAAATTGCCTCTCCTTGCTGACTTGCCGCCCATGATCCGCTGGACTTCAATAACGGGATTGACCGGCTTCCCACACACTGTGAAGAAATGCAAGGAGATTGTGACACCCTCTGTTGGCCTGGCCTGTCTCTCTCTTTTCTACACCATCACTGTTTGATTTCACCTTATTTTTGCCTTCCTGAATAGATTTCCTTGTCCTCCCTCACTGTTACCATTATCCTCGCTCCCCTCCCTGCATGTTTTTGTGGCTTTGTACTGACTGTAAGCATGAATCGGTAAACACCAGACAAAGAGTTTTTTACTGACCTGGCAAGCAGGCAGGAATCCTCACCTGGCCATCTTGATCCACCCAGGTTCCCTCAGGAGAGCAGGTGAATCTGTCTGTAGGATGAAAGGGAAGTGAATGAGATCCAGGCCTGCAGGCATGGGGTGGGAAGAAAGAATAGAATAGAATAGAATAGAATAGAATAGAATAGAATGGAATGGAATGGAATGGAATGGAATGGAATGGAATGGAATGGAATAGAATGCAACGGAATATTTTCAAGGGGTTCCTCTCCCCAAGGTGTTCCACATGCTGTACTCAGCCCTTCCATCCCAAAGGCATCCTTTCACAGGAAAAGCCGCCTGTGGTATAGTCTGGAATGTCTCCCCCTGGGATAGCTTGTACATCTCGAAGCACCTCAGTTCCACGGGACCAGTAAAGCTCAGGCACTGCTTCTGTAGAATAAAAGCCTGAAGAGCTACCTGAGTGAAGTCTTAACTTCACTCTTAACTTCACTCAGTCCACATGCTTACAGAGCACTGTTTGACCTCATTTAGCCCAAAGAAGGAAGAGAAGAAGTGAAGACATGGATTTTAGATTCAAGTTTCTGGTCTCTGTAGTTCACAGAGAGTAGGACAAAGTGGTTTGTTCCAGAAACAGGAAAAAGATGAGTCAGTTATTGTCCATGCTCAGTATTTATTTCTGAGCCTATATTGCAGGTCAGCTAATCTGCATGTCACCTCTCAACGCAAACTCCACTGCCTCGAACATTTTTGCTTTTCTTAGAAAGTTTGTGCTGGTGACTAAAAATAATTCATATACAATTTAACTTACACTGTAGTAAATGCTTCCAAGAAAGTATTTGCTGTTCTCTTTCACAATTGACTAAATCACAGTGACTCCCCGTCACAATTTGGCTGGTGCTGATATTTACTTGCTCCTGATTTTTTTTTTTCTGATGAGATTGAGCTCTTTATGAAGGAGTTAAACTCAGATGCAAGAATAATCAAATTCAACATTAGTCCCAACTTAAAGCACTCCTTAGCTGCTTGCCCCTGGCCCCCGCGCTAGCGTGCCACCTCTCTCCGGCACGCTGCACAACTGTGCGTCCATGCTGGCAACCATAGCCAGGAACTGATCCAGCTTAAAAATCTACGTTGTTTTTTTTTTTTTTTTTGTGGAGGCTAAATGAGCAGCCAAGGCGAGGAAATAACGAACTCTTTATACTGTTCTTGTAACCAAAGCTCCTGCATCATTAAATCATATCTTAGGTACAAAAAGAAGGCATGTGAATGGTTTTGAATGTTGCCTTAACATTTCTGACCTGCTGCATAAAAGTAGATCTTACCGTATGTACGTTATTTAGCCCTCAGACTACAGATGAGAGAATAAGACCTCCTGCAAAAGTTAAGGAGAGCATGGAGGAGGGATGCAATAGACTCGGGGAATGAAGCAGGGTGGGAACAGGCGGAGACAACGAGGCTGAGGAGATATGCTGCAGAGCCGGGGAAAGACTGGGGAGCCTTCACAGGAGAAAAGCGTGAGCCCTAAGCCTGAGGAGCAGAGACAATTCTAACTGGAAATCTGAGAGATCTTTTCATGCACAGATTTCAATGTCTGTGTGGGAATAGGACTCACCACCCCCTGTTCCGGTGACAATGTGATAATATGGCTCGTTGCATCGGTATGTAATCACTGACTGGTAGTTGTTGTTTGCAGGTTTGTTAACATAGCTGAATGCCCCATTGGTCAGGTCTGGAGGGTTGCCACAGTTCACGACTACAGAAAAAGAAAAAAAAAGAAAAAAAGAGGTGAATCAAAGACAGCTTTACTACCTGCAGGCTTAGGCTTGACTTGGATTGTGGCCATGATGTGAAGGATGGTGAGGACCAGTTAGTACAGCGGGCAGAGAGAGGGTATTCCAAAATGGATCCCAAACTGGGATCTTTTGCTTTTAGATGTTACGGCATTGTATAACTTTTTAGTGATATTTTATGCACTATTTTAAGGGAGGAAAAACATTTAAGTTTTTGCAAGTGGAAAATGTAATGAAAGTCAACTAGGTGACCTCCACAGGTCCTTCCAACCAGCATATCTATGAGTCTATGGCCACAGGCAAATTGAGTCATAGAGGCTGAACTCTCCGTGTTCTTGGGTGTGTGTGTGGGAAGCCACGGCAGGGGGCATAATCCCCATTCTCAGATCACTCACTTTCACAGCGGGGCATGGATTGATGCCATGTCCCGTCAGCCTGGCAGACAGCCGTGAAGGACAGCAGCTTTTGGTTGCCCTGCATGGGAGAGAAAAACACCTCTGTTGGTTGTACAGAGTCTTACATTCCCTTCCCCACATTAAAATACTATTCTATCTGCCCATCTTTTCACTGCTGTCCAATAGTTACCCCTCTGCAGTCTGTTCCAGTTGCTGTCCTCTCCCTTTGCTGCCTTCCCACTATCCTGTGTTTGCCACAGGTTACAAATTCTTCATAGCAGGCCAAGATATCAACAACCAGCAACCACAGCACAAGTCTGGGGTGCTACCCACTCCTGGCAATAGGACGGCAAGGGAGGCAGGTAACATCATCTGCTTCAAATCTGATTTCATATCCTTCCAAAGAGGTATTCGCGTTTACCAATGTTTCCTGGGATCTTTGTCTCTCATCTTCTACCAGGGCTTCATGAAATTGTAATTGCATAAGGGAGGGAGCTAGGAGAAAGGAAGGAGAAAACACTGGAAGAAAGCCGACAGAAGCAAGGACGAAACAGAAATTGCAACAGGTTCCATGAGCGAAATCTCCAAAGAAAGTTTTACTGAGAGGTGAAAGACTTACAGAAACTGAAGAGAAGCCAGAATATGGCTGAAGGGAGTGGAGAAGGGATCTCACCTTCATCAGGTTATACCCAGTCTTGCAGCTGACAACGAAGTAGTCCTGAAATTGATACACAGGCTGCAGGTCTCTGATGACGGTAAACTGATCCTGTGGGACAGGCTGTGGGCACCGTATTTCTGTTAGGGAATGGGACAAAGAAAGTTGGTATTAACAAATGGTGTAGATAGGCTGTAGTAGCCTCTGGGGAAGAAATGTCTTACTCTCTGAGGTGTAGCGGATCTTCCAGCCACGGCTGAACCCTGACCCATCGGTGAGGAAGAGTATGTCCACCTCATTGCTGTTGGTTTCAATGCTGCCAGGCGACTCCTTGCCACAGAATTCACCAATCTGTCTCCCTCGTGCTTGGATCTGATGAGGAAAACATGTATCACAGGGACAGAAACACACACACCTCTCTGCCCCAGTACTCCTATTTCAATTCAGACCACGTTTGCCACAGTGCCTATGACAGTGGACAGGGCTGGTTGTGTGACCTGTCTTTGATGACGTCTGCACTGACAGATCTGAACAAAGGGCTGAGCTACCTACAACTTCTGCTTCACCCTTGTCATGGGTAGCAGAGCTATCAACCCCTTCAAATCCTGAGATTAAATCAAATGGAGATAAAACTGGAAGAAGGACGAATTTTTGACTCCACTCACCAGGGCCTGTGACCCAGAGCCTCTGACCTCAGGACACTGGTAATTAAGCACACTGAGGGAGGGACAAGGGAAGAGCTCAGTCCTTCAAGTCGGGGCATTCTCCTTGTACTGATCCCATATTTCTCATCCAAATAGTGGTGTCCCCACAATTCATGTCCAGGTCTGGCAGCAGGGTGGGAAGTAGAGTTTGCTAATCTCCAGTACCTTGAGCTGGTCATAAGGGCAGTGGACTTGCTGGTGTTCGTCAATCTCAAAGGGTTCCAAGAACTTGAGGATGACAGACAGGCCCTTTTGCAGACGGATGCTGTAGTTACACTGGAGGTCTTCAGGATAGGGCTGGGGGTACTCAGGGCTGCTCAGGTACCCAGATGCCTCTGTGAACAACTCACTGCTGCACTCCACTGGTATAGAGGAAGAAAGCAGAGGTCACATTGTGGAGCTGTGTCTTCTGCAGCCCTGTCAACTGCTCCCTGAGTTACTTCTTCCACCCTTCCTGGCTGGAGGGCTCCTTCCCTGGAACCCTATGATCTTTCAAAATTTCAATTTACCTTTACAGGAGTGGTGGTCACTCTGAAGCTGGTAGCCAGTCCGGCAAGAACAGAAGTAGCCACCCACATAGTTGTGGCAGAAGTGCTGGCACCGAGGCCTTTCATCTTCCTCAGCAGCATTTTTAGGGTCACATTCGTCAAGATCTGAAGGCATAGGAGATGCAGGGACAAGGGGAGGAAAGCGTTAAACCTCTCTGCTGTACACTGAAAGTACATAGAGATTCATATCCTTGCTTACAACTCCTCTTCATTTTACTGACAAGGAGGGAAATTGATGGAGCCACGCAGGCTTCTTTTTGCATGCTGAGGGTATTGCCTACTCACCCACAGCTTGGTAATAGGCCAGGAAGCCCCTGTAGGGAATCACTGTGCCATTGTCTTCATTGGAGAAATCAGAGTGAAATGCCAGGTGCATCCTGTTCCCCTTAGATACAAATTCCTTTCTTCCTGGGTGATTGCCTGTGGTTGACCCAAGCTGGCCACAGTATCGGCCCAAGTTCTTCTTGTCTGCTTTGATCTGTCAAGGTTAAGGGGAAATCACGGAAGCCTCATGAGATTCTGCCTGCTTCATGCATCACTATTACCCAGCCACCAGCTGGCAGCAGCTGCTCCACCCATTTCTATCTTTAACTCCTTCCCTTTCCTTTGCGGGAAGCATGAGAGGAGGCCTGGTGAGTGAAGAGCCACTGCATATGGTGGCCACTAGATTCCCATCTCCAGCCACCCCTTGGCCCAGATTATCTACGCACATACCTTAACATAGTCATAGAAGCAGGACTCAGATGGCTCCAGGTCAAAATATCTGAAGGTCAGCTTCACCACGTAGCCTTTTGGGACGTGGATATCCCATTCACTGATGTTATTGTTGGGATACGGCTTGGGATAACCAGGGGATCTGATCTCCCCAAAAAGCTTTCTTGGGACTGGATGGGAACTGATCACTCCAAAAAAGAGGAAGGCCCAGAGGATAAAAGGAACGTGCCTGTGAACATGGCAAGTAAACTATGACATTGCACAAAATTAGGTCATCTGAAATCAGGGGAGACTTCACAAGTTACTTGTGCACTGTCTAATGGAATCCAACACAGGAGGCCTACTTGCAGGTCCAGCTTCTGGCTTGGATCACTCACGAACAAGGAGGACAGCTGAAATGAAGACACAAGCACTACCCAGGTTCCAGCAAGGCATCGTCACCCAGCCAAAGGGATTCATCAACCAGGAATCGGTTTGAAGGAGCACGGGCGAATTCCCCGAGCAACGTCTGCTTGCTCCCAGCAGTCACGGGGCTGGGTGCCTTAGAACCAGGGGAAGTTTGGCTCCCTTTGGCTCTGGTGAGTTTGCTGAGGAGCAATCCTGCAGTGCCTCCTGGGCAGCCCTCCACCCAGCCATGCCTCAAGCCCTCTCCTCCAANTTTTTTTTTTTTTTTTCCTCATTCTGCAGATCGCCCCTATTCCCCTCTGGGGAACGGGGGCTATCAGTGTTCCTCCAAAACAAGCTCACTGCCCAGACCTTATGAAAACATCAGCCAGGAAGCTCCTTCTTCCTCAACCCTACGCGCTAGCAAAGCTTTAATGGAGGGACAGCGAGATGAGCTTCGCCCCTTGGACCTCTTCTAGTTCCTGGAAGGGTCTAACCCTCCCGTTCCCTGCCCGCAAAGATGTGGCTGTGCCTTCCCCCCCTCCTCCCGCCCCCAGCGGCCCCCACTCACATGTCCATGCTCTCGCCCACCGGGCAGGCGCCCCTGCCCGTCCTCCCCGCTGCCCCGGCCGGAGCTCCGGAGCGGCGGTTCAGCGGGAATTCCGACCGGGGGCCGGGGACCGGGGACCGGTGAGGTAGGTGGGGAGAGGCGGAGGGAAGGAAGAGAAATCCCGGCTGCACACAGCCTGGCACCCACCCAGGCTCCCGCAGCCCGGCGCCTGCTGCCCTCTGCTGTCCAGCTGCTGCCCAGCTGCTGGTCCCCACGACCCCGCGAACACGGAGGCTCCGGGGGGTGCTTTTGGGGGTCCCTCGCATCCCAGCCAGCCAGGGGCGATCTTATCTCTTCTGGGCGAGAAGGCAGGAAAACGGTGGCTGGAGACCTTTCCTAGGGTTTGATCTGCAATCCGGCAGCTGCTCTGAGTCTGTGTGTGTGTCTATGTGTCCCAGATGTCCTCCTAGGAAGTGTCCCCCACGCCTTCTGGGCAGTTTTCTGGTGTAGGAAGAGCAGAAATTTTAGTCTGAACAATTTAATTTAAACTTTAAAAAATCAAACCATTAAAAAAGTCAAGTTTTCTCTGTTCTGGCTTGCTAAAGAGCATTTCAAAGGGTTTTTTGGGGGGGAGGATGGGAACTCGGAGCTTCTTCAGGGAAAGCAAGAAACCTCATACATTTGAGTTAGATATTAAGAAGAATTAATAAACCTATAGAATTAAAAGCATTCTGAGAACAAGTCCCTTTTCAAGGACCCTTCTTGCTGTTTGTTCTGCAAGCGTTTTTAGGAGAAACACGATAGCGAGATAAGGCCTTCAATATTTAATGGGGAAATGAGAAAAGACAGCAACTTACAAGCACATTTCAGGCTTTTATCAGCATAGTGCCCAAGACATGTATTGTACGCCACCAGCTTTGTGAAGTTTAAATTTCTTGGCTTTCAGACTTTGGTGTAAGAGATAAACCACCATTTTAGTGTTTTCCCTTAGAATTATGGGTGGCTTCAGAGAAATTAGCAAGCTTCTTGCATTGAAAGCATAGGAAACAATTCACAGCTACAAAACCATGTTGAATTAAGATGAAAATAGTGTTAAAAAGAGCGAAGAAAGTGTCTTTGAAAAATTTATGGAAGAGTGCTAGAGAACCTACTCATCAAACATATTTGAATTATTATCTGAAAAAGATCACATAAACATGTAATTAGAGCCTCTGTAATAACAGCATATGGCCCCACACATCAGAATTAAGATTAAGTGGGGGACATTACCCCAGTACTTCCTGATGTCCAAATATCTCCTCTGCATGATGAACATACTTGGGCAGGCTCACTGCTGTCCTGTGCCGGAGCAGGTTCTGCTGGCTTACTGTCCCACCAGAAGGGATGCTTTTACTCAGAAACCACATCTGGAAAGTAGCTGGCAAGCACTGGAAATTGGTCTCCGAGAGATCTGTTATGAACAGGTTACCAGTAGGAAGAGTGTTCCACGGCAAAGCATGGATAGACAGAGGCGATTGAGGATCATTTGTAAGGAAGCTGATCATTTCAGTGTGTTCTTGACAAGGAATCTTCTAACCAGAGGGCACTACTGGGAGTTCCCTGTGGCACTTTCAAGGCACATCTCCCATGTCTTCATTTCATGGTTGGACTCGATGATCTTAAAGGTACCTTCCAACCTAGATGATTCTATGATTCCTGCCCCAGCCTCGATAACACCATCTAGGCTACTAGGAGAGTACTTCAGCTGCTAAAGCAAGGGTGGTTAGCTGGGGGTATGCCTAACTGGAGCAGCCCACCTCTAATACATGTCCCATAGATCCACCTGATTGGGACCATATGGCTGCGCCCTCAGTCCTGCTCCAGTGCTCCCACTGGTGGTGTTCCCCTTCAGATGTTCTGTGCAATCCTGTTCTTTATGTTAGGTAGGAGCCAGGGAACATCTGGTACCATTTTTTTCCTCAGGAGGGTGTCCTGCCCTTTCTTTGCTTAAGGGAAAACATACATGTAGGGAAAAATACGTGTAGGACCATGGAATACATGTAGAACCACAGAACGCCAAAACTAGCACCTGTTTGCTCCCTGCTTGACTCAGCTGTGTTATAAGAGGACTGGACAATAAATCCAGACAGTATCAGAGCAAAGTAAAGAAACTGTAGATCTTCAGCACAGTCAAAGATGCCAACATCCTCTCATGGAGACTCCTGCTTCAAATACAGTGTGTTGCAGGAGGTGACTGGAAAGGAATGTGCTCTACAGACTCAGAAGCCATGAGATCATCCTCTGATGTGTAGTACCTCTCATCCACTAAGAAGATGATTTGGACACTTTACTCTCAAACTTGAAGCAAGGAAGACAGAGAAATACCTCTGTTGGGCCTCCTACAGCTACACCACCTACCCTAGAGTACACCAGGGCCACAGACCCAGGCTTCCCTGTAAACACTGAGCTGCTTTCCCAGGGCACTCTGCCTTCATCCCCTTGGTTTGACTATCCATCACAGTCTTTTGGGGACACTGCCACTAGCCATAGGACTTGGGCTTCACACAGCCAGGCCTGTGCTATCCGATGGCTTACCACTTTTTTCAGGCAAATCATGCCACTCCTGCAGCTCTGGCTGATGCGAAGATGACCTACCCCAACAGGAGGCTTAGGGGTGCGTCTTCCCCCTGGTATGAGATAGTGAGCAGCAGCAGCATCTTGCTAGTCTGTTTCTGTGTCGTCTAAATCAAGGAGGAAAACCAAGTGTAATACCCCAGAAGGAATGTAGTTCTGCAGCGCTAGCCACTCAGCAAGGGGCAAGAACAAAGACAGCATCCTCCCAATATCACACCATATCCCCTGCCTTATGCTAGCATCCTCACCTCCCACAGGCTTGTGTCTCAGCGATATAGTACTGTTGAGCAAAGTCACTATCTCACTTAGGCATCACACCTATAGCATGATTACAAAAGAAAAAACAGTGAATTATTAGTGCTGGTAGTTACTAACCAAAGCCCCAGAATAGATTGGCATACTATCCCTTATGATTATTATGAGCGTGGACCACATCAAGTGGGTATGATTCCTATCTATGGTTCTGGCACAACCAGATGCTTCCTGAAGATGAGAGGCTGTCATGGATATATGATGGCTGGCAACCCGTCAGAAGCAATCCACTCAGCATATCACCTCACAGGCTTACATGACAATTATGTGGATGGTTGGCATGCCAGTGGGAGAGTCTGGCTAACCACCTGAAGGCAATAGCTGTCTACCATCAAACCAGAATGTAGGCCAAAAAGTTTGTACCAGCTTTTGGTACAGGGCCCGAAATGAGTTGATGAGTTGTCAATCACACAGTCTGGAAGACAGCAATCTGGACATGGTGAAGGGAGCTTCATGTTGGGGATCAGAAGCATCTCAGAAGGGCTCTCTCATATGGAGGAGTATGAAGAGGGCAAGAGCTGAACCAGCTTCAGCTGCTGTCAGTCAAAGTTCTGCCTTTTGCAACCTCGTGATACAACACAAAATAATGTAGAGACTTCTTATGAGAGAAAGAATGATGGGTTGTGGAGGTCTGCACAGAGCAGATAAATGACATGCTTGAATGGTGTGGCTGATTGCTCGTTGGGTTTGATTGTCCCCCACACAGTGGTACTCTTGCACTGTGGATATTGACAGGGTGCTGCAGCCTGGGATGTACTCAGAGACAACCTTGAAGGGCCAGAGGTTGACATTATAGGTACAGCTGCAGTTCCCCAACTCCTTATCACATGTTCTGAAGTAATGCTTTTCTCATAGCACTCATCTTTGCAGTTGTCTGAGAAGCTCTTTGGAAAATACTACATTTTAGATGAGCTGCTGGAGGAAAAAAATTGCACCTTCTCAGCTCGAAAAGGGCCTGTATTTTCAAAATCAGCCTACCTCTTGGTTCTCCGTGATGTCAGTAGCTACACATTTCTGCGTACCCTGCCCTTCAACCTTTTGTTGGGAGGCAGCCACAAGCATCCTTCAGAAACAACTGCCTGTGGGCTCGTGCACATCCCATCAGGTGTCTTCATTAAAGGACACCTCTGTCTTTGGCACTGGTCTGGCTTTTCAGGGGACCTCACCTCCTTTGACTCTGTCCCTTGGCCTCCGATTGTTGAGAGGAGCTGTGAATCAGGGGAGCTGTGATGGCCGTGGGCAGACGCTGCCAGGAACGCCAGAAGGAGTGCTGGGGCTAGAGGTGGTGACTGGGGTTTCCTACACCAGGAGGAGAACCTGAGCCTTCCTCACCCTCAGGACCTTCTCAGGACCGCAGTGAAGATAGGGCTGGTTCCCTTGACCCCGTCCTCGGACTTCACACCATTACGTGAAGGACAAGTTCTGTTTTCCACCCAACCTGCTCGAGGATCCCAGAATCCTGAGAAGAATGTGGGGTCCCCAGGGGACAGGAGGACACGGCTGGTGGCGGTGGACTGCGGAAGAAGGGGCAGCCTCAGCCACCCTCGCCCATTCGAGCATCAACTCCGGCTTCCCNGGACGGGCGGGGGGGGGCAGCGCGGGGTTTGAGGGTTTTGGGGGGCGGCGGGAGGAGCGCGGGAGGGGGGGAAGGGGGGGCGGACCGGCCGTGGAGCATCCCCCGCCCCGCTCCTCCCCGCCCCGCTCTTATTCTGAAAGGAGCCTCCGTGCAACCGACGGCCCATCGCCCTCCCCGCCCCGGCCCACCCGGGCCGCCTCCTCTCCCCGCCTCCCGCTCCCCGCAGGCCCGGCCCCGCCGTGACCACCACCACCACCACCACCACCACCCGCCCCCCTCCCCCGGGCCGCGGGAGGGCCCGGTCCGACCCGCCCCGTCCCGTCCCGGCCACCGCCGGGCGAGAGGCGAAGCAGAAGAAAAGACGCTGCGATGGAGGGGGGGGGGGTTTGTGTGTGCTCGGCTCGGTCGGGTCTTGTTTGCTTTGTCAACGCGGGGCAGTTTGCACCGGGGAGGCGACGGTCCGTCCCGTCCGGGCATCCGTCCCCGGGGAGGAGCGGGTGGGAGCGCTCACTTCACCTTCTGGAAAACCT
>RSEF01000001.1:94331451-94350270 GCA_003993805.1 Himantopus leucocephalus
ATTCTATTCTATTCTATTCTATTCTATTCTATTCTATTCCTCACATCTGCTGTGGTCAGCAGGGCTGGGAGGACATCCAGCTTGCGTGCTGCGTAGAGGGGCAGTGGGCACCCTGCCTGTATTTACGTGGGGCTCCCCATGCTTTCGTTGCTGGGAAGCCAGAAGCTTCTGTGCATTGCCCCAGTACGCAGGGTCTGTGGGACTTCCCTCAGCACAGATGGAAAATCCTTCCCCAGACAGGAGAAGGCCTGTAGGCAACTCCTCTCCCTCTGCTCTGGGATGTTACAGCGAGCCCTCTAGCACCCTCTTCGTCTGTTCCCCAGTTCTCGGACTCCTTATTCGTCCGTGCTGACATTCCTGACTCCTTCCCTTCTCGGTAGGTGCTGCCTCAGGAGAGATTGACCTGCTGCCGGTGCCTAGCCCCACTGCGAACTGGACTGCGCGGCTCTCGGTGCACTACAGCCAGGACAGCAGCCTCATCTACTGGTTCAATGGCAGCCAGGCTGCCCAGGTGCCTGTGGTGAATGGGCCAAATGCTCATGAGGGGCTGAGTGACCACTTCACCCTGTCCGTATGGATGAAGCATGCCGTGGTGCCTGGCAAAGGCAGGCGGGAAGAGGAGACGGTGATCTGCAGTACAGTGCAGAGCGGTGAGACACCTTTCCTGGGGTGGTGACACTTCTGCCCGCTGCCTCTAACTTGTTAGAAGGGATTGTCCCTGCAGGGGGAAAACTCTTGTGTTCCAGGGCAGGACCTGGGCGGGGGTCCATCCTTAGGGGAGCACAGCTTTTTCGGGTGTCGCTTTTTCTGGGAGCAGTCAAGCCCGTAGCGAGCACACAGTGCTGCGTGCCGGTCGTGCCAGCTAGCGTGTGCTTCTGGGCTCTAGCTCGGGAGACTGCTCCGAGGTGTGACGTGTGACTCCCTGTGCTTGTCCCTGGCAGAGGACGGCTACTCTCATTACTCTCTGGCTGTGCACGGCTGCCGGATTGCTTTCCTGTACTGGCCATTGCTGGAAAGCGCAAGGCCTGTGAAATTCCTCTGGAAGCTTGAGCAGGTGAGGAAGCAGTTTTAGCTCTTCCCCATGTCCCTGCTCCTCCTACCCTTTGCTGATCCCTTCCTCTGCTGTCTGTTGTAGGTCTGTGATGATGAATGGCACCATTATGCCCTCAACCTGGAGTTCCCCACTGTCACGCTCTATGTGGATGGTGTCTCCTATGACCCTGCCCTCATCCATGACAATGGCCTCATTCACCCCCCACGGCAGGAACCCTCGCTCATGATTGGAGCCTGCTGGACCGGTGAGTGCCCACTCCATGAACCATGCTCTTCCTATATGGGAAACAAGGGAGTGGAGGGAGAGCCAGAAGAGGCGAAAGAAACACCACCCAGTACTAAATGATGCAAACCACACTGCAGTCATCTTGCCTCCTTGGCACCAAAGCCAATGTGGTCCCTTCCTTCCTTAGGACCAAGCCAGCAGGCCACAGTAATAATAGCTCAGGGACAAGTGTCATCGGCAGCTTCTTGGACAACAGCAGTAGAACATGCAATGGATAGCCAGCTTTCAGGCAGAGGAGAGTTGAAACTCCGGTACCTCATTCAGGCATGGCCCTTTCTATCAAAGCTTTTCACCAGAGAGCAGGCAATACGATTTGTGCTGCTGGTTGTATTGATGGGGATTTCTATGTCTTGAGGGTCTATATGAAGAAGTCACAAATCATTCTGTAGAAGAATTGCGTTGGAGGACAAAAGATCAGGTTAGGAACATAGCTAGCCACTACCAGATTAAAACCTGTTCTGTAGAGATGTAAGGCCATATTTCCCAAGCCTTTCAGTTCTCCTGCAAGGCTGAAGCAGGACAGAACTAAAGGAATTTGCCTGCTGCTTGCCTTCACTCCAGCAGAAATTTCTAGCAAGATCAAATCTTTACTGTAGTACTGCTTCTCCCAGGTCAGGGATCTTCCCACCCCACAGCTCTGTGCTCTCAATTGGCCTTTTGCAACCAACAAATACTAGTCAGCTTGGGACACCCTCCTGGAACCATCTGAGTTTCAAAGGAATGTTGAGAACATGGCTTGTTGTGAACATGGCTAGGACCATGTTCCATAAATGGGAATCAATTAATTCCCCAAATAGATATCATTGGGAAAGGAGAAAAAAAACCCTATACTTTCTCCCTTGTATCGGTTACTCATCCTACAGTCTCACCAACCTCTTCATGAGAGGGACTCTGCCCTCTTTCATCTGTGATGTGCCGTCTCTAGGGTTGAAGGGTACACTGCTTGGCACATGACTCCAGAGCTGTTTTTTTGGACTGGCCAATACAGGCACTTGTATAGATACTTGCCTGACCTTGTAATTACCCTCTTCCAATGCCTTATTGCTTGACTGAATGTTCTTCTTTTGCAGAGGAGAAAAACAAAGAGAAAATCAAAGGAAATGAGAACTCTACTGATACTGTGCAGGGTAGGGAAAAGAAAGAAGATGGTTCTCTTCCCCTCTTCACCGTGCATGACTGTCACTTCTTGCATGGTGCCTTCCTCATACAGCTCCCTCAATCCTGTCCTGCCACCTCCCACCATCCTGGGAGGAAAACCCTTATTTGGCAGATTGGTCCTTGATACTTTGATATCTGTGGAGCATGAAAAGGCTGATAGGAGGACTACAGCCTGCTTTGAGAGATGCAGTATGCTTTTCATGTGGAGAAACGAGTCCTCATGCCTGATCATTAAAGTTGGTCTCTGAAGAGCACAATAGCCATTAGAGACATCAGGAGATGTCACCTCATCCCTAACTATCTATGGAATGTATAGTTTCTTTTAAAAGCCCTCACAGGAAGCAGAGTGAGAAGGGGACAAGAAATTGTTTCCATCTGGCATTCAGCAGTTTGGCAGAAACTTCTCTATGCTACCCACCGTTCACTGCCCTAGTCTTTCTGTTGGTCTGTTTTTCTCGTTTCCCCCCATCTGGAATTCAAAAAACTGTCATATCCGTACTTCAGCATCCCCCGTCTCCTTGTCTTTGCTTTTCCATGTCCTGTGCACCCCTCTGTCTCTCTGTACATCCCCTAACATCTGTACGTCCCTCACACTGTTGCTTTTGTTGTTTTTGCTCTCTTCCTCGCCATGTCTCTCACACCCTCCACCTCCCATGTTTCCCTCAGGAGATCCTCTGTCAATACACCACTACTTCCATGGTTACTTGGCTGGCTTCACTGTGCGCCCTGGTAGCTTGGAGAGCCGGGAGGTTATTGAATGCCTGTATGCCTGCCGTGAGGGGCTTGATTACAGTGACTTCGACAGTCTGGGCAAAGGGATGAAGGTACGCCCATCTGCCCAGCTTGCATGGGTCTCCTCCACTCTCCTCCCCAGCCTTGCTTCCCAGGACTTTGCCTGCTCCCCCACCTCAGACAATGACCCACCTTTCTCCTTTGTGTCTCTCTTAGCCTGGACGCTTGGCATTTGCCAAGGAACCCTGAGTATTTTCTTCTCTTCCACCTGTAGGTCCATGTGAACCCCTCTCAGTCCCTGCTCACCTTGGAGGGTGACGATGTGGAAACCTTCAACCATGCAATCCAGCACGTGGCTTACATGAATTCACTGCGCTTTGCTACCCCTGGAGTCCGGCCACTCAGACTCACCACTACTGTCAAGTGAGCGGATAAAGCAGTACCTCCGGCTGACTTCAGCAGGAGGGTTACCTCTCTTTTGACTAAAATTACACTCCTTCACCTTGTATTTTAATTCTAGCTGATGGTCTCGAAATGGGTAAAAGTCTTCCTGAAAAGAAATATTAAAGTATCCAATATCCAAATGGATGCTGTAATACGGGGTCCTGGGGTCTATGCAGGTAGCAGAACATCTGCCTTCACTCCTGGTGTTCCAGGCTTGTGGGCTGGTTTTAATTTTCTCTGTGGTGTGTGGATGTGACCAAGTCATCTGAAACCCAGTGATGTCATTCCTACCACACCTCTCTGTCTTGCACAGCAGGCTATAGGGAAGCTTTAGGAAGACTACCAGAAAAACTTCAATTTTTCTAATGGTAGTCCAAAGACTACCATTCCCTTCACTGGCAGTAACGAGCGGAGTTGTTCTTTTACAGTGTTGCTGGTGGAAGCTTTGGCCAACTGATGCTTTCTATGGCTCTCCTTCAGGTGTTTCAGTGAAGAGTCTTGCGTCTCCATTCCTGATGTGGAAGGTTATGTTGTGGTGCTACAGCCTGATGCTCCCCAGATCCTGTTGAGTGGCAATGCCCACTTTGCTCATCCTGCGTCAGACTTTGAGGGTCCTTATGGGGTCCCCCTGTTCCCCAACCTCCAGATCACCTGCTCTATTTCTCACCAGGTGGAGGCCAAGAAGGACGAGAATTGGCATGGTACCGGTGAGTAAAGTACAGGGCGAGCGATAAGAGACAAAATGGAAAGCCCTACAAGAGTTGCTGTCCTGCAGAGGAAGCCCCTCGTTACACCCGAAATAGGAGAGTTTACAAATATAGAAGCAAGGCACATTGTCTGCCAATGTAGGCTAATCGGTTCTTATCCCTTTCTGCTCCTCCCTGTACTTTTTCTATCCACACAGTTCCTTTGCCTCACTCTCTCCTCCTCCTTTCCCAGGCTGCTCATTCTTAATCCCTTTTGCATTTTACCTACATTTCCTTTTATTGAATCCAGCCCTGGATAGATGTCCTGCCTGTTACCCTCTCCACTCCTGCGCTTACTCAGTCTCCTCCTGCTTCCTTCTCTCCTGCTTTCCTTATTTCTCACCCCCTCCCATCTCTTCCTGCATCACTTATTCCTGTGAATTCCCCAGTCAGTTTCCTCACACCCTGTAATATCTTGTCCCTCAATTTCTCTCCATCATCCTCAGATTATTTCTCTGCACTCTATGCTCTACATGTCCTTTCACTTCTTTCATATCTCTTCTGGTAATGGGATTTTTTGCTCACAGTTTTCTGTTTAGCAGATTTGCCTTTCCTCATACAATGCTGAGTTCCTTGACTTAGAGCAGGTTGGTCTTAGCCCTGCTGAAAGCAGTTAGTCATTGAATGTGGTTGCCATTTTAAAGAAGATAAGATCTTAACCATGGTAACCAGCAGTCGTGAGACGAGACGGGGGAGAGCTTTCAGAAGCGCTCAGGGTCTGGGAATGTGTGATAGAGTCGTTCCTAATTTGCACATTGTCATTGTCAACAGAGTCCTTACAGCCAAGATGTGTTATCGGGAACCAGTCTGATAATAGTATGTTGTTCCAAAATAAAGTGACTTTATTATGTGCATAAATAATGCCATTAGAAGCAGGGGGACTCCTCCAACAAGTAATTAGAGCGACAGTGATTTTACTCAAGGTCAGTGCTAGCCAGAGAAAGAGAAGTCATTACGTATGATGTGAGCGCTTTTAAGTAAGCGGGTACCACCCTGACTAACTCCTGCCTTCACTGATGGCTGCCTGGCTTTATGGCCCTGTCTTCTTTCCGTTTGCATCTCAGTGACAGACACGCGAATGTCCGATGAGATTGTGCACAACCTGGACGGCTGTGAGATCTCGTTAGTAGGAGATGACTTGGACCCAGAGAGGGAGTATCTGCTCCTGGATGGGGCACTGCTGCAGCAGCGGGGCCTGGAGCTTGTCAACACCTCTGCCTACCTGACCATCACAGGTGCGTCCTCTCCTTGGCCACAGCTGTCTAATTACACCTCTCGCTGCCTGTCAGGCATAGGTGGGAGGAGCACTTAACCCCATGTTAGAGATGTGTTGGTGTACTTTGTGAGACTCCGAGATGTAACCGTTTGTTGACCCCTGGCTTTTGGAAGTCCCAGGCCATTTCCCTGGGGAGGTGGCTCCTCCTCCAGCACACAGTACTAGGGCATGGTGTCTGAGCCCTTACCCAGGCTTGTATCACTCCTCTTGACTTACTTCTTGGGGTTTGGTGTGCTCAGGTGCCAGCAGCATTTTGCATGACATGACTGGGGGACGGCACATCCCACAGGCTGTGGACTGGTACACCACTATTGTACTCTCCAGAACGTAACAAGGCTGTTGCTCTTGATCCTTCCTTCCCTTCCACTTGTTTTGGCAATGCAAGCAGGGATTTCATCAGGTCCTTTGCAGCCAACTCCATCTCTGCTCCCTTCCTAAAATTAATGAACCCAGCTTTGCCTTGGGTTCCTCTATAGCTCCTAGTTACTACAGGGTTATAATGCCAGATGACGCCAATTCTCTTGTTTCAGGTGTGGAGAGCATTGCAGTTTACGAGGAAATACTACGCCAGGTCTCCTACCACATCAACCATGGTGCTGCTCTTTATGAACGGAAGTTTCACCTGTCCTGCACTGAGATGAATGGACGCTACTCGAGCAATGAGTTTACTGTTGAGGTACGAGATCAATACATGCACCTACAGGTGCTTGTGCGTGGCTGGAGAGGACATGGTGGACAGGAATGCACACAGTGTAGAATGTATCATGAACACAGGGCTGAGTCTGTCTCACTCTGGTCTTTGTGCAGGTGAATGTCCTCCACAACATGAACCGAGCTGCTCATCCTAACCATATTCTGAGTTCCCAGCAGTTCATGCACCGAGGCCATCACTTACCCCCAGAGCTATCTGGGCACAGTTTGGCAAGCACTCATAACAACCCAAGTACGTAACACTATCTTTTGGATTTATTCCTTTGGGTCAGAATGCTGTTTTTGTGATATCCTGGTAGAACGTATAGCAGAGAATTCCTTTCCCTATACCCATGTTACTGAGTTCTCATTATACTGTCCTGTCCCGCTTTTCGTTAGCAAATGGACTGCGGTTTGTGTCAAATTGTGTTTTAGAGCTTGGCGCAACAATCCTCCTCTTTTGGTGTGTTGTTTTCTTGATGTAGAAGCAGTCTGAAATCTACACCTGAGAAGGTCTAAAAAGAACAACCATAAGCTGGTACGATTTCATTCGTGCACCTCGCAAAGGTGCTATGCGGGCTTGGGTAATGTAATTTCAGAAAGAAGCTTCAACAGCAGGAGGGAAACAAGAGAATCAAAACTGTCACTGCTCTAAAAAAAAGAGATGGTGACAGAAAAATATAGGAGATGGCACCACACAGACAAGAGGAGGACTCTTGCCCCCAAAACAGAGGAGAGAGAAGCCTGAAAGCTGGACTGGAGATTAGATTTGTTGGTTTGTGCTGGCAGCCCTGTGCCACAAGCATGACCGCAGTCCACTTGGCTCCTCCTAGGCTGGGAAAGCTCTAGGACTGTTACAGAGGACCCTGCGTTGGTTTTGGCCCCCTGTCGTAGAGAACGCGGAAAGCACCTTTGGTGCTAGTTTTTGCTGCAGCTTCCTGCAGCAGCTGATCCCAAGCTGGTCCAGTCCTGCAGCTGGCACTGAGCCACTATAGGGACAGCCTACGTATGTGCTGGGAGAGCACCAAAAACCAGCCTTTGTCACTCCCTTCCCCAGCTCTGCCCGATCGCAGCAGAAAAGGAAAAGTTGTCCCTGCGGTACGGAACCACCCAGAACAAATCCACGGAGGGCCTGGATAGATTTTGCAGGGAAGGTGGTTCTCTGGGTAGTCAAGGCTTGGCATACAGGCATAGAGCAAAGCGATGGGAGTTGGGCTAAGGGTCTTAGATGAATTTCAAGTTTTCTCCTGTAGAGAAGTCAGGCTTTGACCGTGGCAGTAATAGAAGGCCATCATAGCCCTCCCCTCTGCCCCACGTACAAAGCAGTCTTCTTTTGCCTTCCTTCTTTCTCTACTGCTTGCACAGAAGTCACACCCTCTGAAAATCATCCTCATGCCCTCAGAGGCTCTCCGGAGCCCACATTTCTCCCTCCTGATGGAGATGCCAGCTGTAGATAAAGATGTGCAGAGTCCACAAGCTGGGCCGACATCAGAGGATGCCTGGACCTAGGCATCCTGGAAAACCATGCAGGTCTCAAGCAAAGATACAGCAGCTGGAGGCAGGAACTTGCCTGTGCCCAGGGGAGCAGAAAAGTCAGGACATGTTCCTGCCTAGACCAAAAACCCAAGCTGTGCCCAGGAACCCCAGTTCCTGCAGGTCAGGCTGGAAATGCGTTTCTGTGACAGACTCTAACCATGCCTTCTGGTTTTCTTTCTCCAAAGTGGTCCCCAGTGCTGCCACTGTCATCATTGTGGTGTGTGTGGGCTTCCTAGCACTCATGGTGATCCTTGGCATCCTGCGCATCCACTCCCTGCACCGGCGGGGAGTGGGGCAAGAGGTCCCTGGGGCTGCTGAAGGGAGCCACATAAGCACCGGAGGCAAAGAGAGTGACATGTTCTGGGACGACTCGGCCCTCACCATCATAGTCAACCCCATGGAGGTGAGGAGCAGTCACAGTGGCTGGGGCTGGGCGGGCAGCTGGGTTGCCAGATCCTCCCCCTTACCCCATGTCTCACCTCCCCAGTCCTACCAGAGCTGCCAGGAGAGGGCAGCAGAAAGCGGCGAGGGCAGAGCTACTGAGGGCATGGAGGACGAAGATGACAGCACCGACTCGGAGACACCCGACTCCCCGGACAGCAATGACGTGGATGACCGACACATCATCGGCAAAAGCGACGGGTCTCACCGCTACTAGGAGCTTTAAAACACCAGTCCAATGGATTCTCCCCAAAACATAAGGCTGGAAGGAGGAGGTGTCTTACTTTTAACTTCTTCCTTCCCCCACCGTGTACACATGCGCTCCTCCCTCATTTGTCATTTCTGCCTCCCATGTTCCTTCATCTTCTGCCATTCTCATTGTGGACATTCCCCACATTATTGACCCCCCATCTGGCTCTCTAGAAACATGTGTTAGGGCACTTGCACATGACAGCGGCACCGTTCAAACTATGATGAGGAAGGAGAGGCTTGGAAAGAACAGAAATTTGGAAGGAGGAGCCAGCCACAGGGCTCAGAGTGGGGTCTCTCACAACCCCTCCCCAGATATTATATATATATATTGTATATTTTTTCAATGTTGTCGTTTGAGGTTTATTCTTGTTTCATGCAAAAAAAACCCACTGCAGCTTGTGTCACTTTGTAAAATTGTCGATACTCCTAAACTAAACGAATGAAGGCAAGAAGAATGAGGAAACAAAGTGGATTTTAAAATAAATGGATTTCAAATAAAATATTCAGGGCTTCTGCAGTTTTTCAGTACAAGCAGGGAAAGAAACAGTCAGTGTAGCCTCTAATGTGAGACTGGAGATTGTCCAGAGCATGTATTTACTGAAATGACTGCTTTATCTCGCGGAAGGGTTACATTTTTTAGTGTATGTGTTGAAACAAGAAAAACACATCACCCCTGAACCTACACCCCCTCCGCTGCCACACACCTTTTTGAGAGTCAAAATACTCTTTGTAAACACAATGTAGCCTTCCCCTGGATACGGGGCTAAGAAGGCATCCCAGCCTGTCACAGGCAAGTGTAACACATGCAGCAAACTGAATTATTGAATACAGAAAAAAAAAATAAGGCTCTTCCCATACACTTAGTGTATCATCAGTACAAACAGGCCAAACCCTCAGCTGCATTCGTCTTTTCACCTGATCCACTTTCTTTACCAGCATAAAAGAACATTTTTCACACCAGGGGTTCCAGCTTGTAGCAGAACAGCTCCAGCACTTCTGAGGGAAAGAGGTGTCCTCCTCTTTCTGTTGGGAATGGAGGAGATGGAAACACAAGATACTGGCAAAGCATGGCTATGAGCCCAGTAGCATGAGTTGTTAGGTTAGCACTTCTCAGCAGGTCGTGCTTCTTCCCTTGATCTACTCGGTCTGATTATTCAGACCCTGCAAGACAAAAAGAGGCTGTCAGCTGCCTGACACTTCTTGGGGCAATGGCTTCAACGTGTTAAGGACCCACGGGAAGATTCTGCAATAGGACATTTCCTGGCAGCCAAGGTTGACAAATCCTCCTTAGGGGCAGGAAGGTAGCACAGCAGGTGAGAGTGGAAGAGCCCCTCTGAGGGTACGAAAGGTCTCAGCACAAGACCTTTGCTGGCTGCAGTTCTCTTGGATGTCTCAGCTCTAGCCTGTCTTCATGTCCAACTGTGCCCATGCATGGTTGTAACTGGGTCCAAAAGAAGCAAACATGCTGAGGCTGTCTAAGATACTCTTATGCTTTCTCCTTCGTCTCCTTTCTAGTAAGCTCCATGCCCTTGTTTCATACAGGGAGCTTACAGCAGGCAATGTCAAACCAGTGCCCTGACATCTTGCAGCACCAGAATAATTCAAGACTCCAGAAAGAAGAAAGGCTACATTGTGCACATTGGAGCAAAAAACTTCGCACAAAATAGTCTTACGTCCTGAGAATGCTATGCCTGACCCAGTTCTCATATGTGATGAAAAGTACCACCTCTCAGAGCACAGAAAAAGACCGAGTCTCAGGAAGATGAGGTCCCTGTATCTCTACAGCAGCTTCAGCCAGGTGCTACACTGTGCTTACAAGGTGGAAGAGGCCAAATGTACAATGAGTTCATAGGTAGCCATCATGATAGCTGTGTTTGGGATCTGGCGGATCAAGTGAGCCAAGAGCCCTCGGTATAAAGCCAAGGGTCCCTCTTCATGGATCACAAGCTGCAGAGTCTGTATAAAGGAACGGTATCGTGATCCTTCTTCTCGCAATCGTGTCCGAATGACCTCTGGAGAGACAAAAAAGGAAGTGATATTAGCAGATTGATCCTACAGGCATGGCCTCTCACATCAAGGGGAACAGAAGCAAGGAGAGTGGACCTACTCACCATGTGGATATGCAATACATGAAGCACATGTTTTGGAGACAGCAGCAGCTCCCATTAGTCTAAAGAAATCATGGCTGTTTGGTGAAAGTGTGAGTGGTGGTGACAGGGAATGATGGCTGTTTCTCAGCCGCTGTTTCAGTGCTTCATAGATGACAAAGTGTATGATGGTCTCTGACACTCCAGCATAGGAGGCAGTGATACCACGGTAAAATCCACGAAGGCCTTCAGTGCGGTACACATGCATGGCACACTGGACAGCATTGCTGGCAATCTCTCCCTTCACCCTGTAAAAAGGAGGGAGGGTTAGAACGGCATACTGCTCCGCTGACCTAAAATGCTGTTGTGAACACAACTGTACGACTCTTCCCCAGCATGCGTTGAAGACCTATGTCCTGATGGCGAGTCACAGACCGCTACCCAACCCCACCCCAAAGGCAGTCCTCATTCAACACAGAATGGCTCTGCATTGCTAGCCTGCCTTACCTGGCTTCCAGCTGCATCCTGGTTTTCACTAACCAGATAGGATTGGTGAGTGTGGCAGAGGTAATACCTGGAGAACAGAAAAGGAAGACAGCTGTGAGCACCAGGATTGCACTGACAGTTTGTGAGGAGGTGCCTATCTATCAGCTCTCCGAATTCCGCTTGGCAAGCTGCAGGCATTTGCAATTTGACAATGACCTTGAGCTCCCATGGGAGAAGAGACATTTAGGGCAGACTATTTGATTCTCCTCCTGCCCCATTCCAGCCTTTTTCTGGTGGTAATTAGCTCCTCTGCTTCCCACATAACCCTACTACAGGCCCTGGTGTTACAAAGAGGCAGGAAACAACAGGCTAAACTTGCAAGAGTGGAAGATTTTTAGAGAACTGGGATATATCAAGAGAAACGATTCTGTGAGTGGTCTAAATTACACACTGTCTTCTCCCTCTCACAGCTGAATGGAGCTCTTTTCCTGATAGCAGTGGAAGGCATAAAGACTAGATCCATGACTTGAAGAAATGAGCCCAGGAAGAACGAAGAGTGAGAAAATGTTTTGGTTACTCAGGGAACTCACTGCTCCAGGTGTGAAGGAAGAAAACTTCAGAAAAGAGAGCAGGACTGATGTGAGCAGCGATAAGGAAGGAATTAAACGCATTTACGCTTACAGACAGAAGGACCCCTTGGCTCTGATTTGAGACAGAAGAGGCTCACCTGCACAGGCTGCTGATAGCATGTGTACTTTCTTGGACTCTGGTACGAGGACAGCATTGAGCCTCTCCTTAACACCAGAATAGGCAGCAAAATATATAGCCCTGGTTGGAAGGAAATACAGAAGAGGTTACAGCTTAGCCACGAGAAGCAGCGACAGCACTGCTGTAGGGTCTCACTCCAACTTTTTTTACTCCCAGCACAGGTTTGTCTAATGTGACATCAGATACTGTTTATACTAGGCCCACAGCAATCATATATTACAACTATGATCAGAAGGTCCAGAAAATGCGTGTGTGAAAGGGTCCTGTGGCACAGTGAGCACAAGGCCCAGACTGCTTTCAGTATGTGGAGCAATAGCTGTCACACAGCTATTAGTAATAGTGCACAGCATGAGCTATCCTCAGGGATCTGTACTCACCGGGAAGGAGCAACCCCAACAAGGTTTGGACCCAGACCTCGGAACAGGGATCGCATGCCTTCCTTCTCAAGGATGGCCCTACAGAAGGAAATGAACAAATCAGCAGAATAACCAAGATGGGGGCCCTTCTCCTTCTTCGTTCTTCAGTCCTTCTGATAGCATCCTCTCCTCACATCCTGTGGTATCCTTTTTCTGCCCTACTCTCACTTCCTCTCCAACCACTCCTCCCCTCTCCTTCAGTCATTTCTTCCTATTCTTGCTGACACCATCACTCTGGGTCTGATCAAACCACTAGCTGAGAAATTTCTCACAGTCCCAAAAGCTGCCTTGCAGACTCAGAGTTCAAAGCACAGGTCAACTGTGATAAGTAGATGTACCTGTGCTCTGATGAAACTTCCTACTGCACTTGCGGTTTCCAGAGACTCAGCTCAAATGCTACTTCCATCTCTCTCTCCCCCCGCCCCGCTCCCCAGCCCCGACCTGAAGGCCAAACCTTCACCTCCCTGGTGCTAACATGCACAATGCCCTATCCTACTCACCTCAGCAACTTGAGAACTCCAGGAGATGGTGGGGTGGGGTTCATCAGCCTCACGCTCATCCCCGGCAGCTGTATCTCTGAGAGGCACAGAGGCCGCAGCGCCAGTTGGGATGACTGTAGACGTGTCTTCACCACTTCCAGCGGACATGTCAGGATGGCTCCAGCTGTGCCACCACATCTAGGGCATAACAGCACACGCAAGAATGACCCCTGTGCAGGAACAGGGCAGTAATTCTGACCCTGCTCGTCCACAACCTCTCCCCTCTAGGAGAGGTTAGGTCTCCCAGCCTGCGTCACACATGACCTCCTGCTCTGACATTTAACATAATAACGGCCTAGCTTGGGACATCTCCTGGCAGCCTCACTCCAAAACCTCACTCAGTATTTGAGACAAACAGTTCCAAGTCCATAGGGACTCACCAGTCCCTCAGCTCAAAGCTGCTGATCTTTGCATTCAGAATTTCCCAGAGCAAACATTTCGGCTGCCCAACCTCGCTGCAATGCCTTTTGCTGAGATCACCAGGCACCGTGCCTCACACCTCCCCGCAGCACATTGGCTCACAGAAGGGCAGCACAAAACTCTCCCACCCCTCAGCCTGCCTGTGTCTTTAATGCATAACCCATTCAGCCCCACATTTACAAGGCTCTGTAAGCAAGCTCTGTATTTTCTGCCAACAGCCAGGCTCGCCCCCAGCCTGACTTGCTTAATGAAAGAGGACTACGACCTCTAGCAGACGGAAGCTATTTTTGGAACTCATGAACCATCACCATCAATCAGTCTAGTCACACCTCAGTAACGCTGAAAGGACATGTATCCCCTTTTTCCCTTTCTGCCACCCAGGCACAAGTCAGAACTGATACGTTCAGTTCTCAGCTTCTGCCCCTTCAGATCCTTTGGCTGATAACTCTGTTCTTCTAGAGGATGCTCAGTACCTGAAAGACTGTTTTGAGATTAATCTGCCTGGAGCAGCCATGCAAGAGGCTTTGATGAACAGACAGTTGTTCATATCTGCTACAGCCAAATTCGCTTTGTTTCACAAGAGATGGAGGCTTAAGGAAAGCTCACGCTGCTCCAAAGAAAGAAAAGCCAACCAAAGAACTACAAGATATCAGAGAAGAATCAACTATATTAACAGAATTATGTATGATGGTACAGGACAACAAATGGCTAGAGTTCTGAAGAATTATTTTGAAAAAGACTATACAGCTTAGTGTACACATACATTGCTCTCACAGCCTTTGCTGCTAGGGCTTCAGTTACTAATTCCTGCAGGTTGGGGGGNGGGGGGGGGGGGGGGGGGGGGGGGGGGGGGGCCTGGATGCCCACTGCAATGAAGTCCAAGAGCTGAAGATCTGGCAGCTAGAAGGTTATGCAGCTAACGATGCCAGCAACTAGCTATGTATTACACTCACGCTGCTTTGTCAATCCCTTTGCAGATCTACGCAGTGGTGCTGACTTGCAGAGCAGCTGATCAGCAGCAATTTCTCTCAGGAGATATGATGAGTACTGGGAGTCTGGGATTAAGTGGAACATGACCAAAGAACTAGCTTGGGATCATAAGACAACACAAAGCAAAGCAGTAAACGTCCTGGATTAGATACTCTGGATGAACAAGGTGATCAAGCACGGACACCAAGACAGCCTATGCAGTGCTCCAGGAGGCACAGGAGGCAGGGCCTCCTTTTACAAAAGCCATGTTGATTCTTCCTATGTAGACCATATTCATTCAGATGTCCAGCAGTACTGTTCTTTACCATAGTTTCTACTAATTTGCCTGATACACCTTCCAGACATATAGGCCTGTTGTTTTCTTGACCAGAAGTATAGTTTCCAGTTCAGGAGAAGATTGAGGAGAAGATCAAGGTGTCCAAGAAGTCTGAATAGAGCAATTTCAACTTCTTATCTAAAAGTTGAGCAAACACTACAACAAGACAACATTTAGAGCAGCAATTGCTTGGTATCCTAAAGATTTTTCTTTCCAAGAGTGCATAAGGAGACACGACTTTATGTAATATTTTCATAGTACCTCATTTCTTCAAGAAGTCCCTACCTGAGCATGGTTGGGATATGAATTTGAACCCATGCCTCCAGTATATATAAAAGTTTCCGAAGTTCAAGTTCCTCAACCTACTGATAGGTATAGACAAAGAAAATAATTTTAAAAGCAGTAATAAGAGTTAAAGAAATTGTTACTTCTTAGCATGGTGGTCATTTAATCAGCAGTAAGAGAGCCAGGATGATACAGCTGCTCACAGCGTATGAAAGGCATAGGTCTTCAAAATTTTTATGTTTCAGGAGAAATGGAAAATTACGTACTCTCATCACAAAGGGACAAACTATCTTTCAGTCCAATACTAACGAGGGCAAAATTGAATGAAATCTAGTTGGAACAAACATTTTAAAATCAGCAGGCACAAAACCCCCATAGCCATGGATATTAAAAATAGCTGATTGAGGAGACTTCATACCTACAGACTGAAATGCTTAAGAAACATCAGGGGACTGGGGAAATATACTAGCCTAGAAGAGCTCTAATGTCTACCAGGACTGAAAAAAAAGTGTATTTGTAATAATTTACGCTGCTAAGGTTATATGGCTCGAGATTCGTGCCAGAAGAGAATTACAGAATCAGATCACTATAGACTTAAAAGACACTTTGTACTAATCAGTGTTGGGGATGGGGTGTATATTTTTTTTAATTGAACTTACCAAACAAAAGCTGGATTCACAAAAGCAACTACAAAGATGTAACATACTTCAGTTTTGCAAAAAGTGAGCGTGATATCTCACAAAAACACACTTAGAGCCTTAGCACTCTGTCTACAGCACAGATGCTAAATGGATTAAAATCAGACCCCAAAATCTCAAAAAGAAGAAGAAGAAAAAAAAAATCAGCCCCACTCTTTCCCTGCCCTGAAAGCAGTTGTCAGTAAAGAATCAAACAGCAGTGGTCCAGCAGGAGTCTAGGAAAATCACTTATAGGCTAGACCTAACAATTTTCAGTTTTTCCAGCAACAGACAGGAGGTAACATTTTCCTCTTGATAAAATCCATGGGTGACAAAGATTGTCACAGTACTGAGCAAAGCTGCAACAACTGGTAAATAACGAAAAAACACATGGAACCGAGCAGTCACTAAGGGTCCCTATGCTGGGCTTAAACAGACCGGTTCAACAAAACCAAACCCCTGAAGTCCTTACTCTAGAAGCAGGAACAAAAGCAATTCCTGCAAAATATGGTGAAGAGCAGCAGTTTACAACCAGTACAACATGTACTCTCAGAGCAAAGCAGTGGCAGAAAGAGCTAATGGAAGAAGGCAGGTAATTTTACCTTAGAAAACAGTACTTGCCTCTAGATTTTGCTTTCACATTTTAAAAGGAAAACCGGAAAGTTTGAGGTGGCAGAAAAAGAGGCTTAGTTGAGAGAAATAATAATAAAAAAAATAACATTTTTTCAATGACATGAAAAGGGTATGCGAACATGCACAAAGGTGACAAGGTTTACTGGTAATTCACTTTTTAGCCCTTATTTAGGCTAGCCAAAAATTGAAAGCGCTTGAAGATCTTCATTTAAGAATAGCAATGCTAGGGCAGAAAAATCTGCAGTTAAACCAGGATTCTGCCTGGGACACAGGCAAAAAAGATCACCTGTGGAAGAGCAGGACAAATATTAATCTCCAGAAAACTCTCCCAGCTTCCTGCTATTTTCAGCTCAGGAACATTCTCAGCCAGAAATGTTGCATTGCATTTAATAGCCTTCAAACATTCTTTTTCATTAGTCTTTTAAAAATGCTTTCTGGACACATAAAAAGCTTTTACCCTCTAATATCCTGTGGCCAGGAGTCCCACAGTTTAACTGCACACTGTGTTACAAGCTATGTTCTTGCATTAGTTTTAAACAAACCTCTCACAAGTTTCATTTGATGGTCCCCTGTTCTCACACTAGAAGATAAAGTGAACAACTGTTCCTTCATCAATGAGATCTGTTTCATTAGGTAAAACAGTAGTATCAGCTATATACTGCAGCAATAACCTGAACTTCTTATTCATCTCTTATTCATCTCTTGGGTTTTAAGTAATTGTAATTGAAGGATTATTGCTTAATGGGTGAGGACAGGATACAGACTGACAAAGCTCCCACGAGCAACACTCCTGTCACCAGCCAAACTCTCAGTTTTTCAGGAACAGAAGTGGAAAATGAAGATGAGGAAAAGCTTAAGAAGAAAGCTAAGAAATATGAAAAAATATATTAAGGAAGGCTAAGATGCAGTGACTATATAGTTCAAAGGATAAACTAATAAAAGAGAATAACGTATAAAAAATAAACTGGGAACAGAGATGGCAAGTACATATGAGCAAAGATCGACATAGCACAACAACTGCATTAACGGCAGAAAACGGGAAATTTACTAATTAAGAGCAATTAAATGATGTGCTTCATTGCACGTGCTATACCGTGGACCTCACTGTCACACGGACTCTGACAGGCCGGTGGAATTTGGAAAGGGATTAGGTCGCTGTCTAGGCAAGGCAGTTCTGCAGTTACTCAGCAAAGTCCAGAGGACCACAACAGCTTCTGCTTTAGGACATCATAAACCTAAAGCTCATTGTTTTGAGACTTAAGTGATAAATGTTTCTTAATGGGAGGAAGGGTGAAACGCCGCAGGAGAAGGAACTTGCTCAAGGGCGCGCTGCGAATTCAGAGGCACTGCTGGGACCCGCGCTCCGAGCACCTGACTCACCAGAATCAGCCACACTATTTAAAGCCCGAGAAGACATGCAGGAATCTCAGCCACGCGATGATGGCTGAGGACTGGCTGCCCTCCCGAAGACAAGGATGCTCCACCATTTGCTCCGCCGAAGGGGCCTCGCAGCACCTCTCATTCCCCCCGCTCAGCACCCCGCTTCCCTTGCCCCCCCAACCCCGGCTGGCTCAGGCTGGATGAGACGCCAGGCGAAGGCCCCGTGGCTCACAGGGAGGCTTCCCCTTCTTCCCAAACTGCAGGGCCACACGTTCACCCCGGCTGTGCCGCCGCAACGCCGGCTGAGCACCATTTGAACCTGGCACAAGCAGAGAAAGCGCGGGTGGGGACTATGGGGCGCCGGGCAGCGTCCGGCGTGGGGCAAGGCAGGGCCTCCTCTCCCCCCGGCTCTTTGCCAGCGGCTGCTGGGCCCTGCGGCCCCGCAGGCCCCGGCGCAAAGTGCGGCCTCGACCGCGGGCCCGCCCGCGGGGAGCCGTGGTGCGGGCCGCCGCCGGAGGCCTCGCTCCTCGGGGCCGGGCAGGCCGCGGCGAGGACGAGCCGGGGCGGCGGCCGGAGGGAGACCCCGGCCTGGCAGCAGGCGAGAGCAGAGCACGGGCCCGCAGCTCCCCGGGGAGAGGCCGCCGCAGCCACGGGGCCTGGGCCGAGCCGGGGGAGGAGGGCGGGCCGGGGAGCCCGGCGGTGCCCCGCGCCCGGGGCAGCCTTGGGCCCTCCCGGCCGCGTATCCCGACGGGGCCACTCACCCTCCGGCGAGCAGGTGGAGCAGGGTGCTGTGCTGCGGCATGGCCCGGCGCTCTGCCTCGCCGCCGGGGCCCCGCGCCGCCGCCACCCCGCGGGCCGCCGCCGGACCCGCCCGCCGCCCCGCGCATTGGCTCCCGGGCGGCCGGAGGAGGCGCCCGGGCGGCCGGGGGAGGAGGGGGCGGGCGGTCCGGGCTGTCGCAAGGCGGGAGGGTTGTGTCGGGAGGCGGCCCGGCAGAGCTGCCGCTCCTGACCCCGCTGCCCGCGGCGTCCCGGGGACCGGCGGCCTCGGCTGTGCCGCCTCGGCGGGACGGTGCCTCCTCCCGTGCCTTCTCTGACCCTCCCCCCCATCCCCGATCCGTGCTTTTGTGCTCTCGTTTCGCTCCCTGCAGATTTTAGGGTGCTGATTCACACCGCTCCTTTTGCCCAGCCGCTCGAGGCTCCTTCATTAA
>RSEF01000001.1:94355854-94375045 GCA_003993805.1 Himantopus leucocephalus
TTTTTTTTGCGGGGGGGGAAGAGGCCATGGGGTCACCCCGACTTGTCCTGCAGGGTTGTGGGGTGAGGGCTTGTTTGTGGAAGCTGCGTTTGTGGGCACTCGGAGGATATTGGTGGCTGTGGTGAACTGTATGCCTTACTGCCACGGACCCCAACCCAGAAGGTGGTGGGAGGGGGGTTGGACACCTTCCACATAAGCAGGCAGCTAATGCAAGAAAATGCTGACAGGCTAAGCTCAGGGAAGGGGAAGATGTAAACTAATCAGATCACCGTGTGTGTTGAGAGGGGGATGGGGTCAAAGCTGTTGGGATAATTGCCCACTGTTCCTTCTAGGTATCCAAACCACTGGGAGTGGCCACCGAAGATGAGGTAAGAACAGTTTGATGCATCTCCTTACTGTTTTTTCTCGTCAACACTGTTTGCTCTTTTTTCCCTTACCTGGTACTAATCTTTCCTTCTGACAAGCCTATTTCATCCTCTCATGCTCCATGGCTCTGCCTGTTCATCTTCTATGCTATGTTTGTAATCCATCTCTTGTCTTTGGCAGCTGGTTGGAGAGTTCCTGCAAGCGCAGAATGCCCCTTTACTGTCCCGTGCACCCCAGACCTTTAAGATGGATGACCTGTTGGCTGAGATGCAAGAGATTGAACAGTCAAGCTTCCGACAGGCCCCTCAGCGAGGTGAGGGGGAGCTACAGTAGGTGGAGAGCTGGAAAAGATCTTGGTGTTATGGTTAAGCTCCTGGCAGGGTGGTTCCCATTTATTCAGCACTTGTGAGGTTGTATCTGGAGTATTGTTCCCAGATTTGGGCTTCCCGCTACACTGACATACTGGAACAAGTCCAGTGGAGATCAGTAAGGTGTTCAGGGACTGAATACATGGTGTAAGGGGAAAGGCTGAGGGAGGTGAGTTTGTTTAACCTGGGGAAGAGGAGTCTAAGGGAAAATGGGTTTGGGGGTGGAGTGTTTAGTTGCTGTCTTCAGCAGCCACAGCCAGGATCTTTGCAGCAGTACATAGCAAAAGGACAAGGGGCAATGGACACAACTTGCAGAAAGGGGATCTGACTAGATGTAAGGAGACATTTCTTCCCTTGGAGGGTGATTCAGTACTGGAATGGGTGCCTAGGGAGGCTGGGGAATTGCCAGCCTTGGAGAAGTTCAGAAGTTACCTGGTCAGTGCCCTGAGCAACCTAATCTCTACCTTTAGTGTTAACCTGCTGTGAGAACACTAGCAACCTGCAGAGAGTCCTTCCAAGTGGAATGTTTCTGTGATTTTATTCTAACAAAGAGAAAGAGAAAGATGATGAGAGCTAGCCTGGAACACTTAAATGATGCCTTTCAGTGATCCAATCCTCACTTCTGTTTTTTTTTTTACTTCTTGTAGCTCCAGGTGTCGCAGCCCTGGCACTGTCTGAAAACTGGACCCAGGAATTCTTGGCTGCAGCAGATAGCGCTGCTGATGTCTCTTCAGATTACAATGAGGCTGACTGGTCACAGGAGTTCATTGCTGAAGTGACAGGTGAAGGGTCCCTTTTGGAATTACTGTCAAGATGTTGCCCAGTCACATGCCTGTGGATAGTGGAGAGTTACTGAATGTGAAATTGGAGTTTACTGTAGCAGCTTTAATGGGGTGAGGAGGATGGGGGTGGCGGGAAGCCGCTTTGCGATGGTTTAGCCAAATCATGAACAATGTGGTGTGGAAGCTTTTATTCAGGTGTAAGGGACTTTAGCTTTGGTTACTTGGAGAACTTAGGAGAAGCAGGCTATTCAAACTGCTTTTATAAAAGTTATTATGATTCAACTGATGCAAATTCTGGAGGTGATCTGGTACTGCTTCTTGCTTACATATTCTTGAATTCCTGCTCTTAAGGCTAACTTTGCCTTTGGTACTAAGGCAAATATTGTTTAGTGCTTTGGCCAAAGAGTTTTTGTCAGTTTCATGGAGGTAGAGAGAATGTTGCACCTTGGGAATGTGTAAAGTGAATGTTTCTGACCCAAAGGTTAAGCTTTCCATTTCAAGCAAGCCAGTAGTTTATCTGAAAAGCTATCCTGCATTGTGTATAGAGCTGGGGCTGGAATAGGGTCCTGTTACCATCCGTGACCTAATCTGAAAGTTTGAGTAAGATTTAAATAGGTGCCATTCTCTTCTCCAGGAGTGGCCACTGTAGAGAGCCAGGTAGTCCCATTCTTTGACCTTCGCTCTTTATACTTATGGGAATATCAATCAGCATTTACAAAGTTCTTTGAGAAAGCTCTGATGAAAACCTAGTGCTTTGTGGGCTGTGCTTTTGACAGAGACTTGTAATACATTGTTAATTTCCTTGACGTACATAGTATCTCACATAGAGCAGAATAAGTTGTGAAATTAAAGTAGAAAAATCATAAGGTTATTGGCACTACAGTGGCATCTGTATTAATACACAGTCTGAACCTAAGGCTTGATTTTTAGATCGGAATAAATAAAGTTAGAAGAAACAAGTGTAAACAATCTTTCTCTGAAGAGGTCTTCTCTGTATGTTAGCTAACTGTGTGTAAAATGGAGAGAGCAAAATCTGAAGTTAATCTGAGTGATGGTGTGCCAATCTTACTCGTCTCCCATTTTTCCTGATATCCTATGCAGATCCGCTATCTGTGTCTCCTGCCAAATGGGCAGAAGAATATCTAGAGCAGTCAGAGGAGAAACTGTGGCTTGGGGAATCAGAAGACCAGTCTTTGGCAGATAAATGGTGAGTCTGTCTTCTCAAGTCTAGTTACTGCTGCTATGTACTTGGGTGGTGAAGTTTGGACAGGTGATAGAAATCTGCTATGGCCTGAATGCTTTTGAGTCATTTAACCTAGATTGATGTTCTTGGGCATTTGGTTTCAGAGAAAGGAGGAAACAATGCTTGCAGCCTGAAGTTTTTAAGAAACGCTAGCTTTTCTGTTTTTCAGTTCCAGGAAGATACTGTAAATCATGTAGGCTAACTTAATCTCATGCCTAATGCAAAGCTCCTTAAAGTGATTTCTGGAGTGAGTTCAGAAGACTCCTAATCAAGCAGAACTTCCTTCCACAACGGGTGCTTTTTTAGATTTAGAGATCTCAAGTACTAGACTTTGCTAGTTGTAACCTTTTCTCATTTAATTCTCCCTAACAATCCACATCCAGCCTTTTCTCTGCATATTTCTAGATTCAGCCTTCCAGACATTATTTTCATGTGTTTTTGTGCAGTAGATTAAAGAACAGTCTACTGCTACATATCTTCTGTGTTTAGGTACCTGTTGACTAGAGTCAAGTTTTTCAATTAAAGAAGCAAAACGCAAGCAAGCAATTTGGGCTTGTTAGATCTTTCCCTAAAAGAGATTTTGCAAATTTGGATTCTCCTTCCTCCTGGCTCTTGCCTTTTCTGATACCTTTCTGCAAATACAGACATTCCTGAGTTATTGCCACCTGTTCCAAAGACTTCACCGAGACTAAATGTAGTGGTAACACCTGGAACTGGTCCTGTCCTGCTGTAAGCCAGACAACATACTGAGTTACGTGCTTGCTATAAGCTCTCCATCCCCTGTGGAGCTGATGATTTTCCAAGACACTGTTCCTCTTCCATGAGCACGACCTACTTTCTTTGTTCCTAGATACGTGACCTTGTTTTTGGTAGTGCTAAAACTTGCAGTGTCTGATAGCCTGTGAGCTTGCCAAGAAATCCAGACTGTTCTGCAGAACTGTGCTGCTACTGTAATTGTTTAATTCTGCTAGTGTTTGTGTCAGTCACTTGCACAGTTAACCTAGTAGTAATTTTGAATTTTTACAGATGGATAAAGATACTGAATCACTTAGGAGAACCCCAGAGTCTTTGAGGAGGGGTTGTATTGTGTAGACCGTTAGTGAAAGAGATCACTGTTGCCTGGTATCAGACTATCTCTTTCCCTTTTACTGCCTCTGGACACAGGTATGAGGAATATCAACCTGAGGATGATCTTAAGAAAACTGTTAGTGATTTTCTCTCTAAAGTAGATGATCCAAAACTCAAGAATTCTGAGGTAAGAAATTCCCTGATTGGGGCTGACAGATATCTAGTGTAAATAAGGGGTGTGGGGAGTTTAGAAGGGGGAAGACAGTAAAGGAATAGAGCCTCCTGCTGTCCCGTGTTTCCATTTCTTCCCTGATTGCTGGAAGTTGAACCCTACAATCCACCCTAGATATTATCCGTCTCTACCACATGACTCTGGTGAAGTTCTGTCCTCCCCACCTTTTTGGGCCTTTTGTGCTCTCTTTGCAGAGAGAAGTCCTTAGTGAAGGAGGGGGGCATGGGCAAAGGGCTTGTTGGCAAAGTGTCTGCCCAGCTCCACCCTTGTTTCATTTCTCTGCCACAGTTCCTAAAGTTTGTCCGCCAGATCGGAGATGGGAGGGTATCGATCGAAGCTAATCAGGTGACCCACAGAGACCAAGATCAGGCAGAGCAATGGGCAGCTGAGTTTATACAGCAGCAGGTAGGAGCCCCAGCCGTATGTGCTCTGAAGGAGGAAGGCTTTTTGCCAGAGTGCACAGTCTGGGAGCAAGGGAGAATGGCAAGTCCAACTCTCAGCAACGCTCTACTAATGACTCGGCTGGGGGAGGCGAGGGAGGGGCTGTGGGGCTCGTCTTAGCAGAGTCTAGCCAGAAGGTGGGAAGGTATTTGGGCAGCGTGAGTTTTCTCATCTCCCGTAGCAACTGGGAGGAAGGGGATATCCAAGCGAACGCTTTTCCACTTTACAGGCCATCAGTTCTTGCTGATGGGGAGGAGGTGTCATCACAGACCCTCCTGCTGTTTTGAGATGTGCCCTGAGATTGCCAAATTCTAAAAAGAAAGGTGTGTTTCTGTTTCCAAACTCCCAGGGGGCATCCGATGCCTGGGTGGATCAATTTGCGCGATCTGGAAACATGTCAACTCTTGATACGGAATTTGAGCAGGCAAAGACTGCTGTGGAGGTAAAGCTGGTGGAGGAGGAGGGCTGGGGTACCAACTGAGAGACCATGGTAGGATTACCTCTCTCCTTTGCATGCTGTGAGGAGGGCTAGAAGCATTTAAGAGGGTGTATATAGAGCTCAGTTCATGGTTAAGGTACTGTAGTCACATTCTGTTCTCCCTTCAGTCAGATGTGGACTTCTGGGACAAACTCCAGGCAGAATGGGAAGAGATGGCCAAGAGAGATGCAGAGGCTCACCCGTGGCTCTCCGATTATGAAGACCTCAGCTCCTCATCATATGACAAGGTAATAGAGAACAGGGTCTCTCAGCATGAGCTCTGTGATGCTGTTGATGAGACTGGCAGTATGGCTGCCTTGCAGATGAGCTCCACAGACCCTGAATGCTGCTAGAATTCCTTCTTGCACTGACCTTTTGCTATCACTTGCACTCTCATCCCAGATCAGCTAGGGGTTAAACATATACTGTTTTCACTTGTGCTTGTCTGCAAATGCTGCCTAGTTCTTGCCCAACACCAAATACCAGTTAATGCTGGGATTCTTTCCAATGAGTGCAAGTATTGTTGCCCCCCTGCCCCCAAGCTGATAGGACCCACACCAGATGTTTAGTTTTTGTTGCGACTTATTCCAGGTCTGGTTTGGGGGAATTTTTCAGCACAGAGCAAGCAGGAAGAAGAGTTGTTGTTCTCTCTGCTACAAACTCACAGAGAGGACAAGGTGCTGGCTGGTGTGCAGTTTGAGTGTTTCTGAAGCAGCAAGACTAGACTGTGCTGTACTGTAGAGAGTGCTCTTCTCCCTAAGCCTGTCTCCCAGCATTAGCCCCTGTCTGTCTTCCCTGCTAGGGTTACCAGTTTGAGGAAGATAATCCCATGAGAGATCACCCGGATGCATTTGAAGAGGGGCGGAAGCGCTTGGAGGAGGGTGACCTCCCCAATGCCGTCTTGCTCTTTGAGGCTGCAGTGCAACAGAAGCCAGATCATATGGAGGTGAGTGAGAGCAGAGATAACAGGCCTTGGCCAGGTGTCCAGCTAGCTGGATCCTTACCTAGTGAGGTGTCAGTGTGTGTGTAGAAAACTCACTTCAGTGTTAGGAGCTGTGCAGGGTGTATGAGAACATCTTATTTTTCTGTGGTTCTGGGTATGTAGCTGATGTACGTGAATCCCCAGGAGGGCTGTGGGCAAGGAGGTTTATGACTGAGGTTAGTTACAAAATGCGCAAAGGCTCTGGCCCAGAGCTGCGTAAAATCTTTGGAGCACATGAGACTGCATAGAGCTAAGACAAGAAGTTCTCATCTCTTAAGTTGCTTCTGTGGAAGTCTTTATTGGCATTGCAAGTTTGGAGATGCTTATGGCAGATGATAACTGCTTTCAAGCTTTCAATATCTGTATTAAAGACTAATTCTGAGCAGCTTGTTGCGCTAGGGGTCCTGGTTAGGTCTTCCATCTAGATGCCTGGAGAAGATGTAACCCAGGAGGGTTGAGAGAGATGGCTTGGGTGTCTTCACTTGAAGCTGTAGGTCAGAGAATGATTTTTATACTGAAGTCAAGTTTCCAGCCTCTAATTCAGTGAATACTTATTTTCATAAAGCACTGCAGCTCCTGCAGGATGGATTGAGAAATGGAATAGTCTGTGCACCTTTCTCCAGAGGCAGAGGACATGGATATCCTCAGGAGGAAGAGGAAGAATGCAAATACAGCCATGTTGTCCGTTTCTGGAGTGCCTGCCTCAAGGACCCAGGGATGCTGAATTCTCAGTGTGTCTGATTCAAGCCCTGCTAATAGTATATGATTGGAAATACCTAATTTGAAATACCTGAGGCTTAGTTGAGAGTGACCTCTCGGAACAGAGGTTCTTGGCTTCTGGGAATACAGGCATCTAATAGGAGTAGGTGAAAAGTAAGCAGAGGTTTTGGAGATCTACTTTAGCTTTAAAATGGTCAAAAGGTGTTGCTAATGTTCCTTTAGAATCAGTACTCTCTTATAGCGTAATGGAGAGGTAGTTGAAACCTCAGGGGAAGAAATCTTGGGCCAGTTTTGGCTAGTTGTATTGAAAACATTCTGAATTCTTCTACTGTGACTCTCCAGAAAGTACAGAAGTCAAGACTCCACAAACGGTACAGTGATCAAATAGACTTGAACAGTTGCTCTGAAGGAAATGTGATGGTTGCTTTGGTCCAAATCGGAGCTTTACCTTGAACCTCAGCTCTTCTGCCTGCAAAACACTATGCAGTTATCACTGGTCAGCTCTTCTTGAGTTGCAGGTAGCTATATAGTGAGGCATTAGACGTTTGAGACAGTAGATTGCCTCTTGCTTTGTGGTGGCTTGTGCAGTGTGTCTGGGTCTTTGCTAATGAAACAGTTTCCTTCCTTGAGACAGTGGATACTGCGTTTTGTGACTTATGTTCAAAAAGCAGGTACTTCATGCTGGGAATTCTGCCAACTATCTAGCCTATTTTTGAGCAAGGGGTGTGGTTATCAACATAAAGTGAAGCAGGTACTTTGGATTTAGTGCCTTAATTAAATATTCCCTATGTCAGCAACCCGGAGGTGGAAGTGGTTTTCATGTACTGGTGTCATGATGACTGAAGATTCAGTAAAATAACAGTGCTTCTACTTTCATGTCTGACAGTCAACTCCCCAAGATTATGACTTGCTAGTGGACCACTGCATGAGTATATACATCTGCCTACCTTGGGGGTCATCTTATTATTAGCACTGCTGCTATGCCATTTTGTTCTTCGAAAGTAAGAGATCTGCTTTTCCCTCCTTCCTCTGCAGTTTGACTGCAGTTAGAAATTAAAAGTGGAGATTCTGTCACTTAAAAGTGTAAAACTGCCAACAGGTGCTTTATGATAGATCCCCAGGTAGACACTCACTTCTTCTTTTCACTATAACATGCCAGTTTTATTGGTCTTGAGGACCTATGTGCCATAAAGTCTGTATGTCTTTCGAGAGAAACATCTGTCTGTGGCTAATGTATATACTTGCATATATTTGGTCTCACTCTAAAAATATGTGGGATAATACGGTGGATTTAATCTCTGTGTCTGTGGTTTATCGGCTTATCTTTTTCTCTGGGTGTGAAGAAGTCTGAGTTTGTGCATCTTTATCTTCTCCAGGCCTGGCAATATCTGGGAACCACCCAAGCAGAGAATGAACAGGAGCTTTTGGCAATCAGTGCCCTCAGACAGTGAGTGTTGCAGAAGAGCTGCTGAGTACGGCTCCTTGTCTAGTGCATAGTGCCACAAGGACCATAATGGCTAGCATGGTGTGCTCTGTCTTGATTGTGTTACCTCCTGTATCTGGGTGTCTCCCAGAGTGATTTAATACTGTATTCACTTTTCTTTTTTTGACCTGCAGGTGCTTGGAACTGCAGCCTGGGAACCTCACAGCACTTATGGCTTTAGCGGTCAGCTTCACCAATGAGTCCTTGCAGAAGCAGGCATGTGAGACTCTGCGGGACTGGCTACGCCATAAACCAGACTACGCTCACCTGCTGGAGAAGGAACCAGAGGAGAGTGTCTCGGGGACAAACCTGGGCCCTCCCAAGCGTGTCCTAGGTTCCCTGCTGTCTGAGTGAGTTAAGGTTACAAATTTCAGCCTTTACCTGAAAGGCTTCTTGGAGGGTTGGGACTGGCCCAGGCCGGAGCAGAGGGAGCAATACAAGGCCAGCTGTCTCCACCGTACACAAATATCTTTGTTCTATGCTTTTCCAGCTCGCTGTTTGTGGAGGTGAAAGAGCTGTTTTTAGCAGCTGTGCGCAGCAACCCCTCAACTGTGGATCCTGATGTTCAATGTGGCCTGGGTGTCCTTTTCAACCTTAGTGGCGAGTACGAGAAGGCTGTGGATTGCTTCAGTGCTGCACTCAGTGTGCGCCCCAATGTAAGAAAGGGCAGACTGGATGCTGGAGGTATCTGGAGGTTTATGGGTGAAGGTTTGGGTGGAGGCGCTGCTTGTATGAGCAGTATGTTTTTGGAGTGGAGGAATAAGACAGACGTGGGGAAGAGAGGGTTGGCTTGGGGCTTAAAAAGACACAGTTTCTCAGCCCTTTCTCTCTGCTCCTTCCTCCAGGACCATCTTCTATGGAACAAGCTCGGTGCCACCCTGGCCAATGGGAATCGGAGTGAGGAAGCTGTGGCTGCATATCGTCGGGCATTGGAGCTCCAGCCAGGATACATCCGCTCTCGCTACAACTTGGGCATCAGTTGCATCAACTTAGGTGCCCACCGGTGAGCATAGGATGGGCAGATCTGCTGTGACCCATGAGTGTGCATGTGTTTGTGGGAGAGAGACTGCGATAAGTTACTAGGGCAGTGCCATGCTGCCTGCAGCCTTCCCTTGGCATAGGAGAGCAGAGCGAATGTGTGGACTTTGCCCTGAGAAGAAGGTATCATGCAGATGCTGTTGGAGTAGGGGCCATCTTGACTTCAGTTTTTTAAGAGGGAAAAGGAGGATCTCTGGTTCTGGAGTGGGGCAGGGTCTGGTGAAGAGGAGGAAACTGTTTTGGAGGGGAACTATTTTAGAAGCAAATGGGGGAGGGAGCATGAGATTTACTGTCTTCTCCAATAAGCATGTGTATGTTCTCATGTTGACAGTGAGGCTGTGGAGCACTTCTTAGAGGCTTTGCACATGCAGCAGAAGAGCCGAGGTCCGCGTGGGCAGCAAGGCGCTATGTCTGACAACATCTGGAGCACCCTCCGCATGGCCCTCTCCATGCTGGGGCAGAGTGACCTGTATGGGGCAGCTGATGCCCATGATCTTCCCACACTGCTTCAGGCATTTGGCCTCCAGCAGTGACTTTGGGATGGGCTCCCCTGTGAGTGCAGGGTTGGCCCAGCCCAGCAGTGACCTTCGGTAGAGAGAAAACGTTCACTAGGGTTCACACTTATCGTTGCTCTGGTAGGGCAGATCATTGGCAACTGTTTTTTCAAGGACCTCCCACTGAAGTGTGCAACTTCCCTACTTGTCTGTTGTGGCCTGAGCATCTCTGAGCGGTTCACGTTATCACCTCCGTGACTAACTGACACTCTGCTGGTAGGCAGATGATCCAAATGGGGAAGGCAGCAACATCCGGCCCTCTTGCCAGACTGCATTTGCGGTAATGCCCAGCTTAGCTATGAGGCCTTACGATAGCCATTCCGCAGGGACTACCTACGGGACACGTCTTGAGTGCAGGTTGCTTTGGTGGGGTGGGATTGCCATTTGGTGAAAGGGTGAGAAATTCTGGGTTTGAGCATGCTTCCCCCATGTATGTGCTTGCATGTGTGTATATGTGGGTTGCTAGGGAAAACTGGGGGCAGCAGTCCCCTTTTCTGGGTACTGGTAATTCATGGTACAGCCAGATGCTAGTTTCTCAGTGTCTCTTCATGAACCTTTTAACAGCAGAGTGTTGTACTCATGCTAGGGACAAAGGTGGAGGCCCTTAGCCTGTCAGGGTAAGAGGAGATCCCAGAGTTCAGACTTGAGGGAACGTGATAGGAATAAAGGTCTAAAATGTAACTTCCCCTCCCAGAATATGGTGGGGAAGGGGTCAAGTCTTAATTTTCACTTGATCACCTGTCATTGTTTTCCTTTGTGCAGAAGTTCCCCATCTTGTGTGTAACTGAATCTTGTTAATTATAAATATCTGTATATGATTCTATTGGGGAAAATGTTTTTTAATTGTAAAGTATTTTGTATAATAAAGGAGGGAGAATTAAAATTGCCAAAATAACACCTTTCTCTGTGCCTCTGTTGGAACTGCATGCAGTGTGTAGTATAGGTCTCGGGGGGTATAAGCTCACTGGTTTTCAAAAGATAGATCAGTGTCTTTCTCAGTTTCTGTCTCCCCTTTTGACCCAGGTTTTGTTTTATTGACAGCAAATATGCAAATGAAGCTCAAAGGACCTCATTTTGCTGTAGCCTCACGCTTCAGTTTTGTGAACCAGCAGAAGTGCTTCCCTGTGCCAAAAGCTCTCTTTTTTCCTTGCTTAGGTTCAGGGGTCAGTGAAGCATTTTTTTTTTTTTTTTGTTTTCTTGCTATCTGCAGTGAGGGAAGTTGCTTTACATTTTATCATCTCTCTCTACTGCTGCAGTAGTCAAGACCCAGGGGCTCAGGCAGGGAGCACTTACCCTTCCTCTTCCACCAGCTGTGGCACCTGCTGTGGTGGTGCAATGCCCCTGCCCCACTTTAGGTCATTCAGTGCTTGGTGCAATTTCCCCCCCACCTGGGCCATGTAACAATACAAAGGACCAGGAAGTTGTGTCAACCCCTTAACACCTGGGACACATAATGGACCAACATAAAAGAAACAAAAAGAAAGTGAAGGGTGGTGGACCAGAAGGTTGTGGCAACCCCTTAGCGAACCTGGTTCCCGTGACTTCCATTGCTTGGAAACAGTTATGGTAATTGATCATTCCTGACATTATATGGGTTGTGGTCCAAAGGGGGGGTGATACCAGAACTTCAAGATCTAGTAAGTTCTGGGCTTGTGCAACTGCTGGAAAGTACCAGAATATCCCCTTGTCCAAGCTGGGCTGGAGTGGAAAAGTACGTGATGAAAGTCAATTATCTTGGACCCTATAAACAGCGATTCTGACAAGACCCTTTGAGCCCTTCTGGATCACAGGGGGCTGTGACCAGCATCTCCCCTGAGTTGGAACGCTGCTCAGGCAGACACCTGGAGGATTAAAAGGCCAGGGTGAGTCAACCCTCTTGAGTCTCATTTATCGCCTGCTGAGGAATGCTGATGTATTCAGAGTATTTACTCCAAACTCGAGAAGAGGTAAATTTTAACTATAGGCTAGCTTCTCTTTCACCCACCTCTCTGTCCATGTGTCTCTAATATACACATTAGCACTTAAGAGTGTAGGTGTTCTTACACTTTACTGTATCCAAATGCTTACTGTCCTTTTGTCTGGGCACACGTAAAGAGTCAAAAGGGGCACCTGTCAGCTCATTGAAGTCACCCACTGAAGATACCTTTGCTCCCAGCCCTTGAAGACTCGTGTGTGTTTGTATGTTTGTGCTCATATGCATATGTATTGATTTGGGATACCTTATAGTAAGTTAGTGTGAATCTTGTGATTTTTTGAATCTGTAATTAAGTCACTGTTCAATTATTTTGTTAAATCACTTTGCAAACCTCTAAACCGGTTAACGATTAAGTGCTGCTAAAATTCAACCTCTTGATCTGCCTCAAATCATTAATAAATTTTGAATTGCTGCTAAATCATAACCGTGTCAAATATTTCCATCCATGACAAATTGGCTGTAGTCAGCAGGATGACAAGGAAAATCACCGAATACTTACAAAAACATGGTATCCAATGAAATCCCACTTTCCCAGAGGATTTGACTTGTAACAATTGGCATATCTGGGAAAAGGTAGAGAAATGGTTAACTGGTGCTAGAGGTACAACTAAAGTTGGAAAGGATAAAGGTATAATTTGTAAAATGGTGAGAGAGTGCCTAGAAGCTGCCTGCCAGGAAAGAGGAAAACTTACTCAAAAAATACAGGACTTAAGAGGATAAGATAGAGAGGAGGCGCAAATCTGCTGAACTGTTGTTATCAGTTAAAATAGAACAACCGCAAAAACAACTTAATGAATCTCAGCTAAAACAAGAAAAACTAGAGAACGTGTTGAATTGATGCTAATGCAATCTCCAAATCCCCCTGACATAGTTCAAATTAGAAAATTATTTGTGTTTCACAAAGACTGGGATGGTAATATCTGGGGCGCTTCAAATAATAATGGCTCAGGCGACAATAATTCTTCCCATTTGCCTGAGCCTGCCCCATTCCCAGTCAGACCAATTAGTAAACTGGAAGTAACTACAGGACCGCAGGGCTATAAAGGAGAAAAAAAACCTATTAAAACAACTCCATTTGATTAAATTCAGGTAGCCAATTTATAAGATCGCTATGGCTGTAAGCCCAAAGAAACTGAATACTATGGAGAGTCTCTCTAACCGGGGGAGATGGAGATATAATTTTGCTAGACAGCAAGGAAGCCAATGGCTGTTGGGGCTCTGACGTCTTTTTAAATGCTGGCCCCAACCCCCCCCCGAAGGACTCCCACTCACTAACTAGCACAGTAGCATATTGGATTAGTGGTATCAATGTCTTAGAAAGGGGAGAACCTCTATTATTACCTGTCAGATCTATAGATGACTTCTCCATACCTTTTACAAAGGCTGTCTGTAGTCAAGCCACGCATCAAGGAGACTCCACTGGTGCTCCTATCTCAGCACCTGTAATGTAACTCCTGCTACGCTTAAACCGTTAATAAAAGAAGCCCCTGCTGCACTCAAACCTTTCCTTATTGCGAAAAGAGATGAAATCCATAGGAACTTAAAGTATAATGAATTAATACATTTCACACAGGCCATTAAAGAAGGTGAGTGCAAAGCAGATGAAGAGGAAGATTAGTCAGGTTGCAGGGGGGACCCCACCTGGGCAGTGTTAATGCATGAAACTATGAATCATACGTGAGAAACGGGATGGGATGAAGTTCCCAGTGAAATGAAAAATACGGGTTGTGCTGTTAGGCAAATTTGGCAATCACATCAAAACAGCTCTCAAGAACCAAAATCCTCTGACCGGCAATTGTAGGGCCCGGAGTGGAGAATTAAGTTATGGAAACTAGCATTGGCACTAGGAATTCCTAGAGCCTTGATTCTGAGCTGGCGTCACTCTGAGTCTAATTCAAGCGTTCCAAAGACGCAACCATCCGAACACTCCAACTCCTCTATCGCTATCTCCTAGAGAGAAAAAGAACCGTTTGTCCTCATAGCAATCAGTTACAAAGCACAAAACCAAAAAACTAACAATGCCCGGACGGTGATTGGGCCTGCCTGTCCAGCAAGTAGGAGCTTCTCAATGGCTAAATGAGAGTGGCCTTTACATTTTAATTCCAGTCAGTCCTCGAAAACAGTGAACAAAATTTTTAATTGATACTGGAGGACAAATTTCAATTATTACACAACAAGGGTGTTGACAAGGTGGGCTTATGATCTGGATGGGAAAAGGTTAAAATTACTGGGGTTACGGGGACCTGTGCTGTGTGCCAAACCGCAAAAGCTAATTTATGGCTCCCTGGCAAAAAGAGTGTGACATCTATTCACTTTGCTGTTAAAGACCACTATGAAAATATTCTAGGTTTTGATTCTTTGAACAGCCAGGCTTGACGTCTGCTGGACGGTAGTTTATGGTCTTTCGGTTCGAATGCCAATCCTAACCCTAATAAAAATCAAACTGCCACAGTATGTGTATACTGTGCGCAGCCCCAGTACTTGCCGAATCAAAGATCACTAATGTCCCGCAGTACCCAATTTCCGCTGCAGCGCAGACTGGAATTTCAGAAGTAATTGCAGATTTAGAAATGGGAAGGTGTCCAGTACACCGCTAATGGACTCCCACAGGGGTATAAACATTCACCCACAATTGCTCACGCTGCACTTGCTGAACTTTTACAGACAGTTCCACTCCCCAAAGGAGTAAAACTATATTTATATATATATAGGTGATATTCTAATTAGAGGAACCTCCCCTGGAAAGGTGAGGGAAGTAGCAGCAACAGTTTTGCAAATATTGCATGCAGCAAACATTGAAATTCCACCTGAAAAATGTCAGGGACCACGCAGAGAAGTGAACTTTCTGGGCGCTTGGTGGATTGCTGGAAGCGCAGCAATTCCGCCAGGCACTCTGGATAAAAGAGAACAATCACAGATGCCCCAGTCTAGGAAAGAATTACAATAGCTGATGGGTACTTTAGGGTACTGGAGGAAACCTGTACCTGGATTCTCCATCGTGTCACACCCACTGTATTCACCTCTGTGAAAAGGAAAACCGTGGAAATTGGACTCAGAACATGAAGAGGCAGTCAAAACCCTAATACAAGAATTAAAAACATACCAATCTCTAGGACCTGTCCATCCTCATGATCCTATTACAGCGGAATGGGGTTTTGCAGAACACGCTACTTACTGTAATGTATTCCAAACCGGTCCTGATGGATCAAAAAGACCTATACTGTTTAGCTCAACTGTATTTAAAGAGACAGAATGGAGCTATTCTGAGTGGGAAAAAGGTCTTTTGTCCTTAGTCCGTGCAATTAAACAAGTTGAGAAAATACACCAAGAGCAAGCTGTTCAAGTCAGAGGTCCATGTAATTTATTAGACATGATCCTAAAAGGGACTGCTCCCTCAGAAGGGATTGCACAAAAATCCACTGTCAGGAAATGGTATGCCTACCTAATGGGAGCAGCAGATGAAATGCAGTTGACTGAAGTATGCACAAAATTTTCTAAATTATCAACGCCTATTAACACTGACTCGCTAGCGCTGCAACGATCATTTAAACCTTCACCGATCCTAAATGCACCCGCCTTCACTGAAGATACACCAACTGAGGGCTTTTGGCTTACCAATGGCTCAGCAAAGAGGGTGAATGGTAAATGGTCATGTAAGGCTGTCACATCAGAAANGGGGGGGGGGGGGGGGGGGGGGGGGGGGGGGGGGGGGGGGGAGCAGCACCCAAGTGGAAGAATTAAGACCAGTTGTTTTAGCAGCACAAAATGAAGCAAAAATCATATATGTGGACTCTTACGCTGTTCGGGCAGGTGCCAAACAGTGGCTTTGTCGATGGGAAGCTTTAAATTCGGAAATAAATAGATCCCCAATCTGGACAACGGAGGATTGGCAATTGCTATCAGACATAGCCAGGAAAATACCATTCCGAATAGGATGGGTGAAAGCTCATGCTGATGACAACAAACCAGCTACAAACTGGAACCAAAAGGTAGATGAATAGACAAAAATTAGGAAAATAAAAGTTGAGAATTCTTTAAACCGCACATGGTATCGATTGGGAGAATGCTTACATCAGAAATTAGGCCAAACGGGCCAAGAAGCACTTTATTTTTCAGCTCAAAGCCCAGGCTGGCCCCTTAGTAGAAAAACATGTGAAACCATCCTTACCAGATGTCTCCAGTGTAAATTAAAATTACAAAGACATCGCTCTGCTAAAGCTTCACCTTTGCACATTAACGAAGGAAAAACCTTATGGTCTACTTGGCAAATTGATTACATGGCTCCTTTAAAACCCTCTGCCAGGTATAAATATATCTTAACAGGTGTAGAAATAATATCTGGACTCCTTGCAGCTACCGAATGCCGAAAGGCTAATGGACAAAATACCATCCAAGGCCTCTCTTCATGGTTCTCAATGTTACCTGTTCCAGATTCCACCCAGAGTGATAATGGCCCACACTTTACTAACAAAGAAGTACAAGAATGGGCAAAACAAGAAGGAATAAAATGGGTATTTCATACACCTTATTATCCACAATCTAATGGTATAGTTGAATGACGCAAAGGACTGTTGAAAAAATATCTTAAACCACATGAAGGGCAATGGGACAACCATCTCTCTAAAATTTTACAACAACTAAATAATCAGTACGGTCCCTACAGAAGTCAAATCCCTTGAAACTTTCTAACATCTCCTCTGGAAAAAAAAACCTAATCAATGGGCATACCTGGTCTTCAATGAATCCGGGACAGTATGTGATGGTAAAAGTACCGCCTGTGGGAACAATACCAGTAACTGTAATTAAACCACGAGGATTTCTAGCATGGGATGCTATTGACAATGACGGAATCGAGTGCAAAATCAGTACCAGATGGATTTATTCTGCACCAGAAAAGGGGGCGGGGGGAGGGGAGGGGGCAATTGCACCACCACACTTGTTCCTTCATACCTCTAACCTCACAGGCTTGCTTTTCTCTCACTACTGTGATAAGCAGGAGCAGAAAGTGTGCGCAGAGAATAGTTCTTGCTGCATGTTTTCTGAGCTCTCTTGACTTCGTGCTTGATGCCTTTCCCTGTCACACATCCCCTCCTGCCCCTTCCCTGCAGCTAGAGTGGCACGTCACCATTTGTTCTCTTTCCCTGTAACTTGTTCTCACTTTCTTCCCCCCCTCCCACCTTAAATCATCTCACGGCATCTGCGCTACCTTTGCTGAGGCCAAATCTTCACATGGGCACTAGTGCCTCTTTAGTCTCCCAGGGCTGAGTGAAGATTGAGCTGCGTCTGTCCAGACCACGTCTAACCTTGTCCTGTTAAGAATTGTCTTTGGAAACGGAGTGCTGGCGCAGGGGACAGCAACTGCTGATCGTACCTGGTTCCAACTCACACCTTTTGCCCGCCCTCTGCAATCCTGTCTCTGGCCAGTCCAAACCAGGCTTGCACTGGGGCCCTATAAGTATCTTGGTTCTGGTTTGCGTTTCCAGCCACGTGCAAGCCTTCTGTTGCCAGCCCTCGTTGTGCAGTGGGGGTGGGTAGCAGGTACTGAGCATTTCAGATTCGCAGAAAGGTAGGGCAGTGGGAGATGTTTGGAGGTCCTTACTCCAACCCTTTGCTCACAACAGGCCTGACCTGAATGCTGTATAAGGGAGCTGAGGGCCTTATAAATGATCGTGCCCTGCGCTTTCTGTACTTTCTGTGCTTTTCTTCTCTTGCACTTTCCCCAGTGTACAGAACAGTGGCAGGGCCTATTACCACTGAAAGCACTTGAGGGATCCCAGCAGGCCCTTCTTCGTTCCTTACCAATTGCATGGGCATCACAGGACACAAACTAGATCTTTCATAGGGTGTGTGGTCAAAGGGGATGGTTCAGTACATGTTCTTCTGCCCATGCTTCTTGCTATTTCTTCTGCTGTGTTTTATTTATTTGCTGCTTAAAGCCCCAAGAAGCCTTAGAATCTCTTGTCTCTTGGTGTTGGCCTTACTCAACACCCAGCTGGGGGGTACCAGCAAATGAAAATTTGTTCTTTGAGATCCTTATGCCTCTAGCCACAGTGCTCCTCATGAGCTTCCATGCTTGTCAAGAAAGTAGGTGTGCTGCCATTGTAACTCTGCTTTACCGCTGCAGTTTCCTCATCTTGAGCTGCTGAGCCTCATTATGATCCTGGGTTCTCTTGAGTTAGAACCCCCTGATCTCTTGTTTTGGGTCCCGGGTTCCTACCTCTTTCGCTTGTGTGTGCTGAAGTCTTTCCAGTCTGTAAGGGGCTCAGACCAACCCTTCTCTAGGGGAATGCGCTAGGGGTGGTGACCTGAAGTGGGTGCGCATGGAAAGGGGTGTAAGGGCAAGCATGTAGTGGGTACTCGCATATTCTCCAGGAACCTGCTGCTTTAAAGACTGCCTGACCCGGGAGTTGCATCAGTATGTTTGCTTAATAGCCTTTGGTGAATTTATTCGCTGCCTGTGTCTTGTTGATTTTTAAACCAAGTGGTGCTTTTGGGGTCTACAATGTCTTATGGATGCTCAGAAGAACTGTGTTTAGCTATCCAAAGTATTTTCTTTTGTTTCAAGCCTGCTACCTCTTCCTTTGTGGTCTCCTACTTCTGGTACTGTAAGACGTAGCAAATAATATGGTTCTAGTACAGTCCCCGTCGCCCCAGTGGAAGCCCTGTCCCTACCTCTGTACCCCACGCTCCTGGGTCTTTTCTACTTTTGTTGTAGAAACACTATAGCCAGTATTTCCTTCATGCCCTGGCCTGCCTCGGGGCCTGACTACAGGCATCATGCTTCTTCCTCCTCCTCTGAGTCAGTCCCTGATGCGTGGGAATCTTTCAGCAGGTTCGCCTGCTGCTGGGGAAGGGCTGAAAGCACCACAGCAGCTCTTCTGCCTGCAGCAGCAAAGGCAGGACAGCAAGACAGCAAGACACCTCGTCAGAGCGGACGCTGGCAGCTTCTCCATGTGGTAGTCCCTTGTTCACGTAGGCATGTGTTTCCTTGCTCCTGCAAAAGATAAGAAGAGAAACCTTTCACTGGTCACCGTGATGCTTAGTATGGGCAAAGCATTGTCTGGTATTTTCTGATGCTTTGAGACATGTGAAACCTTAAAACTCTGTAACTGCTCATGACTTTAGAAAGAGCTGTTGACACAGAGATGCCCTGAAACGCTGATGCCCGATGGGTAGATCTTTTCCCCGAACTTCTCGTGGTCTCTGTTGCATTTCTGAAGCAGCAGTGACACCCAGTGCTGAGTGGAGGGCAGGTCAGTGCCTGCCACACTCGCTTGGGCCAGGCCTCTGGAGGGTTTAGGAGCACAACCTGCCCACAAAACTCGAGAGGAACAAAACGCTGGATGCATTTTCTGAATGCGCGACTTTTGTGAGACGGAGAGCCTTTCCCAGCCAAGTGTGGTGCTGTGAAGCTAGGGCCTTTTGAGGGTCCATGATGCTTTTTCTTTTTTTCTTTTTTTT
>RSEF01000001.1:94375070-94386864 GCA_003993805.1 Himantopus leucocephalus
TTTTTTTTTTTTGTGTGTGTGGTTTTTTTTTTGTTTGTTTTGTTTTGTTTTGTTTTGTTTTCACCCTGGTACTAAGCATCTAATTAGCCGGGCCTTTGTGTTTGTGGAGTCCGGCTTAGCAACCATGCCATGGAAACCCATTTGCACATTTATTAAACACGGGGACAGAAAGCAAAACAGTTGGGTTTCTGACATTTTGAACTAAAGCAATTATTCACAGGCAGTGTGTTGCCTTTTCCTTTATCTGGGAAGGGGAGACTTTGGGAAGGAAATGGTAGTTGGAAAAGCTCTTCCTTTTCTCCTCTGGCTTCTGTGTCTTGTCAAGTGGGACTTAGAAGGCTTTTGTCAGTCTGTATTTGCTGTGCCTGTCTTTCCAGTACAGCTTTTGTGGAGCTCACTCCAAGTGCTCAGAGTGGATATGAAGCACTTGTCCAGTAGGGTGCTGTCGTCCCTCTTTTAGTCTTGTTGGAAAAGTAATGTTGTCCAGTCCACTTTACTGAGCACTGGCAACTGGGGACTGCAGCAAACACAGTGGCAAACACAGAGAGAAAAGAAAAAAAGGGGAGTTTGTGTGAGACACATGCTAGGCAAAAAAGGAGGCATCTTTTTTTTTCCCTCAAGGGTTTGGCAGTGGAGTTTATTGGTGGGTGTGCTGTTCACAGCTTGGGGTTCTGTGGTCCAGCTGCATGTCCCTATGCTGCATTTTTGGGGGCTGTTTTGTCTGAGAAACAGGACTCTTAGAGCCAAAAGTGAGAAAGAGACTCTGTCATTGTGATAAAGAATTACTTTACCAGCCCTAACAACTCCTAAAAGAATAAAAAACAAAACCCCCCACCCCCTCCAACCACAAAACCCCTCCAAAACAAAGAAACCAGTGTCCTGCTGCCTTGAGTCCACAACTACCAGACAAAATAGCAATCAGAAACTGGGGAGATGCAGTTCATGTGTGATTTTATATTTTTAATCCCCTTCTTTTAAAGTAAGGAATAAAAAAAGATGAGTAGTTATTGAGATACAAACTAAGGCACCCGCTGTGGCTGAGAAGGGTGGGAACACAGAGGATCTGGAGGGGCAAGGAATTTGTTGTTAATTTGATTTTTCTGCCATTTTACCTTTTCCAGCGCTGTGAAGTGGGTGCATATGTGACATCCACGGCTTTAAGATAAATTGTTTTATCACCCTGCAATCTAGTGGAAAATAGACTCCGTCAGTGCAATGATGATGAAGCCAACCACAGAGGAAATAAAAATAAATAAATACATAAGAATCTTGATGTATTTGGAAAAGATTCTATGGGAGAACAAAAAAAGATAAGCTCACTATTAAGCCTCGTCAAAAAAAAAAAAAAAGAAAACCAGTTCTATGAAAAAGATAAAAATCTTTTGGTAATTTTTGTTCCAAATCAGAATAAGTCTTCATTTGTTCAAGTGTTTTTTTGCATAATGTTGTTCTGCACATTTGCAAAGACTCTGCATGTTCATTATTCCTTTTGCTTTTTCTTTTGCTTTTTGTGTGCTGAGGGCAATAGAGGAAGAGGGGTTTATCCTTTTCCTCTTTGAGTGTTCTTTTTCTTTTCACTTTTGTCATATTTTCTTTTCCAGTTTTTGAGATACTGCTATTTCTGCAGGAGGGGGATGGGGGGCAGTTCAGGAAACATAATTTCCGATAAGAAAAAAAAAACCCAAAACACAAAGAAAACCCCAAGTCATAAATATTTCCAACATCAAACTCCTAGCCCCACCCTGTGGTATTCTGCTTTGTTCAATGGCTTACTTCCTTGTGCATAAAGCACCTTATAAATGAGACGAGCGACACTGAAATCCATTTAGTTTTCAATCCCAGTAATGCTAGGAAAGATGGTCATTAGAACCAGGAGCTCATTTATTTCTGTGAGCTTGGGAGTGTTTATACAGAGATTCTTTGCCAAGCTTTTGTGTCAACACACCCCATTGTATATCACCTTTTGATTTTCCTCGGTGCCATGAAAAGCCCCACTGGCATCTCTGGTGCTCTGCAGAGAGGATGTGGGGGACTTAAGAGTTCCCTGTTGCCGCATCACTCTGTAGTGCTGTTGAGAAACATTCAGACTCACTCTTTGTGTTGCCTTAATGGCTCACACATTTGTCCAAAGGGCTTTTCTGAGTCTGCAGGTGCTGAGAAAGATGGGAATGTTTAGTTTGTGATGAATTATGTCACTATATGTGTATTAAAAAATACATTTTTTTCAGAAACACAACTGAATAATGAATAAAATATACTAGCAAGCTAAGAAGAATGAATGTTGTTCAATGGCAGCATAAATCCATCCTGTTCTAGGCTGTTTGAGTCCCTCTTCCAAACATTCCTCCCATTGGTGTGCTCATTCTCCCTTCTCTTACCAGATGGTGGACACCATGGTCCAGCAGTGGAGTAGGGTCTTCCCCTTTCCAGCAGTACTGAACTGTAGGGTGAGCCCACTGCAACACATGAAGCCACGCTGTAAAGGTGCGATTTGGCAAAGCTGATTTCACATCCAGCTGCTGCTAGAAAGTGAGGTCCTGCTTCTCTCCTTCAAACCCCAGAATGCAAATTTCAATTGCTCTGCTTCCAGCCTCCGCAGAGCAGCAAAGGAATGAACTATGTAGAAAAAAAGAACCCCATGCATTTTTGTCCTGGCTTAGTTCTGCGATCTGGCACACCATGAGCTCAGCCAAGCACCAGTGACAGGGATGCAGCGGGAGGATTTGGCTGGAGCTAGTTTACCGGCTGCCTGTTTTGGCAGGGGTGAACTCTCTCCCGTCCCAGCTCCCCAACTTCTACAGTAACACCCTACCTGACACAGCAGGGGTCCCCGAAGCATCCTACAGTGGAGCGTGTCATAACAGTGACCTTGAAAGAAATCCTGCTGGTCAAATGTTGCCCTTTGAGGTCATTATGTTTAATGACAGCCTGGAGCAGCATCTGCTGGGTAGCTGTAAGCACAACTACGTATTTTCTTTCTCGGCAGTTCTGGTGTATGAAAAACTGGCTTTTAGCCCCTGCCTCCTTGGTTCCTCTCAGAGGATTGCACACAGTGCCCAGCCAGTCTGCCTATATCCAAGGTATATTTGAGATCTACTCCTACTCAGCTTGTGGGTATTTGATTTGCTTGCTCCAATAACCACTAAATCTCCTCTGAGTCCTTGTTGCGAGCTTTGTCCTGTCTGGTGTTGAGGGAGGGAACACTTTTCTCCGAGGGTGGTTCAGCACCTGGAGAGGCTGGGCAATTTCCAGCCTTGGAGATGTTCAGGAGTCACCTGGGCAAGGTGCTGAGCAGCCCCAGGTAGGTTTAGATTCAGCCCAGCTATGAGGAGGGGTGGTTGGACTCAAGACCTCCAGAGGTCCCTTCCCACCTTTATCTTTCTCTGAAGCTAAGGAGTCGCTCATTTGCTTTCGCTGGCAGTGCAGCTTGGTCATTTTTTTATACAGTTGTTATCATTCATCAGACTGTTGCTTGATTTCAAAATTCGGAGATGGCTAAGGCAAAATAAGCCTTTAAAGGAAGTATCTTCTTTCTGCTGCTGTGGGTATTTGCGGGATCTGGACTGCTCTTGAACTAACGAAGATCTCATTGTTTCCTCCCACTTGCCAGCTGGTACAGCAAGTACAGCTTGCCAGCATGCTAGCCAATTAACCTGCCTGAAAATACATTACAGAGTAAACCTGCAATATGAAAATAAGCAAATATATTGCCACTTGCAGCTCTGCCAGAGCCTCCCTGCCCTGCTTTACCAGCTCTGCGTCCCTGTGGCTGCTCAAATGGCTACATAGGTGAGAAGGGGGAAAATCAATTTAAAAAAAAAAATCTACTTAAATGCCACCTCTGTCACCTGGATATCTCACACAGAAACCCTTTGTGTGTCAGCTACGCTTCCCAGGTAAGCAAAAATGCAAACTGCAGCAAGTAAAAAAACTCTACAGTCAGAAAATGCTTTGATGTGTTTTTATTACTGTGATTCAGCTGGCTTCTGGAGAATAAAGACAAACAAGAATCAAAGCTCTAAGGTTTATCAAGATGCTTGCACTTCAATGGACTTTTGAACCAGGGCAACGAGATGGCTGGTTGTAGGAAGTTCAAAACAAAAATAAAATAGGCAGCGATTTTTGATCCCTGGGGGTAATATCAGCCACTTCTCAGTTCTGTTAAACGGGGTATTTCACAAGACTTCTGTACCAGCTATAAATGTAGGCAAGTGAGCCGCCTCTTGCAAACAGCAGCACTGGACTGGAGGAAGCGCCGTCAGCTCTCCCCATCCAAGACGCTTCACATCAAGGTGAGATGCACACGTTTTACTTGAAAACTTTCAGTGGCTTCTTGGGCAGGTACTGGGAAATGCAGTTGAAGAGAAAGAGGTTCGAGTGTTGGGATGAGAGCTGCAACGTGTATGTGAGGATCTGATGTCTGTGTTTGCAGAAGGTTAACACATCGTTCAGGTGATGAGAAGACAGCTGCAGGATAAACGTACCTTGCAAAGGGAGAGAGTGGACAGAGCCATTTCTACAAAATTCAAAGGGGTGAAAGTGAGAACATCTTACAAATTAATCTTGGGCATAGGATCTTATGGTGTGTCTGCAAAATCAACGGGCTTATTATTATTCTTACTTTTTCTATGGGCAGAAAGTCATTATAGTAGTGCTCAATGATCAATAAATTAAAGTTTAATAAAGCCTCCATAAATTCAATTATAACTGTGAAAAAATGCTTAAATGTTTTTAAACACATAGGGAGATTTTTTAAAAAAAGGTGAAATTTAAGTGAGATTTTATTTTAAATGTTAATTACGTTGCTCAGGCCTTGCAATTTTAGTCTGACTTTTGATCTTCCTTGTGCAGATCTGATCTTCTCCCATCCCTTCCCAGAATCAACTACAGTAACTGCTTCTTTCCCTCAGATATATTTGCCCTGACATCCAAAACTTCGATGACTGTTTTATGGTTTAGAAAGGGAGCTGTTATCTTAGTTGGCCACTTGTTTCCATTCCTGCAGCTGCTACAAATAAATGCTGTGGTTCTTTGTCTGATTCCAGACGACTTTGTGTGGAATTAGATATGAATATTTGTAACAGTGCTACAAAATGACTTTTACAACCTGAAATTTAGCCCAACCCAAAGAGCTGTTGCTTTGAACTTGATTGCTTCTCAGTTTAGGTCAAGAACAGGAGTCTCTTGATTTCAATAGAATTTCATTTAAAAAGAGAAATAAGGTATTTCAGTGAGTCTAAAAGTTCAGTTCTGGCCTTAATAGTTTTTTTTCTATTTACAGTACAAAATGCACATTTATTTAGAAATTAATTGAATGTCTCACTACTTCTTTACTTGCAATATTATGTGCATCGTGAAATCTAGTCCAAACAACAAATGCCAATTTCTAAAATAATTCTCAAATGCAGTGTCAATTATCAACTGAAAGATTTATCACCAGTTATGTATTTTATTTCATTATTACTTAGGATATACCAACAAGATGTTAAACTAAATGCTCAGATGTCCCTCACACATATACATAAACCAACATACCAACAAAATAAAACTGGACAGTTTTGGTGTACATATCTCATTTTACTTTTTTCTTCCAAATTCAAATTTCTACGTCATGCCCTAAGTCTTTTCCAGCTGCTGCTATATTTATCCTCTGCTAAAAATGCTTTACTTTTCCTTTTTTCCTCCCTCTCCAGCATTTTGTGTCTGATGCGAAAAGGCTTCTTACAAGCATTGTTTATTTTCCGTTTTCCTTTTCTGCAGGCTGTTACCCAGCTCCTGCAGCAAGAAATCTGTACTACAGAAGTCCTACAGAGATGGGAAAAATCATCATTTATGAGCATGCCAACTTCCAGGGTTACTCCAAAGAATTCACCAGTGACATTCCCAACCTAAAAAATGTAGATTGGAATGATTGTATCTCCTCAGTGAAAGTAATTGGCCAGCCTTGGGTGGCTTATGAGCACCTCAACTATACAGGCCAGTTACTGGTATTTGAGGAGGGAGAACATAGCTTTGTTGGTAAACAGATGAATGATAAGATCACTTCTCTGCAGCTGATCACTGAAAATCTGCACAATCCCCAGATCACTCTCTATGAACATGCCCAGTACCAAGGGAAGAGCAGGGTGATAAAGGAAGCAACCAACCTGGCTAGGGGGTATGACAATGACATCATATCTTCTCACAAAGTCCAGAGAGGTGCCTGGCTGCTGTGTGAACACAGCGATGGAAGCGGGTTCTGTTACGTTGCGCGAGAACATGAACACCTTCCGAATTACAACGCAATCAATTTCAATGACAAGCTTTCATTCCTGCGCCCCCTTCTCCCCGGCAAGAGCTGTGGCTGTTAGACTGCAAATCCTGCAACGCTGAGGGAAGATGCAGCCCCAGCAAGAAATCTGAGACCTAGATCTCTCTCTCAATACAACCTATGATTGTAGTGCTTTTCTCCCCTGTGTCACAGAAACACCGAATGGGAGAGATCTCTTTCGTGCTGCACTGCAGATCTGTATTTCTCGATCCTGCCTTGCGCTGTTCTCCCTCCCCGTAATCCCCACGAATGCCAGAACTATCGCACTTGGTCAAATGAAAGAGACTCAAAGAGAAGGGATGCCGAGGGGGTGTGTGTAACCTGTTGCACCTGCAGTTGGTTTTCTGATACCCTGTACGATGTAATGTAAAAGCATTGCATGTTGCTTCTGTTGCTAGATGCATAAACAAAATGTGAGTATATAACCAGTATCACTTACTTTGTGATTTGTTTTACAATGCTCTTGTTTTACCATGGCCTCTGCCATTTTTTTGTATTCTGTTTTGTGTTGCTGCCATTAAAGAAAATATTGAAAGCAACAATGGGTCTATTTTGTGTATTGCTTGTGGTTTAATGTAGATAAATATTGCCCTTTCATGATGAGATATCTGTACATATTCAGGGATGGTTCACAGAGTCACTTGTAAACATTTTTCATGGTTCTCCCCTGAAAGGCTGTATCTCTTTCCATTCTCACTTGTCAGTAACACTGGGTTCAGGCTTGACTCAACTAGACTTAAAGTCTTGGTGAGCATGCTAAGTATTGCTGTCATCCTGGCCAAACTCTTGCCTAGAGACTTTACTTAATTATCACAAGATTGATTGTATCTCAAGGCATTGGTCATACTAATGATATAGTCTTCTACTCCCTATATTATATAAACAAACAGAAAATTTTGATAAATTTGAATTGATTGATTGGTTGATTGCAATAGGAAAACCTGTCTGATTTTTTAAAACCTTTGTTATCTTGATATGAGATGAGGTATGAGTTTGAAATCAGTGTTTCAATCAAAATGGAAAATACTCTTCTAAACTTACCTCCATTGTAATTCTACATCATAATGGTGTTTTACTGTTGTAACAGTCTCAAGAGTCACCACATGGTATGTTCCACCACAGGCCAGACTTAAATGCTAGCTCAGGTAGCTCAGGGGCCTCCAACACACCAAGGAGCACCAGGAGCTGTCACTGCTACAAGCGTGCGAGGAATCCCTGTGGGCCCTTCTTTGTTCTTTACCAACCCATGGGCACCACAAGCCACAAATTAGCTCTTTCGTAGGGCAAAGAGGCAAATGGAGGATGAAGATGCAAGATGCAAAAAGCTGCAGGAGAAGGCTTGCTGAAGCATCTGTAGTCCAGTGTTTTGCAAGCCCCAGAGCAGCCTGAAGAATGACCTACTTTCCAGCGCTCCCACAGGATTTTGGCTCTGTATATTTACTCTTTACCTCCAAAGCAGCACATTAAAAGCTACAGGGCAGAGTAAACTTCAAAATAATTGCATTTGGAATATGAACTATGCAAGGCCTTCTTACAGATGTGGGATCACCAGCTATTTCAAGAACCGTTTTGCCATGTACAAGTTTACCTGGAGAGCAGAGAGTCGCGCTTCTGTGCTACCACTGTCTAATGGCAGCTGCACTCTCCGAGCCACGTGTCCTGGTTTTGGCTGGGATACAGTTAACTTTCTTACTAGGAACTGGTATAGTGCGATGTTTTGGATTTAGGATGATAACAGTGCTGATAACACACTAATGTTTTCAGTTGTTACTAAGCAGTGAGGGCCTTTTCTGCTCCTCGCACCACCCCGCCAGCAAGGGCTGGGAATGCACCAAAAGTTGGGAGGAGGCAGAGCTGGGACAGCTGACCCCAACTGACTAAAGGGCTATTCCATGCCATATGATGTCATGCTCAGGATATAAAGCTGGGGGAAGAAGAAAGAAAGGGGGGACATTCGGAATGATGGCATTTGTCTTCCCAAGTAACCATTGCGCGTGATGGAGCCCTGCTTTCCTGGAGATGGCTGAACCCCTGCCTGCCCGTGGGAAGTAGTGAATTAATTCCTTGTTTTGCTTTGCTTGTGTGTGTGGCTTTTGCTTTACCTATTAAACTGTCTTTACCTCAACCCACGAGTTTTCTCGCTTTTACTCTTCTGATTCTCTCCCTCAACCCCACCGGGGGGAGTGAGCGAGCGGCTGCGTGGGGCTTCATTGCTGTCTGTGACACCATGTGTTATGGCATCCATCACGCAGCTCTGCATTGCAATGTTTATCTAGCTCTGTGCTGAGCTTCTGTTTGCCATGATTTTCTTGTATTTATAGCTGAAAATGAAGCCCAGAACGTGCTGCTCTATCATATGCTGGTCTTTGTTCCCATTTTGAAACAAACACTGCAGGCTGTGCTGACATATCATACACTTGTGTTCCTCTGCGAGGCTCATGTGGGCAGATGCAATGGTGATAGATCAGGGTCCATGTGTTTTGGGACACTTCTTACCACTTTGCAGCCAATTTCACTTTTCCTTGCTCTGTTCACTAAAGATGTTCTTCTAATGAGATTTCAAAATTCAATTCAAAGAACCCTAGGCCAAAATAACTGGGAAACACTGAGCACTCTCCAGATAAATCCAGCTGTGCCCAAAGAAAGGAAATAGTGTATTGGGAGCGGGAAAGCAAGCACTGGTACGTTCTAATGTGGGCAGTAGCAATGGTGTCAGTGGGTATTTGATATGCAGCGTTCTCAGCCTTCTCAATAAGGTAAATTAGACTGTGCAGAGCTCTGTATTGTCACCATTAGACTTTTTCCAGAAGGCCCAAGCACAGCGTTTTGCTTAATATATAACAAAGCTGCAAAACACCAATGCATAGTATGTTTTTGTTCCCCATGCAACTCTTCAATACTAATACCTTTTGGAGTGGCAAGTCAAGCGGCAAATGCCATCTTATGCCCAAACCAATTTATGGAAGAAATTTTTTTGAAAGTCTTACTGAATTGCCTTGGACATGTCTGAGGGATCCCTTTCAGCATCTCAGCACAATAATGACATTACATAGGCACTGTTAATAGGAGAGTGATTATTTAGGATGTCGCCAACTACCTTGCCTAGGAAATACACTTAATGATATTTCCTCTGTGAAAAATGCCATTTCTTAAAGAAGAAAGAAGGTATTCTCTTGTTTTCTTGGCATATATAACTGAAAATTTATTTACAGCCAGGATCTCTCTGAATCAGATAATTGTTATCTCTGAGATTTCCCTCTGTTTCTCTTGGACAAAGAAAAGATTACATTATCTCTCAAAGTCGCTGTTACTCTGTGATTTTAACCTGCTCATATTCCTGTCTGTCTCTGGTTCTCCTGGTCATCAGAGAGGGGATTTTCTTTACTTTGGGGGTGGGAGGGTCTAGTTGATCTTGGGGTCCAGTGCACCGCAAACTAGCAGGCAATTTTTACGCTGCTCAGATAGCAGTACCCTTGAAATCATATTCTCTGATTCAGTACCCCTGAAATCATACCCTCACCCTTGCAGCAGGCTTTAAGAAGCATCTCAGAAGGACACAACACCCTCCCTGGCATTCTCTGCTGTGCTTCTCATGTGATGTGCATCCCTATAAAAAAAGTACTGTATGACACACTTGCTCAGGAAAAACCAGAACATTTGCATCTCAATCTGCCTCTCAATGCAGGGATAAGCAGTATCTGGAGGACCCAAGCCCAGTGAAATGACAAAAGGTACTAATATAGAGGAAAAAGACTGCTTCCAAAATAAAAAAATCAGTAAAAAACTTCCACAGAGGGGAATCCACAGTGAAGTTCAAATGGACATTTAAACAGAATGCTGCATAAGGAAGGCTTGTAACCTGTGATACACCAAAAGGAGATGTCTAGAGAAGGCTCAAACCCCATGTGTATAACTAAGAGGTGATACGTAAACAGACTGAACTTTTCTCTATTTCCTTAGAAACGTCCACAAAACAAGTTCAGGCACATTTGTGTAACCACAGAATATAAACCTTGGGCTTAAGGTCAGATCTTGTCTACCCAGAAACAAGGTGATTATTACACATTAACCACTTGCCTTATTTCGTAACAATGCTGTGTTGCATTGCTGCTTAGATAGCAGGTTTTCAGAAAACTTTCCTGGAGCCCATTCCTCACACCAGCTCTGCTCTCAGCTCATGGCTGGGCCTGATGCGTTGACGGATCATAACTCTTGACTGACAGAACACGCGGTGACTGTCCTTCAGTACGTGGTGTTTAAAGTAAGAATTCCTTTTGGCATGACTTACAGACTCTAGATCCAAATTTCAGTTAGAAAATATTGCATAAAAGCGGAAATCTTTAAATCCCTGTGTACAATCATTAACTGCAAAAATATACTCCTCCTCCCTCCAAAACTGTGTACCACACACATCACATCACTGTTCTCACTTCCTGGGGTTTTTTCCTCTTACTTACACCAGAAGTTACTGTTGAACATTTGAAAACTGCTTGCATAGCAGCCTATACTCAGATGACCCTACAGGAGCAATTAGCTCTCAGAAGTGAATGTGTATAGAGCTTAAGGCAGCACAAATTTTTATTTCCGCCACAAGTTCGGAGGCAGTCTGAGGAGAAACTCCACAGAGCTTCAGCAGCTGCATATACAGCAATGCAATTTTTGAAATTTTGTCCAGAGGAGAAGGATCCTGCTGAAGGATTTCAACTCTAGGTTAAAGAATGGCATCCTTAGTAACACTTACTGGTTTGGCACTGGCACGTTTGTTCAGAGGAGAACCTATGAACCAGTTTTGAAACTCTTACTGCAAAGGAAGTACATTAGGATGGTGTAAATTCCTTTATACAGTTATTATTTCACATTCCAATGGAGAATGATGTATTTGAGGGCAGTGTGGTGGTGCAACACGCCCACCCCCCTTCTCCCTTCAGACCACTTGGTACTTGGCATGATTTCCTCCCAACCTGGGCCACACAGTAATAAAATGGACCAGAACGTAACATAATGGTCTAACATGAAAGAATGAAAAGGTGGAGAGCAACGGAACAGAACACAGTAGTGTGCCTGATCCCCGTGGCTCCTACTGTTTGAAGATAATAACTATAATCAATCACTCCTGAAAACATATGGATCGTGGCCAAAGGGGGGGATACTGGGACCCCAACATCTAGCAAGTTCTGGGCTTGCGTAACCAGTGGAAAGTACCAGAATACGCCATTGTCCAGGCTGGTCAGGAGTGGAAAAGTACGTGACGCAAGTAAATTATCTTGGATCCTATAAGCAGCAATTCCAGTAAAGACCCTTTGAGCTCTTCTGGATCACAGTGGGCTGTGGCCAGTATCTCCTCTGAGCTAGGATGCTGCTCAGGCTGACACCTCGAGGACTAGAAGGCTAGGGCGAGAGGATCCCTCTCGAGCCTCAGCTATTGCCCGTTGAGGAATGTCAATTGTCATGGTTTAGGCCAAATCGGCCACTGGGGACGTTGGG
>RSEF01000001.1:94386964-94418494 GCA_003993805.1 Himantopus leucocephalus
GAGCTGGGGTTGTCCAGCCTGGAGAAGAGAAGGCTCTGGGGAGGCCTTGATTCTGTGAAAAAAGAAGTTGCTCCATTTATCTGCCTGGATGTCAGCACACTATTCTGACTACTCACCTTCCCCTGCAACAGAATTTTCAAAATTCACATTTTTCCCCAGGTTTTCTCCTTTAAAGAAATACCCCATGAGATAAGTAGTAGTGCTCAGGCTTGGTCTGCTCCCAGTTTTACCACTCTTGTTTTGACGAGGGCCTAATGTTGTGAGACATTTACGAATCTGTATTACCGGTGACCTCACTGTTTGTTTTCAGGGTGGCCTTCTGTCCTTACTTGCCATGGCATGTGTAGCTAATTGACAAGTAGAGCCATAATTTGCATCTTGTGTTCTACCCACTATGCAGCGTTTCCATTGCTCCACAGTTCTCAACTTCTGACACGAAATAGGTAGTTAAGTCTAATATGAACAATGCATTCATAAATGAAAAATTCGTAGGCAGGTTGTTCACTGGGAAAGCAATAGTACTTCTGGGAATAGTCATAGAGTTTTCAAAATCAGACAGGGAAAGTAGTGATTTGAGAAAGTGTGGATATTATTGCTCCATCCTGGGTAAAAGTTAAAGCCTTGGTTTGGAGCATCCTGAAAAAAAAAAAATTTGTTCACTTGTTAGATACAATTATATACATTACTTAATTCCAATGAACTTGATCTTCTGATTTTAGTGTCCAGCAGAAGTGTTGAGAGTGACATGTGAAGACTCTTATCTCTGGGACCTAACTTACATGACATTAATTCTATTCTAAATATCAGGCACCAAAAGGCTGCTCTATACAACAAAGCCCAGAATGAATAAAATCGGGTTGTAATAACATGGAAACTTTACAGAGTTTCATCTCTGGTGTTTCCAGCTGATGTTTAACAGATTTTTGTAATTTCATATCCTTCAAAGCCATGGGTGCTCGTCCTCATCATAACTAAGTTTGCATTCAAGAACACGAGGCTGGTGAGTATGGCTGTATCTGTTAGAGTGTTAGATCACCTTTTGCAGTTGATTACTCACCTCTTGAGACTGTAAGAGCTGTTGTAGTATGATTTTTGTCCAGATCCTCAGCAGGCAGAGAACAGTCTCCATTAATGCACTTCTGATAACAGAAAAAAATGTATTCCCAACTTTCCTTTCATTTATCTCATTGACAAACTTTCCTATCTGCAGCCGCTTTGAACTGACTGCTCTGTTATTCTAAAAACCTAACCACTGTGAACTGAAAGTAGTGAATGAGAGAGATATGATGGTTGATGAGCTTGATGTACTGATGTACTGATCTTGTTTTACCTCCTTACTGTCCCATCCCCCTCTTTCCCCAATCTTCCAGTCCCAAGTAGCAGAGGTTTATGACAGCTCCATTAAATCAACAGTAATGGTCAATGGCTGTAAATCACAGCTTGGGAGGTTCTGGTTGGACATCAGGAAAAGCTTTTACCAAGAGGCAGCACAGCACTGGAACTAGTATCCAGACTGGTGAAGGAGTCTCCAACCTCGGAGGCTTTCAAGACTTAGTTAGACTAGGCCATGACGATGTGAGGTGGCGTTAGTGATACTCTGGCTCTGAGCAGGAGGCTGGATCTTCCAGCCCAGTTTCTTTTGTTTCTGTGATTCAGTGAAAAGCTTCTGTAGGACTGGAGAGCATTTCAGTATAACACCCACTTAATGCAGTTTCATTGCATTTCCCATTCATCAGCCTGAAAGAACATCTGAGTACTTAGCTCAGTTTGCTGCTCAGGCTGTTGCAAGATCTTCAGCCGATGTTCCCTAATTAGGGAAAACTAGGTTTTGCTAATAAAATAAAGGTGCTAAAACTGAATATGGAGAAAGTACTTGAATATAAAGGAATAGGCATAGGTATGCTTCTCAGATAGTATGTGCTCCAACAAGCGCTTTATTTCTTAATTCAAGTCTTTGCACCAAATAAGTCCATGAAAATCAGGCTTGGAAAACATTAGGGGCTCCAGAGGTATCAGGCTTTAGGTTGCCCATCCCACACCTAGCTCTGCTGTATTGGTCAGCAAGCATGTAAATACGAGCATGGTCTCTTGCTAAATGTAAGCGTGCCCTCAGGTCCCTTGTCCAGGACAGGACGCAGGACTCTGAGAGCCGAAGCGTGTTTGTCAGCATTGTAATGCACGGGGCCACACAAGGTTCCAGAGAACCTGGCCGAGCACTAGTCCCCTATTATTGCAACATCTTCACTGAGACTCCCAGAAGGTGATAAGGGCCTAATCTTTTTGTCCTGTGTTTACAGTGAAGGTTCAATGTCACCTCACCTCCCAATTATTTGTGCTAGGGGAGTCCCAATAAGAAAACTGAATGGAAATGGGCAGTGAAGCTGACTGGTCCAGTTTGCCTGCTCAGCAAAAGAATAATAGGGCTACTGTCCCCTTCTTCCCCCTGTTCCTCCATGCAGCTCATTATTTTGTTGTAACATGCGATGTCTCCTTTCAGATAAGAGCTTTGGTCACCCATGGAGCACAATGAAGAAAATAAATATAGGACACATCTGTAGACAAGGCTGACCTCTCTCTCCCCCCTATCTCTAACAGGTCCTCATGCAGGAAAAGATATTAAAAGTCTGTCTCTTTTGCATCCACTTATCTTGAAACTATTTACTGTAAACCTGTGTTCATGGACATCTGCACTAGTATTATTTTACTGCATCTCACCATTTATTCTGCAGTGGTGCTGCACTGCTTGGCTTTGTATTAAGGATAGTTTGCTGAATTCTCACTAAGGTGTTTTAGTTTTGCTCTTATGCTAGGTAAGTATATAGAGATATTGTGAATGCAAGAAACAGAATAATAGCAGTAGATCATTGTGTGAAACAACAAGTAGAAATGATAATAGAGAATGCTCAAGTCAAGAGCTGGATGGCTTTTCGATGGAGCATCTGCTCCCTTGCTATCCAGTCCAACGAGCAGCTATTTATGGTTTCTAAAACAGATTCTGTCCACTATTAGTGTCAGATTGCTCTTTTCTTTCACCTTCTACACCTAATTTGCTTGAAACGTAGCTTGAAACAACTTGATTCTGCAGTCTGCCTGCTTTCTCTGACCACATATATATTGACCGCCTACCACAGTTCCTCTGTTTAGAAAAGCTCCAGTTCATGTGGAGTTTGTTCATTTAGTCTGGGATGCTCGTTGTCAGAGTTTACTTTCTGCAATAAGCTGCTTTGGAAAAACATGTTGGTCTAATACTTATTTGCCTTGCTACCCTGAAAATGAGGCTTGGGTTCCTAAGTGACATAGGTGCAAAACGTTAACCTAGATGGCCAAACATGAGGTGGGAAGAGGAGGAAATGAGCAGTAGCCTGGGTACACTGGGGATAGAGTGTGTACAAGCATCAGCTTGGGATAGTGTCTCCTGTGGAAAACTTCATCCGTCCCAGGAGCTGCAGTTGCATCAGATCAAATTAAGCAAAAACAAATGACGTCCCCAGGTGGAGTGTCTCAGCCACTGCCACCCTAAGGAAGCGCTCAGGTGGGACAATGCCTCATTTACCATTGCACAGGGAACAAAAGGGAGCAATAAATACATGATTTTCAGATGTCAACACCAGTGGTTCTCAGCAAGGCCCCAGGGTGCTGTGATCCCAGTCCCAAGAGTGGCTGAGCACTGCTGAGCTCCTTCAAGGTCTAGGAGAGATGCAGCCACTCCGTTCCTTTCCAGTTGAGCCCCTCTGGTTGCAGGTTATAAGCTGGTAGTTATAAAACAAACTTTTAATTAGATCCACAGAGACATCCACAAAGTTATCTAAATGAATCTGAAACTAACTTCCAATAACATTAAGAGTTGCACTCCCCAGATATCTCCTCTGGTCAGCAGCTCATTTTGAAGAACTGGGAAAGGCTTCCAAGGTAGAGATGAAGGGGATTGCAGCCCCCATTAACATCGCCGGGTGTCATGTATGTACTCCTTTCACATGACTGGGGTGGAGTTTCTCACTTCCCCGTCCTAATATTTCTAAGGTTCTTGTTATTCCACTGGCATTTTTTCACCCTTTTGTGTCTTTAGTTACTGATATGGGACTATGTCATGCTTCTTTTGCCTTACAGCAAAAGAAGGCCATGACATTTTTCGTCACTGAGTCCTACCATTTTAGGTTCATGGGATTAGGATAATCTTGTTGAGAACTTGACTGTAATGAGGTGGAGTGGTTGCAATGTTATACTTAATGTGATCGGCTATTGCACAACGAGACAAAGAGTTGAAAAGAAAAGCTTACTGGCACCTCAAGTTTCCCAGAATTAGTGAAGGGTGATGCCCCTAAGGGCTGTGAAGGGCTGAGGACATCTGTACTGATTACTTCACAGAAACAACCAGATGCCCAGGAAAGCTGAAATCCCAGAATAATCATGAAGCAAGTTCTCAATCAGATAAGAAAACTTAGATCTGTCTTCAGGACGTCAGCCTTCCTTACTGCCTTCACCTTCGTTCTTGTCTTAACTGCAGGAGTTCAAGCTAATCTTAGCAGGGCCTGTAGCTTAATTTTCTGTTTGTCTTTTTAATTTTCACTTGCCGCTTTCAGCTTAAATCTTTTCATGCTCTCTTTCATTATTTCCCTTTTTAGATTTGTCCTTTCTCTACTTCTAAACCAGCTTTCTTTCAGTAACTTCGCATTTTTCCAACTAGCTTGCATGTTTATGGTGGTATTAACTGACACATGCAGCCATTTTCTTAGCAGAGATGCAAGACAATGCCTTTGGCTGGATTAGAGTATGAGTAAGTAAGTACAGTGAGGTGAAAGAAACGCCCCACCTTTAACAAACCATGAGGAGAAGTAAGCTGCCAGGCTGCCTACCCTTTTTTTACAAAACTCTGTTTTCATTGGTTTATGGTTCCGCATCTTTCCCAGAGTGAGTTCCCAGCCAGTGTTTACCAAGCCAAACAACAGAAACTCAACGAGAGAAGGGTGATGCTCTTTCTCACCAAGGCAAATTGATGCCAGTCATCCTGCTGTTACCACCTCAGCAAGTTTCAGTTTCCGGTTCCCAGAAAGCTCTGAACATTACAGGAACAAGGAAACACTGCTTATCCTAAAGGCTATGCACAACTGTGTCAGTGTCTTGCCTTCTGTGGGAGGCAGCATTTCTTGACTCCTATTGACTAGCAAATGGGGATCCAGTACCTCTTAAACAGTCTCTTTCAAGATGCTGCAGTTTCCAGACCCTGGCCCAGCTACATCCTGATCATAACCAGCTTCACTGGAGTCACAAATGCACTTTCTCAAAGTTAAGATTTATTTTCACATTGCCACTGTCACATTTTCGTTAGAGTGAATATTGTATTTCATTAATGTACAAACCCAATTCAAGAAATCTACCTTAAAACTACCTTAATTTCTCTAATCAGATAGGTCACTATAACTTCTTTGAATAGCAAAGTAGCTTCTGCTTGTGAACATACCTGCAGCAGAACATCAATGAAACTGCTAAAGCCAAAATCTTTGCTTTCTACAACAGTATGATACCCCCAGAGGATCAAAGTCAGCGTGCTTTTGCATGCAAAGATTTGCAATCTGTCTTATCCTCTTTATTCTCTTTTACCACTGGCTAGTTACTTCATGTTGCTCAAACATTATTTTCACCTGCTGAAAAGTTTTGCATCTCTCCATCATGTCAGAGCTGTAGGGCTGTCTGGGCTGAGAGGGCCATTTCCTCAGCTGTCGCTGGGACTGGCTGTTCCTCTTCTCCAGGCTTCCTGGTGCGTGTCTCAGCCACTTCCATTTCTGTCCAGATTGCTCCAGATTAAGCTGAGATTCCCAGTAGTGCTTCTTGGCCAACCTTATTGTTTCTCCTGCCCTCTTTGGAGCCGGTTGGCAGCTCATGGGTGTGGATAGGCGAGCCCAGCGCTGGTCCTTTTTCTGAAGACTGAGGGGAACATCCTCTGAAGTGTGTTGCAATTGCTGATAGAAACTGATATGATGTGATTCATTAACCGTAGCTGGATTCCAAGAAACTCCTTATACAAATCTGGGCTAAGGCAGGCCAGTCCCAAAGCCTTGCAGGCGTGTACCGAAAAAAAAACCACACAGAGAGAGTGTGGGGGAGGAGAGCAGGGCTGAACTCTGCAGCAAGGAAGAAGGTACATCTCTCTAACACGCTGCAGACTCAAGACACGCAAGCACTGACGATAATGTGCAGCCTTTATTAATCTATTTTAGATTTGTCTGCAAGCTGATGCAATGAAAATGCTGGAAACCTGAAAGGTGTGGGCTAGGGGAGGAAGTATGGAGTCGCTTTGACATGCATATTCTCATCCTCTCCTGCTCGTTGTTTGTCTTGTTGCTGTGTGTTCTGGCACGGGGATGCATACCTCACTCCAGCTAACGCTCCCCTCTTCGGTGAGCCATCTTTTGGAGGTAATGTGTAGGCGTGTGTTGAAACGTTGCGGGGAGGGGTATGTTGCATGTTAAATGGCAGCTTATCTACGCACACACAAACTGAAACAATAATTTGCTTTACTTATTTCAGTGTAAGGCTGGGCACTATGGTAAAAAAAAAATCAGTGCATATTACTGCTGACTGTGTGGTATTGGTTACTGGGTACGTGCTGACTCACCCAGGTTCACTTCCAGCCCAGCAGCAGCAAAGGACCATCTTCAGATGAGAGAGTTGGAACAGACTTGTCAAAATAGTTCCTTGTAATTATTTTTGAATTGTTACTGAGGTAGCAAATTTTCTCCTGCGGTTTGGGTTAAAGAAGAGAATAAATATAAATTAAATGAAGAAATGGCACCTAAACCCCTGAATTTTATTTTACAACACAAAGAGAAACTATATATGAGTTAATCAGTTGGTGTTCTGAAATTCTCACAGAATTTGCTAGAGGGAGCAGTCTTACTTTGCAAAGCATTTGTCTTTGTAAAGATTTACTTGCCCTTATAATCCATCCAGTTTGGTAGGTGGAATTATAAAATAACCAGCTCCTTGATTGTACTCCTGTTACAGCTGCAGAGACAACATCCCACAGAGAGAGGCTTCAGGGTTATTGTTTTATTCATTATTATACAACAGTACCTAGAAATTCCAGACAGATTCAGAATTCATTCTTGTAAATGCTGTAAAGACATACTGTGCCTTGAATTGTTTGCAGCATCTTAAACAACAACAAAAAAAAAAGTAGGGAAAAAAGTTGAAACAAAAAAAAATGTTTTAAAAGTTGAAAGTTAGGGAAGTGAATTGAGAGATGGAAGAGGATGGGCTCCACTGTCATAGGTTTAATTCCAAAAAGTTACATGACAGGTTTAAAAAAGAGTAAAAACACTTCAAGACAATTTTGGCATTTAAGTTCTGCCTGATTTCAAAATTGTGACACTACAGAATGCCAGTTAGTGGCCTTGGAGGAGCCAAAACTCCACAAGTATTTCAATTTGTGAAGTGAAGCTTCTCAGGTACGTACAGTTCTGCTCCTGTCCATACTGGACGTCTGACCAAGGCTGAACAGAATCACAGACTCAAAGAAAGATTTAGATGGGAGGGGAGCTATGGAGGTCTCTAGTCCAACAGCCTGCTCCAGAGCTAGCTCCAGAGCTAGATCAGGATGCTCATGGCCTTGTCCAGGCAATATGTGAACATCTCCAAGGAGGAAGACCTCCCAGACCCTCAGGACACCCGTTCAAATGCTTAACCACCCTTGTGAGAAGAAGTGTTTTTTTCTTTATGGCCAATCAGAATTTTCTTTGATGCAAATGTTGTGATTGTTTCACTGTGCCCCTCTGAGAGGTCTCTGGATCTGTTGTCTCTGTAGCCCCCCAATAAATAGTTGAAATCATCAGTTAGATCCCCCTTTGTCCTCCTCTTCACCAGACTGAACAAACCTAACTCCCTCAGCCTCTCCTTGGACAGCATGTGCTCCTCTTGAGCTTGTTGTCATCTCTCCTATGAAGGACTGCAATAGTGGACAGAGTGTTCCAGATGTGGCTTAATGTGTGCCAGATAAAGGGGAATAATCACTTCCCATCACCTGCTGGCTACGTTCTTGCTATTGCAGCCTGGTATGTGATTGGTCTTGGTTGCCTTTTCCTGGCTTATTTTCATCTTGCTTTCCAATGGAAGCCCAGGTTCTTTTCTGCAGAGCTGCTCCCAACAAAATTAGTCTCCAGACTGTATTGATGCATGGGGTAGTTTTGTCCCAAAATGACCGTGCCGTATAGATAAAATATTATAGAAGAATATTTTGAAAGGTAGGCTTCCTCTAAACCGTGTTCTGGGAAAAATCTTAAGCTACCATATTTATGTGTTTCTGTCAAGCTGGGTTAACAGAAAGCAGTTCCATTTTAGCAGTCAAAAATCTTGACTTTGCCTCTCTTTTCTACTCACATAAGCCTACAGATCTCTTTAATGATTTCAGTGTAAGTGGCCAGGAATGAATGTAACAATGGTAATAAAATTAAATCGGGCCCAAATAATCTCAGTCCCATCCACTGCTGAACAGTGATTTCACCTGAGTCAGTAAGAAATAATGGATTATCTGAACTGGTGAAAACTCCACACACAGTTCTACAGATGGGCTTAAAGTTTTTATATCTGTCTTGCTTTGTCTTTGAGTGCGAGTTTGGTTTAAACTTACTTAAAGACCCACAGATATATTTTTATTTAAGAAGAGCAGCAATGCATTCTGTTAATTAAATTGTTGCCATTTTGGGGACAAACCAGCCCAATGAATCATCAGCTCCTTTCAGCTGCTTCAGTGAAAGGAGCAAGAGCCCTCTAGGAAGGTGTTACAACACTGCCTTCCTCTGAAGGTGCAATTACATTCTGTTGCTTGATTTACAGAAAAACCGCAACCCCCCTTTTCTTGGGAGGAGTGGAACTGCCTGTCATTCATGCAGGGAGGGCAGAGGCAGCGGGGAAGAGGAAAGACCTCTGTGTCATATTGTATATAAGGAACTGGGTCCTGCAGAAGACAAGAGAGGATGATTATGAAATGCTGAAAGAAAACGTTGGCTCTAGGGACACTCACAGCCAGAAGAACCCCAGACTGGACAAGAAATAGAATCTCAGCCCAGACTGAACCGCGCACATCATCAAGAGGAACAAGTCTCTATTTCTCTATCTTCTAACCCAGAGACGGTATGTTGTCACTGAAGTGATTGGCTCCAAATGAAAGGAAGGGAAACCCCTGTTTCTTTCCCACTCTTTAGCTTTGTTGTGTTTAGTAGAATCCTCTTAAAGTCTCAGTACTTGGAGTGAGGGGAGCCCCAGCTGGTCCCCAGTGACTGAGTCCGCAGTCTTGAGATCATGTATCAACCCATTACTCCTGTTATTTGTGAAGACCTACTACTTGCATACAGTGTCAAGAAAGCTTTACAGCCAGACTGTTTAGAATAGCTGTCTCGGAGGTCCTGCAGCAGCAAAAAGTGGATGAAGGAGTCAGCCATGGCTTTATAACCACTGGGAACCGCGTCTAGCAGTAGTCCTTGTTGAGTTACCTGTTTTTGCAGGATCATTGCTCCATCTACATCCTCTAAAGAGCTCCTTCTTGGTCTTCACTGACTGTCCATTTTTTTTGGCTTGAAGCTTATGGTAAAGTTTCTCCCTAACTTAGGCATTTTGCTGACTTATGCTCTGAAGCACAGAAATTTAATTCCTAGTTTTGCACCTGAAGTAATACAATTGTGGATGTTTTCATTATTCACCTGAGTCCCCAGATGTTTTGAATCCTGCTGAGATACTGGATTACAAGGAAACCTTGGGGCAGCAAGTTCCAGCAATTGTAGTGGCAAAAATAAAGGCAAAGGCAGGTAGGCTTATCAGATTCACCTCCTCATCTTTATTGATTATTTTTTTCTGGAGCTTTTTTGAGATGTTTTCTTTCCAGGAAAATCCCTGTCTCCACTAATATTTTTTTCCATCAACTTCCTATTCCTTCTTTTTGCTCTTGATGGCCCTGGAATATTTAATGTAATTTTCCAGCTTCTTTCATACTTAAATATTGCTGGGGTTTTGGTGTGAGCAGAAGTCTGCAAAGAATCTCTGCTTTTATTCCTAGTTTACAGTAAAGTGTAGAAAAAAGTTGGAATTATTCCTTGTAGTAAATATTGCATGACATGATGAACACATGAGCAATAAGCACTGTTCACCTGTGACCAGTATATGTAATTTATTATGATATGGCTCTCTACGTCCTTATGTTTTCTAGATCTTTACAACATAAAGAGCTTTGCATCATTCCACATTCCTAGGAACTTTCCATTCTTCCTGTGACAAGCAAGATCTCATTCTCTCTAAGTCCAAGATATTAGCTTTGTGTTTTCTTTTAACAATAGTTATGCAGAGTATGTTGCCATGGACATCTTTGGTTTTGAGTTTGGAAATGTGTTTACTTAAACTCCGATGTGCTCATAGTGCTGAGCCAGGCATAAAGATGTAAGCAGCCAAAACGTCAGCTCTAATTTTGGAAACCTCATGTCTAACCACTGACCCCTTCCATTTTAAACCCTGTTTCTGTATGAACTTTGAGGCTGAGAAGCGAGTCAGCGAACACCTCAAATTACCATTAATTGTAGTCATACTGTAGGGCAGAAGCTTCAGCTCACTGTCTGGTTGTCTTTGTACACCTCTGGCACAGAGGAAGAGAACTGCAGTATTGGTGTGAATAGAGAACAAATGGGTCTGCCTGAGCGTGGAAGCACCAGAAGGAGCATTAGCAGAATGCCTGCCATGTCTGCAAGACCTAGGTGTTGATGGTCATCAAGATCCCAGCACATCCATCTGCAGCTTCTTAGGATGCTCAGATCAGGAGGGAGAGACCGATGATGACTCTCAAAAGCAGGACAGGACAGAGATACTAATCAGTGTCAACTCCCAAATGGTACCTGATGCACGTTCAAAACCTGCACATGATCACCAGCCTAAGAACAACTCAGAAGAAGTGATGAAGACCCGACAGCTGACATTCCTTGTCATAAATGCCGTGGCAAATAATCCTAGGCATATCATTTGGGCACAAGAACATTGGTGGTTGTGAGAATATGGGTCTGAGAGTGTGTTGAATGTGACTAAGTGAAATCAGTTTTGTTTTTAAATTAAATCACCTTCCTCCCCACACAACGAGCTTTACTACACTGGTTCTACAGTACTGCAACATTATTTCCGATATGGAATTGCTTGCCAGGCATCAGGTCAAATTCAACTGTCTTCCTTCTGTTTCTCTCCTTGTAGATGCCATGTGAAGGCTGCATGGAGAGGGAAAATAAGAGCATTGATCCAACCATGGAGTTCCTCCTGCTTGGCTTCTCCGAGCTGCTCTGTCTTCGGGTGCTCCTCTTCCTTATCTTTCTCATTGTCCATTTGGTCACGTTGGCAGGGAATGTGATGATCTTCATGGCAGTGGTCATGGAGCCTTCCCGTCCTCCCATGCTTTTCTTCCTCTGTCAGCTCTCTGTCATTGAGCTCTGCTATACCTTAGTCATTGTCCCTAAGGCACTCCTCAGCCTGATAGTGGTGGACGGCAGCACCATTTCTTTCATAGGCTGTGCTGCACAGATGCACCTTTTTGTGGCACTCGGTGGGGCTGAATGCTTCCTCCTGGTGGCCATGTCCTACGACCGTTACGTTGCCATCTGTCAGCCTCTTCACTACGTAGCTGTGATGAGTGAGGGGCTCTGCCTCAGGCTGGCTGTGGCATGCTGTCTGGGAGGCTTTGCTGTTGCCCTGGGGTTGACAGTGGCTGTTTTCCGCTTACCTTTCTGTCAGTCGCATCGTATCAACCACTTCTTCTGCGATGTCCCTGCTGTGCTATACCTGGCCTGTACACAGAGTTACACCCCTGAGCTGCCCTTGCTGGCTGCCTGTGTGCTCCTCCTGCTGCTCCCCTTCCTCCTCATCCTGACATCGTATGTGTGCATTGCTGCTGCTTTGTTACATGTCACATCCTCTGTGGGAAGGGGCAAGGCCTTTTCCACCTGCATTTCACACTTGGCCATCACCTTGCTACATTATGGATGTGCCACCTTCATTTATATTCGTCCTAAGTCCAGTTACTCGCCAGCTCGAGACAAGATGGTGTCTCTGGTCTACACCAACATTACTCCATTACTGTATCCCCTCATTTATAGCCTGAGGAACAAGGAAATCAGAGGGGTCCTCAGGAAAATGTTGAGGAGGAAGAAAATAGCTCAGCTGAACTGGGATACTGTCAGGGCTGCGATGTGTGTGTGCGGCAAATTTTAGCAGAACAAATGTGAGCTTGTTGGAAAACAGCCCCATAACCATGTTAGGACCAGATTCTCCGTAGGCTTCACTATGGCAAATATCCAGGCAGAATTCAACATGTATCAATACATTTATGACAAAAGACATCTCTGCTCAAAAAAAAACCCCAACCCTAAAAAAAAAGGACTCTAACATAACACTTTACCTAAACAGAAATGCTTTAATGATGTGAGGAAGAAGAACTTTGATCAATTTGTGGTCTCGCTTCTGTGACCACATACATACTCATGCTTACATTCATGGTCATCTCATCACAATCAAAAGATCAACACAAAATTATTTAAAGCTGCTGTATTGGTTTCATTATTTTTCTATAAAGATGAAAGTAGAAACTGGAAACTGGGAAGTCAATAAAAAATTTTAGACTGGTAAGTTTATCAGCAGAAAAAATCTAAAGAGGATTATTGGAAGGTTAGAAGAAGAAAGCCCATGCCTAGAAAGAAATGGAAATTAAGCTGTGGTATTCTCCAAGTTTAGCAGAAGGCTGTGCTCCAGCATCCCATCACGAGTGGAAAGATCATTAGTATAAACTCCTCTCTATTTGAATTATTCTAGATAATGAAAATGAAAGTGCCATTGATTTGACAAGAGTATGACTTTCCTATGCCTGTTTTGCAGGAAACAATCTTTCCTTTTACAGGGAGATGCTTTAGGTTTGGATTGTTCCTATGGCAACACGAAGGCTGAGATACTGGTCTTATCATGTGACTTTTATCAGGAAAGACTGTATCATAAATAAGGATGACTGAGGAGTGTTAAAATCTATCATCTCAAGATACTAATCCCACTGCTGCAGTTGTTTCTTTAGCAACGCCAGTGAGAGTTACAGCACAAGCTGGACTGCAGCAGACACAAGAGTCTGAAAGGTGCAAAGAGGTGTTATTTTGTGTGTTTTCTACATGTAGGCGGAACAGGATGATTCAGACAAATTAGGGAAGATCAGTTTTGGACAGGAAAGGGGTGGTGGGAGAGCAACCTCATTATTTTATTTAATACTTCACTCGCCCACGGCTCTTTAAAGCCCCGAACAGACCCTATGATTCAGAACCCACCTCTTACATATCAAATTGTTGAGAAAAAAATTAAAAGGCTTGCTTCTGTTTCTCTGTTTAATCCAAAGGAAATTCAGCACTCCAGATGCCCTCAGCTCGCTCTCTTGGCAGATTGAGAGAGCAGACTGATATTTGCTTTCTCTGGGCAGCATACACTAAAAATTATGGTAAGTGGATTTGACTAATATAAAAAATAGGCACTGGAACTAAGGAATTTAACTTGGAGCCATCTGACAAAAGAGAAATGTGGAATTTAAAAAATCACATTAAAAGCTGTCTTCAAATTGACAGTATAGCCAGGCTAAAACATTAACACAGAATATTGGCTCTCATGTCAATGAATACCTAATTACTGCTGTGAGCAAAGGTTTAGCTGCATTATTTAAAATCATCAAAGTTGTAGAGAACATTTTAATCACCTGTCAGGTCTTCCAAAGATGAGGACGGGAGGGTCTCAATAAAAGCACATTACTTACTGATAGAGAAGTACTTTAGAAGTACATTAGAGAAGTATTTTGAATCAAATACTATTAAAGGATTTAAAGATAGTAAATAACTGCAATGAGCATAGGACAAAACTGAAGCATCAATACCAAATCCTGTCAAGTCAAATCAAGCTTTGAAGTTAATCCTGCTGTAAGCAGTGGTCTGGACTAGAGACCTCCAGAGGTCCCTTCTGAGATTCTACCGCAGAGGTTTCTAGGAGGTATTGAAATGCTCAAAAAAACTGTCAATAAAACTAAGGGACAGAAAGACACTGATGTTTATAATACTGATCAAAACCTTGGTAGAGGCCCTTGTGTTTCTGGCAGCTGTGGGCATGGGATAGCAGAGATATAACTATCATCGGCTGCTACCTGTGAGAAGGCAGCAGGACTGTGTCCTGAGCTAGAGATGTTCCTCATGAACAACTGCTGACCGAGAGGGTGCTTCAGCAGACCTGTGCTACTGCAAGGATATGGGTGATGCCTATGGGAGGGATGACATGATGAAACAGCAGCCAGGCAAGACTCCCAGTGCTTTATTTCTGAGATATATCTGGGAAGCATAACAAGCAATGGGGGCTTTCCACAAAAACAGTCTCCACCCAATGTCCTTGCAGATGAATTGAGTGAGGAGGTATCCCAGCGCCCAAGACTATCCCTCATCCTATCCCCACCAGTGTTCCTACACCCATTCACAGCACCCTCTGCCCCTCTCCTATGCCCAGCTGTGTTGAGTGCAGGGCTTTACCGTATAGATCTGTAGAGAGGACTCAGGGATGAGAGTGAGAAGAGTGAATCTTATGATGTAAGGGCAGCAACAATGTAAATGAGACATCAGAACCACTTTCTTTTTAAGTATTATCCTTCAGTTGCCAGGAGCTGCCTGAGGTCCCTTTTCAACCTACACCCACTCCCCTTTACAAGTGGCTGTTTCAGTCCTGTTGACCCAGTATGCCGTATGTTGAGAGCTGGAGAGCACCCAAGTGAAGTAAGACAGCAACATCCTTATGTAGGGCATCAGCACAGAAAAAATACAAGACTTTCTAAGTCCTTTTCAGAACTTCACAGGGAACAGCAAGGTTCAGTCAGGCAGGGCAGAGTTAGACAACTGCATATTCTACCTCCAACCAAAGATGGATAGGGCAAAGATCTTTCCATGGGCCTCATAACTGTCTGGGTTGGGTAAGGTCTCAAGACCCCCAGCATATCAGCAAGTGGGGACTTGCATTCCACCACAAATGGTCCTGTCCATTCTTGGAAAGAGAATGCCTACATCCAAAAATTTGCAGAGGTCTGAGATCTGGCAAACACAGGTGTCATGAGGGTTTCCAATGAACCAGCTAAGACATTTCTAAGAATCCCTTCGTGGTTTGTGCAGCCATAAAAACAGAGTATTCATCCTTGCAATTAATTTTGTAAAGGCTGCCCTGAGCTAGGCACTGGATGAGAATGCAGATCTCATCAGAGGTTGAGCACCAGAGCTCAACCTATAAGATCTCATAAGTGTTGTCCATGCACTCAAAAGTGAAGAGGGTTTGGAGGATAGTGGCAGAGATGCTGAGCAACATTCAGCTTACTCAAGGTCCAGTACACACCATTCAAAGCAGTACCTTCACTCAAGGAGGTACTTCAAAGTGGTATGTTGAGAGCCACTTTTTTTTTTTTTCTGAGTGCCACCAGTACCACAGATACTGAGAGGGTACCAGTGAAATCTCCTTTTCAGTGCAGAGAAACCAGTGAAAGTTCCTTTTTCATGCACGCTGTCATGTTTTGCTGGCAATCCAGGTAAGACATTTTCTAAAAATTGTTCCTGTAAATAATCAATATCCCAAAAGAGTTAAATGCATTTGCATTAAAATTACTTCCTTACTTTTCTAGGAGTCTAAATGCAAAAAGTTTACTAAGGGGATGTATTTCTGTTATGGGAAGCTGAAATTCTGGCGGAAGTCCAATTTTAAGAACATGAAGAAGTTTCAATGTATTCAACTCCCCTTGACAAAGGCATGTTATCACACCCTATCCATTTTGGCTTACATGGAAAGTGAGTTCACCAGCATCCTTTTTTTTGGATTCTTTCAAAGCTTAGAAAACCTGCGGGTAATCCTATATTTACCTAAATAGCTTCTTTTGTCCTTTGATCTGAAGCCGAAGGAAAGCATTAAGGTGAAATTAATACAGCTATTTACAACAATGGAGTTGTAGCCAGTGAAAATGGAGGTAGGGATAGGATTAAACCTAGAAAGCGGACTTTAATATCATGAAGGTGAAAAGCTGTCAAAGATGGTGATTTGCTTTATTGAGAAAAGACCCCTGGTTTTCATATGTTTCTTATGCAACACGCCAAGGATAATAGCCGTATTGACTTTACTATGATAAAAACTAGAATACTATAGGAATTTCTCTCTAAGATATTTATAGATAGAAGATTTACAGAAGAAAGGAGATAAGTCCTTCCTGAGATTGTTTTGTGCCATTATATGAAATTACTTACCCAGTGTATAAAATCTGATAGGATCCTATATGATATAAAAAAATAAAGTCCGCACCCCTATAAACAGACTAATAGTGAACAAATATGCTTAAATATTCTGCCCTTCCCCCCCAGAATAAAAAATTACTAGAATCTAAAAGGTTTTTATTTTTCCAGCTGGGTTTTTGTGCAGGCATTAAGTCCCCTTTACAGGACTGCCTCAGGAAGCAACCAGGAATGTAGGACAAGAAATAATCAGGAGACCAAAGTGGAGTTGAGGAGTGAGGTGAAGCTCCATGCCAGCTGGTTGGTTTCAGAGTCAGTTTCACTTCACCCTGCCATCATCTCCACATCAAAAAGCTGACTGAAGGTGCTATTAATAATCCCAGCACTGTATCCTTAACCTAAAGCTCTTGGCTCTAAAGATCCTGCTGTGCTTAGTTATCTTCTAGACAAGGCCAGGAAAAAGTGAGAATGGGTCAGCAGCATATAGCCTCTAGCCTAGTCGCTGCTGAAAACCAGGTCACCTAAAATCTGTGTCGCATTTTATTTTGTTTTTCATCCACAGTTGCTCTCAGCATTCATTTTATTTTTCATGTTTTGATTTAATTAAGAGTTCAAGTTTCAAAAATCAAGTGGGAAGCTGAATTGGGAGTAGAGTTGACAGTGAGCTGGGAAGATGTTACCACAATCAATGCCCTCTTTCCACCTGCAAGACAGCAAGGTGTCTGTTTCTAATATCTTCTGTTGATGTCAACATTGAAATCACTCAGGATGAACATAGGTTGTTACCACAGGGACCAGTGGCAACTATTTCATTTCTGCACAGGGCAGCAACACCACAACACCAAGATTAAGCTACAACAGCAAGAAATAAGGACAAGCTTATTGTGTTTAGATTGCGGAGGCAACTCTAATTTGTCAAGAAGAGGACCATAATAATAACAATCACAGATTTGAAACAGACATAAAAGCTTTTAAATTTTTTTTAAAATTCCAAAAGTTAAAAGAGTGATTAGTTCACCTATTCAGCTGTCAGTGTAGAAAAAAAGAAATTTAAAATCACACTATCAAAGTGACTAGTGATATGGCTGCTTACTGCATGTTATTAATGTTAATGATTTTTTTCAATGTTGGTGAGGTATTTTCACACTTAAGCATAATGAATCCAATAGTGGGAAATAAAAACTAGAAAATACGAACAAATTACAAATTACAGAGAGGTATGTACTTGTCATGCAGAGACTACTATTGCTATATTTTGAGCTGTGATTTGATTGCTAAAAATATTATAATCTTATTTTTCTACGACTTAGTCAAAGAAGTCATGAGCATCTCTGCTAGAAATTGAACTTCTCTGGGTCAGATTTTATGTTTATCATACATACACTTTTGTGTTAGTAATGCTTAAGCAGAAGTTGAATTCTGCTTTTTTTTTTCTTCTTTTTTTTTTTTTTTNTTTTTTTTTTTTTCCCTTGAGGTCAGTAATAAAAGTAACAAAAAAGTGAAAACTTAATGCAACCAAGATAAATAAATATCTTCAAATGTGCCCAGGAAGAGGAGTGGTAAGTGTAGAACTGCACTTTTTGGTTGTATGAGTATATAATGTGCTATAGTATCTATTAGAAAATAATTTGCTTTTCTGACCCAGACCTGTAGCATATAGGGCAGCTTTACGAATGGGAATAAGAATCAGATTATATTATGTCTGGGTTTGCATTGCTTTCCACTTGCCGATCCAAAATGCCGATCCTGACATAAGCAAAGCCCCGTTTTGCTTAGGTTTTTTTTTCCTTTTTCCAACAGGTCCCTTAGTTTCTCATGGCTTCACCGTGGACCAGAAGTCTTAACTTGGGAAGAAACAAAATCCCAGCCATCACCAGACAAAACTGATGGCACGGCCCTTAAACGACGGGTGGTCCTGATGGGGGGAGCGGGCTGCTCCCTGCTCCTGCCACAGCACCTTGAGGCAGCCGCGACTTCTCGGGCTCCCCATGCGCTGGACCACCAGGGGGAGCAGAACTGGGATACGGAGGCAAGAGATCTTCCCAGGTAATTTCTGGGGAAAAGGAAGGTCCTGCTCCTCCTCATTTTCAGGATGGTACACTAATTTAATTTCCTCCTGTTTTGCAAGCCCGATAAGACCATGTGCAGGGTAGCTTATCGAGAGCCAGCAAGGCTGCAGATTGGCCAACAGTGGAAATACGCCTCTGTGCCTATCTAGGTGTCCAGCCAGGGCATCAGTGGGCACACAAACACCTATGAGTACGTTGCTGATGAACAAGTAAGTGGAGTTTTATGCAAGGATACTGGACTTCTAGTCCATATTTAGTCCTTCCCACTGGTATGCCGGCCATCAAGTGCAGTCAAGTCCCCAAGTCCCTGAGCTAGGGGTGGCGGTGGCCACTTTGTGACCAAGAGGGCTCAATTGTGCTCCTTTGTAGGAGTTTAAAATATCTGTTTAAAATAAAGTATGAGTTTCTGAATGAAAAAAGTCCATGTATAAAACCAATTTAACAGCTTAAACCACTAGATGGTAGGAGTCTATTTTCTGCAGAAGGACTGTCTGAAGTCAGCTGTTTGAAATATTCTAAGATAACTGCTGGTGGAGTAGAGCTAGAAAACTTTCCAAGATAAAAAAGAAAACACTGGAATATTAAACTCTGATCATGGAGGTGAGAATAAGACTGAGAGAGTGCAGAAATTCTCTACAGGGAATGAAACATCGAAACAGAGCATCCCCTATGCTCTACAGAGCCATCACAGATTTTTCTGAGAGTTGTAGAATTAGCAGATGAAAGGAATGAATCAGAGGCCACAGAACAAGGGCAAGTTTCTCCTTTAGTCTGAAGTGGGCTTGTTGCAGAATGGGATTGGGGCCCCTGGGCGTCCTACACGCCTATGTTACTATAACACCTTCCTGAGAGCCAGTTCAAGATGCACAGATCCAAGTTATCAATACTAAAGGCTGACAGATGTAGGGATGCTTTGGCAGTTTGGGAAGTAATATCAAGTGAGGAATTCCAGATATTGTTTCTAAGTTCAGTTTCATTCATCATCTAGAAGGACATTTAACAGCATAATGGTGAAACTCCTAGCTCTTTCTAAAAAGTGAGGAGCAGCAAACACAGTAAACAATTTATAAGAAACAGATGAAAGAGTTCTGCCTGAACTGCAGTTCAAAAGAAGCACGTCCCAACTCAGTCTTGGGAATGCCCTTTGACTGTCCCAAAAGTACATCAAGACAAGATGCGGTGCATACCATTCCTCCTCAGTTGCCTCACCACAAGCCCACATTTCTGTAGGAGGAAATCCCAGGTGTGTTGTGTAGTGATATTTTCCAGCTAGATACCTAATCTCAGCGATACATGAAAGAGGATACTGGGAAATGGAAGGAAAAAATATGCCCTGCGATTCAGAAATACTCAGAGGGACTAGAAACACAGAACAAGATTCAACCCAAAGACATGCTGAGAGTGAGTTTAAAAGAAGCAGTTACCTTCTTACCATCAAAAAGCATGCCAGAGATGGGAAGCTCACTGTGGAGCCATAACAGTGAAAAGCTTGTGTTGGTGTAAATCATAGAATCATAGAATGTGACTGTAAAGATAAAAATCTTTTTGAAATTAATTGATTTCAGATTTTTTTTCTCAGTAGACACTCAGGGAATTAGCTGTGTCCAAATCAAAAAATCCAACCTTGTGATGCACAAACAAAGAGATCTTGTCAATGAAACACTCAGCAGAGTTGTATGAATAATTCACATGTAATACTCCACTGTACTGGGTACAGCCTCTGAGTAGATTCCCTCTTTTTCCCTTTGGATCTGCATTTTGGTGCAGAGGACACATGGCAAAGCAATGCAGCAGAGCTTTTACAGATATCAGTAAAGTTCCAGGCATTTGGGCTTTCTGCTTTTTTATGTTTCCGCTTGTTTATAGATTTGCTGCAGATCTTGATCTCGCTGTAACATTAGACCACATTTTGTTTGATGACCATTGTACATATTCTTACTGGGAGCTACAGTAGGTGAATTCCAATCTACAAAATAACGAAGTGGTACATACAATTTCTGACCACCATCAGCTGCAATACCCCAATTTCTGACCACCATCAGCCAACACTAACAAAAGGGAGAAAAAGAAAGTAAATATTTCTTAGGTCATCCTCTCCAATAAACCCTAATAAGTCTGTTCCTGCCTATTCCAAATAGCTTAGATCAAATGTCCTGAGTATCTGCCCACTAACGAAACAGAGACAGACCATCCGCAGGTTCTTCACCCCAGAGCTTTGGCACTTCTGAGATTCTACAGATGCAAACTCGGGTAGCCCCGAGGAACTGAACGTAAGGCTGTAACACTGATTTTTTTTTGCCTTAGGAAGGATATGAGCTCCTGAGCTGCCCTAGAGCCTCACCCTCCAGTTGCAAATGGTTCTTTCCCATTTCATGTCTATGTAGGCCTTGCTTATGTTGTCCCATCACAAAGGAGAAGATAACCGTGGGTCCATTTGCCCCATTGCTACATCATAGACTCAAGAAGGCACAGTACTGTACAGATGAAGACTGAAAGGGATACATTACACCAGTGCAAACTCAAGGTATGGGATGTAGACAGGGAAAACTTATATTGGTGCTGCAATGGGAGTCATTCAAATGTGGGGGCAAGGTGGGCATAAAAATTTGAGACTTAGCACCGTAGACTGAGGAAGATCACTTTAGACAGGATGAAACTGGAATAAATTCAAGATATAACTACTCTGAATGACATTAACATTTGAATTATTTGTACCGATATTTTACTTCATGTGCTATGTAAAATGTAAAGATTAATGTTTTAACCATTTGTTCTCAAATTTCTTTTGCATGTGTTCAAACTTCTTGGGACAGATTTTGGTTTTCTGAGATGTATGGTTAGAGAATCATGGAACTCACTGAAAGATTTAGATGCAAGGGACCTTGGGAGGTCCGTAGTCCCAACCCTTGCTCACAGCAGGACTGACTCCAAAGATAGATAAGCTGCTCACGACTGTCCTGGCAGGTCTGGAACATCTGCAAGGGTGGAGAACCCTCAGCTTCTCTAGGCAACCTGACAAAGTCCTTTCTTTAGCCTTCCTTGGGGAGGAGGAGGAAGAGCGCAGGAGGAATGCAGCCTTGCAGCAAGTGGAGGAATAATGTCATCTGTAGTTTATGGGGAGGGGTGTAATAGCTGTGTATGGGTGGAAGTAACATCTTGGATGTATGGCAGAAGAGACACCACAAAAGCAAGTTCTTTCATGTTTATGTCCCTCGAGCAGGAAAGTAAGAGTCCCATGAGGTCTTCCTACATAGAGAGAGTACTCTTCCGGCTCAGTTGCTCTCCCACGATTTTTGTTTTGAAAAGCAGGCACCTTCCACCCATCCCGAGGAGCCTGCTAAAAGGGGAATAGTAATTCTGCCAGACAAAGTAGCACGGCTATCACTCCGCCACACGCTGTCACAGCCTGGGGAACGAAATGGGCGGCTACCAGTAGGTACGGACGGATTTCCCAAATACCTGCTGCAAGGGCGGCTCCGTGGTTTTAGCCACACCGCGGACCGAGCGGTGCCTATCGCAGTGTCTGGGCTGTTCCCGTCGCTAGGAGGTAGGGGTGCCCCCAGGGCGGGCCGGGGGCGGAGGCGGGGGCCGGCCCGGGCCAGGGGCTCCGCCGAGCGCCGGAGGGGGCAGCGCCCGGAGAGCCGCCCGGTACCGGCGGCGGCGGCGGCGGCGGAGGGGGAGCGAGAGAGCGGGGCCGGTTGGCGAGGGCTGCCCAGGAGGTGGCAATCGGGAGCCTCTTACGGGACTGGAGCAAAGGTGGAGGGGAGGCTCCCAGGAAAAAGGTGGCTGCCTTTAAGGTGGGTTTATTTGCCTGCCAGATGGGAAGTCTGTGACCAGCCCCTTTAAAACAGGTAAAGGCAGTAAGGCTTCTCCACCCACTTGCCTTGATCTTTCATCATAACTGTGGGCCAGGCCAGGGAGGTTGTGCAATGCGTGCGCTCCCGTCAGGAGGCTGCGGGAGAGGTCCATGCGCTGCGAGCAGCAGCCGCGGCTCGCAGGCCTGAGCCGGGCGAGCGGGCAGGGGCTGGCAGCCAGCCCCCCTCGCCAGCCAGCATGGAGCTGAGGAGCTGGAGCAGCGGGATCAAGCTCTCCCTCGGGCTCCTTCTCTGTGGGGCTCTCCTTCCTCCCGAGGTGCCTGGGAAAGAAGGTAAGCGTGGGACACGCTGGTCCCTCCACCTGGAGGGTTGGGCTTGGGCGGGCGGGCAGAGGGGGACCGCTCTGAGGGGCAGGGAGCGGGTCCCTGGCCCACACCGTGGGGCCGCTGGGACAACACAGAGCGGCCCCGGGGGGAGCTGGAGAGGGACTGGGGTGTCTGGGGAGGGCAGGCGGGTGTGTGTGGGGGGAGACAAAGGCCAGGAGCAAACCCCATCCGACTCTTGGTGGCCCAGTGAACTGAGCCCAGGTATGTTCTCCCCCTCCCTCTCCGCCCCCTCCCAGTTAAAGCACAAATGCCTCCGCATATCCAGTGATCCAAGAGAATTCTGCCTCTGTTTGCCTTAAACACAAGCGTTGCAGATAACAAGTTTAAACACAAACTCAGAAAGTTTCTCCCCCCCCCTCCCCAACACCCCCGCAGTTTCCTCGGGAAGCCCTCTTGGGAGTTAACCCTTGTGAGCAACCAGTCAGTCATTTTTTTTGGAGGCTTGGAAGGCGAGACAGTCTCTTTCACCTGCCCCAGTGTTGGAAGGCAGAGCTGGGCTTTGCAATTTCCTCTTCCACCTCTTCTCTTAAGACTCCCTTGCTTCCCTTCTCTGTTCCACTTAGTCCCTTTTATTTAGATGTAGTGATCTTTTTTCCTTCCATCTTGGCAGTTGCACGGTGGTTATGAAACATCTAGGGAATGGGAATTTTAATAGAGAGGTGAGGAAGAGTAAACCTCTGTCCTGTTCCCTACCTCCTCCTGCAGTTAATTCCTGCCAGAGACTTCTAGTCTCTGTTTTACACAGCGAGAGGTGTTGGGGCTTTTCCATCCCAAGGACAGGCCTCTCCTTTGCTGCTCCAGGCTCTCGATCGAGAGGACTTAGTCATAACTGGCAGTTCAGCGATGGGCTCATCTCAGACTCTGCGACTGCTGTGTGCTCTATTAAAGCGTTCTTGACAAGCACGTTTGTATTAAGGATCCAGCTACATGGACGCAGCTAGGAGACACTGCGGAAAAGGCCAGCCTAGGTGAGAAGTTAATCTAAGGTAGCGCCACACAGGCTCTGGTTTCCGTAAGTGTGTGACCAGTAGTTGGCAGTAACACTCAGGGACTTCTCTGCCAGCTTCTCCCCTATCTCAACCATCTCATTTGGGCTGTGCCTGTGATCCAGTCTTCCTTAACACATCTATCTGGGAACAGCTCATTTCCCTGGCGTCGTCTCTTATCTGAAGTCTTTCTTCTTTTCGGGGAGACCTCCTCCCATGTGGCTGGACAGCCACGTGAGATTCCTAGCAGTGAGGCTCTGGACCAAAGAGCTCGTAGCCCCAGAGTACTCCCTGTGCTCTTGTAGCCTTGCTGACTCATTCTTTCTTTCCTTGGAGGATCCCTGTTGTGGGTTTCACTTTGAGCGGTACTTTTTCAGAGTGGACTTCACCCCCTCCAGTGGCTGCTTGGCAGCTGAAGGACCTGCTGCTGGTGGTGCAGCGGCGTGGCACACGGGCTCTGCAAGGTTCCCGTCCCGGCCGCTGCTGAGTTCCTTTTCTCTTGCTCTGCTAGAACTTGCCATTCAGCCCCTCTCGCTTCCACATCACTGCTTCAGGCCTGAAGAGTGGGATAGATATTATCTGGGTGACGGTTCTGGAAGGACAGGCTACCTCACCCTGAGAGTTTTTGGAGCCAACAACACAAGAATAGTATCTCAAATAGATTGAGAGCAGAAGAGAAGTGAGTGAGGAGCCTTGTCTGGACAGGGAGTCTGTGGCTAGGAAGGTTTTGCCGTATGACCATGCTGCGAACACCGTGAACTTGCAAAACCTGGATTCCTGCTTTTCCCTTCTCCCAATCCTGAAAGGGTGTTTCAGAGGTGAAAACAGCAGTGCAATCCCTCTTATCTCCGATTCTGGGCCCACAGCCTGCTTCCTCATTCCACAGGACTCTTGCTGATCTGCACTTTACACTCTATTACTTATAGTTGGCAGGCAGTATTTGTAAAGCAGTCAGATGAGGGGGAGGAAATCTGCTTATTTAAATACCATTTAAATATTTTCCCCCTCCTATCTTTCACCCCCAAATTCTTTTCTGAGATGTTTAGAAATGACCCCTCTGAATAGACCCACAGGAATCTAAAAGGGAATCTAAGGAATTTTTCCTGTTTCCTGTATTCCCAAAGTGGGGCTGCCATAGGTGCACTGAAACCAGTAGTCTGTCCTGGCAGCACCGGCAGACCCAAAGGCAGGCACGAAGCTGCCCATCCAGCAGTACAACTTATTCCAACTCCTCTCCCTTCTCCCTCTTTGCCTACAGAGTGATACATTTTTAATTTCTTTTCCGATCAAGACTTGAGGGCAGACTCTGATCACATTTTCAAATTTCTTTGAGGGCTAAAAACGAATGTACGGCTAAATTTCTCCTATGTCACATGACTCCAGGAGCCAAGGCTTAACACAGCCATGCGTGGCAATTCTGCAAGAGGTGGCAATGCTATGCTTTTGGAAGCCGTTAATTCTCTTGCTGTCGCGGCTAAAACAGTCGTGGTGGGGAGAGAGTGAAACGATTTCCAGGCCATCATCAGATGGTGGGCAGCCTGGGTCAGAGGTAGAGGGCCCAGCAGTCTGAGCAACTGATGCATCTCATGGCTTTTGGGTGCTGTGATGGCGGGAAGTCCCTTCTACAACTTCACTCTGTAGTTTCCCACTGTGTTTCAAGCACCGAATAGTACCTCTAGGCGACACTGATTGATCTTTTGTGTTGGTAATTTATTTGATCGCCTGCCTCTTCATTGGTTTTGTCAGCTGCCTTCCTGTTCCGAGCAAAGAAGTGTTCAGCTTCTAATGCTGGGTTCCCATTTCAATAGGCTTCAGCATCCTGCTCCCATTTTGGGGCAGCTTTAGGAAGCAAAAATTTGTCAGGGTTGCATTTTTTGGGTGGGTGTGGGTGTTAATTGAGGGGAGGGTGGAAGCAAAGGGGTTCTTTTGTATGAGGAAAACCTTTTAACTCCTGACCAACTGCCATGTCTTGTATCTTCCCATCCTTCCTCTAGCCGTGCTTTTTGAAGGTAAAAGGTCACACAGGATATGGGGCTGTGGGCTGAAAGAGCAAGTGCAGGCTTTGTCTTCTGTGACAGAACAAGGATGAAGCCATTCCATGGGCCATATGGGTTGGGTCACTGATTTTTTTTTTTCCCCTCTTCTGGTTTTCAGTGAATCTGCTCGACACAAGCACTGCGCAAGGTGAACTGGGCTGGCTTCCAGACCCTCCAGAAGTAGGGGTGAGTACACACACTCAAGGAAGGGGAGCCACTGGGAGTACTAAATGACGGAAAAGCACGATCCGAGTTGAAATTTCACCCTGCCTCCCAAAATTGGGCTTCTGCAGCTCCCCCTTCTCCTGGACATTGTATGCTTTGTAAGTCTCTCTCCCTTGCAGCCCTTTCACCTGTGCAGCTTCACCCGCTAGCCAGCTGTTGGACATCTAATGCCCCATTGACTTCCAGTAGCTCTTTTGATGTCTGTTGACTTCCAGTAGCTCTCAGTGATTAACCGCATCCTTGAAATACGTTGTTTCAATGAAGTAATAAAATTTAAGGGAGAAAAAGGAAAAAGTCAAACCATCACCCAGTTTTTCATCCTAACACGTTGCAAATACATCTTATGTCTCCTTTTCCGGGCAAATAGCCATGGCAGAAGTATTTCTGTCTCCAAGTCTCTTAAGAATTTAGAATCTTTGTCTGTTTAGGGTTGTGTCTTTTTTCCTCTTGAGTACTGAACTGAATGATTCAGTTACACTTTTTTTTAACTCAGCAGCTGGCTGAAGAAACAACTGTTAACTCATGGGGCAGCAATCTGGCCTACTGGGTGGGCTGCAAGGTTCTAGGACCTTACATGCAGCCCTAATGCTGTGTTTGGCCCAAACAGCTGATAATGAGAGAGGCATTTCCATTTGTTTCATGACTGTCAAATTGAGTTGATGGAAGTGCTTCAAAATCTACTCTTGAATCCACCGCAAAATTGGACCCCAAAAGACAGCTGAGCTCTCAGCTATTTTTGTCCAAGTACAGCTATTTTGTATGAAGTACAGTTGAGCAGTCTGGCTAGCGTCACAACTTACATTATCGAAGATGGTTTCCTTTGTAACAGCAGGGCTATGGGAGTGGTGGAAGGAAGGCACAAAGAGAAGGGAATTCAGGGACTACATTGCAGTAGTTAGAAGGACAAAATGTTAATATGTAGTCCCAGTGCCTCATCCGTGCTCATATCTTAATAGCGCCCCAAGCTCTCCTATGGAGAAAGAGTCTTTACCCTTGCTGCTTATAAAGTAGACCTGGGTTCAGCCTGTTCCTAACTCATTTTCATAACTTTCCTCTGTAATGCACTGTGGCTGGTTTAAATTCACCCCAGCCTCCTCCTACTCCTGGTAGTCTTGCTGGGTGAACTGGAGCCAGACAGTGAGGTTCTCCTGTACTGGCGTAACTGCATTTGTTTCATTTGTACAGCTGGTTTGGTTATTATTATTATTATACCCTACTCAAAACAGGTGCCCTGGTGAGACATACATGTAGATCATGTTTTGCCCATTGTTCCCTTTGTTGTCCCTATCAACTGTCTATGTGGTAATTTTAACCCAATACTAGGCTGCAGGCGTGTTCAGAAGTCTGCCTCTTGAAGAGATTGGGGAAAACCACTGAAAAGTGCATTCTAAAAATAATCTGGTAGAAAGAAGACAAAACCGTTGTTACAGGACATCTGATTTTTGCACAATAGGTTCACAGCAGTGCTAGGAGTTGGCATACCCTTCTGCTTGTGCCACATCTGCTTTTTAAAATACGTGTATTTTAAAGATAGTAGTTGTAACTGGGAATTATAGAAGATGATGGAAGACATGGCCTGAGAGCAATCTAAACTAATAGATCAGGATACTGATGACTGATAAACTCACAGAGGATGAAGAATAGATTCATTGACTTCTGATGAGCAATTCTTGCAGGGGTTTGTTTAATTACGTCATTTCCCAATACCTGTTAGGTGGAAGGCTGACAAATTGCCACAAGCAAAAGGGGAACAATGGGCGATTCTCTTGGAATCAGAACTTTGAACAACTGTTTCTGAAACGATTTTTCCAAAATGAAGAAGTATATATGTTTGAAAGAGAACTGAGATTAATTCAGAACATTTTTTGACACAAAAGAACTAAGATAATACTGAATAGTCTGACTAGCTTGATTAGTAACAGGCTGGAAACATCTGAGTTGTACTGCATACAGATTTGAAGGGTATATTTCATGTAACAATGCTACTTGTACCTAACCTTAGATGCCAGAGATCTCCCATTTGTGAGCTGGATTTGTGTCAATATGCTTATCACACAGAGGAGGAATTTGCTGTGAGGAATTTTCATGCTTTATATGGACAAGGTCTCTGAGGCATAGCCCAGAAGAGGTTGGATAAATCTGTGGAGGCAGAATTACGCCTTTGTTTTCTCCCCACTTTTAGCCAATGACAATGGATGAAGTGGATTGCCATGTGTGGTTGTTTCATGGTCAGACATAGTCTGTATCCCGTGTAGACAATGCTTCTGTTAATGCATGCTTAGCCTAAGAATACCGAGCTGTATACCGGTCAGTTTTGGACAGCATGGGTCATTCTTCTGGACTTCTAGAATACATTAACTGGCAGTGAAATCTTGCCTAAGCGGAAAGATATTCTTTAAGTGAAAGTGTCTGTACTTTAATTACTAAAGTGTCTGTAGAAGTTTGTTTGCTAAAAGGTTTGTGCTAGCTTGCTTTGTAGTAGCTGTTTAGGAAGGGTTTCATTCATTTTAGTCTGCTATTGGAAACTAGGTGTATTGGTTTTGCGTGGCAAAGTTTTGGTAGCCAGAGGAGGGGGTGGTGGTGTCAGGGGTGGCTTCTGTGAGAAGCTGCTAGAAGGTTCCCCTGTGTCTGATAGAGCCAATGCCAGCCAGCTCTGAGATGGACCCGCCGCTGGCCACAGCAAAGCCCATCGGCGACAGTGGTATTGCCTCTGGGATAACATATTTAAGAAGGGGGAAAAGTTGCTGCGCAACAATGGCAGCTGGAGAGAGGATAACATGTGAGAGAAACAACTCTGCAGACACCAAGGTCAGTGAAGGAGGGGGAGGAGGTGCTCCAGACACCGGAGCAGAGATCGCCCTACAGCCTGTGGTGAAGACCATGGTGAGGCAGGCTGTCCCTCTGCAGCCCACAGAGGTTAATGGTGGAGCAGATATCCACCTGCAGCCCGTGGAGGAGCTCATGCCAGAGCAGATGGATGCCTGAAGGAGGCTGTGACCCTGTGGGAAGCCTGCGCTGGAGCAGGCTCCTGGCAGGACCTGTGGACCTGCGGAGAGAGGAGCCAATGCTGGAGCAGGTTTGCTGGCAGGACCTGTGATCCCATGGGGGACCCATGCTGGAGCAGTCTGTTCCTGAAGGACTGCACCCTGTGGAAGGGACTCAGGCTGGAGCAGTTTGTGAAGAACTGCAACCTGTGGGAAGGACTCAGGCTGGAGAAGTTCATGGAGGGTTCTCTCCTGTGGGAGGGACCCCACGCTGGAAAAGGGGAAGGGTGTGAGGAGTCCTTCCCCTGAGGAGGAAGGAGTGGCAGAGACCAGTGTGATGAACTGACCGCAACCCCCATTCCCTGTCCCTCTGCACCGCTCAGGGGGAGGAGGTAGTGGAGTTGAGACCTGGAAGAAGGGAGGGGTGGGGGGAAGGTGTTTTAAGTTTTAGTTTTATTTCTCTTTATACTACTCTGATTTGATTGGTAATAAATTGAACTAATTTCCCCAAGTCAAGTCTGTTTTGCCCATGACGGTAATTAGTGAGTGATCTCTCCCTGTTCTTATCTTGACCCACAAGCCTTTCATTATATTTTCTCTCCACTGTCCAGCTGAGGAGGGGAGTGATAGAGCGGCTTTGGTGGGCACATGGCATTCCCAGGGTCAACCCACGACACTAGGCCCTTAAAAATGCAGATTGTAGTTCCTCTAATCACTTTCTTATCTTCCTTACCATCACCCCCCATCATCTAACAAAATCCTTGATAATTTTTTTTTTCTTTGAACTTTTGAGATAGCAATACCAGTTGGGCATGGGGAGGTGTATTTCAGTAGTAGTGGTAGATTCCTGTCTTGTAACAAATATTACAGAGCGAATGATGATCACTTTGAAGGTGTCAGGAGTCTAGAATTTACTTGCTCTGACATTTCTTTAAGGTTCCCCATTCTGCACAAATAGCCTGGCTACTTCAACTGATTTAAAAAAATCACTGAAAATATCCAAAAGGGACTTCTCAAATCCTATCCCCAACAAATTCCGTTACCAGGCATAGTAGCGTTGCTTCTTGGCAGCTTGTAAAATAACATTATAAAAAGTTAGTTATCTCTATTTTGCTTCCACGTATAATTGCATCAGCTTGGAACAGATGGTGATGAGGAGTCATGTTATCCTCTGGCATTTTTCTTTTAATAGACAAGGCCCTGAGCAACCTAACCTGGCTTTGAAGTTAGCCTTGCTGTGAACAGGGGATTGGAGTAGAGACCCAAAGGTCCCTTCCCACCTAAATCTTTCTGTGTTTACGTGATAGTTTTGCATTGTTTGTTCATTAGCGTTCAGAGCTTGCATTTTTAGCCCAGGCACAAAAGGTCCTTCTAGTTTTACCTGATTTAATGTTTTGAACTCTGTAGTATCTATTCCTATGGATTTTCTGAATCAGTTTATGGAGGCCTATGATACAACGTATTGGGCAATCCATTATTTTTCTTTAGTTGCTGTGATTATTTCACCCCTAGCTTGTGGGCCTATCTTGAAATTTTCCTTTTGTCCACTATTTCCAATTTCTTTTTTTTGTGTGTGTGAATAGTATTTGCATAATCCAGTCATACTTCCATGAGTATATGTGACTACTTAAGTTCTAAGCCCTTTGTACTGTCGGATGCTGCATACTGGGCCTCTCAATATGACTTTCTGTCTCTATGCTGTTGAATGGATTGTAAATTTAACACACTTTATTCTTTTTTAGCTGGTATGGTTTTTTGGGAGGCATGTTTTCACCAGTTCTAAAGCTGTCTTTGCTTGGAAAAGAGTCCTTTCTCACAGTAACTTGGCTTTTAAATTGGATATCTGTTATTTCAGAAATCACGTGAACTCTGCTGCTGCCACTGATTGCCAAACTGTGTCATATTTATTACATATTAAAGGTTCAGCAATGCTCAGTTCTCAACTGGTAGCTGGTTTATGGAGCTTATTTTTCCCAAATGATATTCCTGCATGGATCATAGTATTATTAAAGCTTCCAGGTGATTTTCTTAGTCTCCTTTCTAGGTGGCTGTTGTTCTCAATCTCCTATGCATGGTGAGATGGAGGACATAATTTTTTTCTGCCTATTCCATACCCTTGCTTGCTTCTACACATACTTCAAAGTGTTGCTATCAGTTTCAAATTTTCTGCCAGGTCTCCCAGTGTGCGTGGCACCTGATGTGCTCAACTTTTCCAAAGTATGCCTTCACACAGGACTAAAGATCTTTATTTAGTCCCATTGACCTAACGTATCCCAGAGGATATTCATAAATAGCCACTAACTGCAACTATTGTGGCTCCAAAAACACTTCTTGTGCAGTTCTGCACCCCATGTTTCATAGGAGGTCTGATTGTGAACAGAGCAGCTGCCAAAGCTATGTGAATGCAATTTGAGTAACCCAGTGCTCAGATTATTTTTTTTACGCTGTTATTTTTCTATTAAATCCCAGCCATAGTACAAATTCTGCAGTGCTCTATTATTTTCTTTACGTAATAGACTAAAGCAAGTACTTGTGACCTGTTAGCAACTTTTGTATCACTGACCACACAATAATGTTTACATGCCTTCAGGTTCTAGCAAGGTGAGATACTGCTCGACCGGAATAAGAGGTCCTAGATGTTAATAACAGCTGGTGGCTGGTTTCTGTTTCCACCACTTCTGCTCAGACAGATAGGCCTGGTTGCAGGAGTTGAATGCACCATTAGCGAGTTTGCTGATGATACCAA
>RSEF01000001.1:94418594-94458041 GCA_003993805.1 Himantopus leucocephalus
ACTGTGTGCAGTTCTGGGCCCCACAATTTAAGAAGGATGTGAATGTCCTTGAATGCGTCCAGAGGAGGGCAACAAAGGTGGTGAAAGGGCTGAAGGGAATGGCCTATGGGGAGCTGTCAAGGACTCTGGGCCTGTCTAGTTTGGAGAAAAGGAGGCTGAGGGGCAACCTTATTGCTCTCTACAGCTTCCTGAGGAGGGGAAGTGGAGAGGGAGGTGCTGATCTCTTCTCCCTGGGATCCATTGACAGGAAGCATGGGAACGGTTCAAAGCTGCGCTTGGACTTCTTTACCTAGATGGATGCCAAACACTGCAACAGGCTTCCTAGAGAGGTGGTTGATGCCCCACGCCTGTCAGTGTTTAAGAGGCATTTGGACAATGTACTTAATAACATGCTTTAACTTGGTCAGCCCTGAATTGGTCAGGCAGTTGGATTAGTTGATCGTTGTAGGTCCCTTTCAACTGAAATATTCTATTCTATTCTATTCTGTTCTGTTCTGTTCTGTTCTATTCTATTCTATTTGTCATGAAGGAAATTGTGTTGTGGGCCACACAGCCTTCAACTTGCAAGTGATTCCAGCACAGCACTCCTATTTCATTAAACCTGGGCAGTTCACCTAATCAGACTTCTTGGTATCTTACTCAGATAGTTTTACCTGGAACGAGTCTCAGCCAATCATCTTTTTGTAGCGTCCAAAGTCCGTGTGAAAAATAACCATCAGAAATGCTATTGTGTGCATCTCTTCCCATAAATGTTGTCAATGCATGTCCTTTAAGATCTAACTCAAAGGGATGTCATTACCTCTGAACTTGGAATAGAGTAGCAGTATATACCTCAGCCCGCTCTCAATTTAAGTACTAGGGATACGGGATTAGCTCTTCCAAGGGAACGGGATCTGTATAGAAATAAGGGACAAATGCCTAGTAAAGCGAACAACTAACTGGAAATGGGAACAGCTCTGGCTTCACGGTCATATCCTGACATGCCCTGCTGCTGTTAATATGCAGACTGGTGGAGATACTTGATGATATTCTGTTAAGTGAAAATTAGTTATTTTGCATGGATTTGGGAGAGAAGTAAAAAAAAATGTTATGCATATCCAGATATACTTTACTCAGAGGGGTAAGAGGGGGAAGTAAAAAAGTGAGATGAGAGGAAGTAAAGTGTAAATTAATAACTGTACTGTAGGCCAGATTGCGTGAGCCACCAGCCAGGTGGTTGAATTCACTGCCACAGATCCAAGTAGCAATCTCAGCTAGTGAACTCAGTGTTGTGACCTGAAGGGCAGAAAAGGCTGAGCCAATGCGAAGATGCTGTACAACCATGACATGCAACACCATGACTGCTCAGGCACTAAAGGGATGACAGCACTGTTGCCTAGCAGCCTCAGGAAGCTGATTCACCCTTTTATAGCTGTTGAATGAGAGTGGACAAGGTTCACTGAACTTCCTCACGTCAACGCAAAAGCACCACAAGTCAGATGGAGCTTTGAGATGAGTCTGCCTATAGCAAGGGCCTTGGAGGAGACTAACAGGCTATTTAAAGTAAAAAACAAAATAACTTTTATTATAATACCAACCAAAATACTGGTGAGTTTGCAGGCAGACAGGTTAGAAAGGAAAGGCTCTATATCTTTTGTTGCCTGCTGTGTCCTTGCTGGATGGACCTATACTTTGAAGTATGATTCTTAGCATCTCAGAGGCAGAGTTGCAGAAAAATGTGCCTATTCCCTCTGATTTCTTGGAAGGTTATTTCTCTTGCTTCTAAGGCCTAGTTCCTGGCTTCTCTGTGCTTAACCTGGAGCCTGCCTGCTCCTCACTGTGAGTTTCATGCTGCCATCTCCTGCAGCTTCTTTTCTCCAGGCAGGTTTGATCATCCCAAAGAAAAGGCACAATTACCCTGTCCCTGTGTGGGATTCCACTTGATCTGTCACTCATCTTTAAAAGGAACCTATGCAAACAGAGCAAGTATTGTCCATTGCCATCAGAGTCATTTCCCAGGTTCTCTGTAAATACTGGAAGTATATTTGACACAACATACAAAACCATAACTCACACTATACAAAGCCCTTTGCCTTGAAAAAAAATAAATCACTTTCATTTACAATGTACAATGTAATGCAAAAAATAACATGAGAGCAAACATTTGCTTTATTGGTAATATGGCTTTAGCCAAGAACTCTGAACTCTTTAAGATGCGCCATCTGATTTTCCACTCCTGTCCTTTTTCTAGTTACTGGTATTGTTAGTGGGTCTTAGCAAAATAGGTATATAAGAAACGAGCGTTCCAAAATACCTAGGTGAAATGTTGGACTACAGTATCATTATCCCTCACCTAATAGCATCTGTTGTGACCAGAACTGTTTTCATGCAAGACCTTAATGTGGCCAGACAGTTCAGAGAATGAGCAGACAGCAGAATCTGGGTTTGATAAACAGGTTTTGTAATCAATGTGCTGGAGCTCTGTGGCTCACATTAGCACCTTATCTTCCCATAAGAACCTGAGTACAAGTTAAATTGGAAGGAGATAGGTGGGATGGAGACCTGTGTGCTAGTGCCCTAAAGGACAAGTAATTACATAATGCAGTTGCCCCTCCCTAAAAATAATCAATGGATCATTGTGGGGAAAAAATATATCATCCCACCCAGAAAGATACTGTAGACAAGTAAACATCACTTCTGTGTTCAGTTGTGTCAAAGACTCCATGATGATGTGATGAAATCAAACTTTCCTGACCATTGCCAAAAGATCAAAGAAATAAAAGCAGCCTCTTTGCTGTTCTCAGATCTAAAGTTACAGGACTCATGAAGTTAAGTGTCTAGATGTCACCATACTTCTTTCATCATCCTCATCATCATCTAAATTGTCTTCCACACCAGCAAAAGAACTTGCAAGAGTGTTGAGAAACGTTCAGTGAAGGGTCACAGGAACTTCATTCTGGAATACTGTCAAAACACCACTGTGGTGCTGCTATTTTTGGCTGGCTGGTCTAGCTTTACCTATGGACAGGTTTCTGTGGAGTGTATTTTAGCTGAAGAGAAGCTGTTCATCCTATCATGGCAGGTATCAGCAAGATGACTCTATTGTCACAGTCTTTCCTCTGAGGCACTATGCTAAGAATGCAGTACAGCCGAACGTGTAATGTACAACTGCCTTCAACTCTGAATCTATTCCAGGAATTTATTTTTTTTGGTTATGGTAGTATGCAAATGCTACTATACAAAATTCAAATAGACTCCAAAGGCAAAAGTGCTACCAGGGGAAGGAAATAGAAACAATTCAGCGGTGCGTGTTCTGCTAGCTGGTTTAAGGCTTGGGACACCAGTGATGTATTGCTGCTGAAAAAGATTGCTGGTTTGGGGCCCCGCAATTTTTCTTTAGGAAGAGATTCCATGGATTAAAATAGCACTCTGAATTCTATTGCAAATTAAATGGGAAAGAGATGCACTTGATAAGCACAGGTACACTGTAGCTGGCTGTACTAACTCAGCTGGTCTTTTCATCTTAGTGCAACTGTCTAACCCAAAGTTAAACAAGTTATTGGTTTTCAGTATATGAACTCCTAACTTTTCCAGTGGAGACACGCATCTTAATTTAGTAACGTTAAGCCTATTGGCAAGATGCTTGCCCTGTCGTTGCCTTCTCTAAGTCTCTTGAAATTAGCACTATGCCTTTCCCCAGGAGTCTGCAGGCCACAGATTGGAAGCCACTGTGCTAAGCTAATGTGAAGGCAAATGAAATATAGGTCACAGCAGGCAGGCTCTTATCTGAAAGGAGGCAGGGCAAGTCCCTGCCAAGCTGGAGATGGAGACAACATTACTGTTGTGAGCCAGACGCTCTTCTGAGCCTAATGATTTGCAATACTGTCACTGTTGCCTCTGTCACTGGTAGCATACCTCTTTAATAGCAACGATCAAATTTGCATTCGTCATCATAAAAAGTTTGTTGGGGCTTTTTTCCACATAAAAAAGACTAAAATCAAAAGAGACTGCTCTACTGATGCCTGCAGAGCCTGAGACAGTAGCTCCAAGAAGACATACAAACTGTCTCAGTTTGTTTCCATCTTATAACCTATGGCAGATCATAGGAAGAGTAGCCCCCACATGGATGGAGGAATTACAGGTTGTCCTAGATAGGGTCCTTGACACAGACTAAACTAGAGAAGGCTCATTTATAGAAAAAGCAAAGTAAGCCTTCCCTAGGCTCCAGAGCTTCAAACTGTATAATCAATTCAGAGTCGATCAAGGCAGATATTAAAAAGCATGTACCTTATCTTATCTTTGGATCTTTACTCACAGGGCAGACCAAACCAATACTGTTTACTGGAAATATCTACTGGCGCCCTTCCAGATTGTCATTCAAGTCACTCTGAACTGCCTTCATAAAGACAGCTCGTCTCCACCACTGCTTTCTTTCTATTTCATCCAACCTAGCAATGGGAGGAAAGTTGGCTTCCTTTTTCCCAAACTTGCAGTGTTCTGAGGTTATTGAGATAGTACTTTTGCTTTGAGGTATTCATTCACTTAACACTTAATTGCTGTGCTGGAATTATTTTGCTCTGTATTATACCACCAGACCAAGACTTTCAAGAACAAATCTCTGGAACCAAGTGCCTGTGTTAGTACATGGCTTCCTGAGAAATACAGAACACCCTTTTGTTCTCAAATCCAATGGTTACATCCTTAGACTTTTTAGAAAGTCAAGCTCCTAATTTATGGCCCTCTCCTGAATGCATTGGCTTTTGTTTTCTTTCGAACTTTTTAAGAATTCTAAAAGGTTTTAGAAGTTTAAAGACTTGTTTAAAGACAGTTTAAACTTAAAAAAGAATTTGAAGAGTTTAAAGGGAGTTTTAAAGAATAAAATTTAAACAGTTTAAGAACTCTTTAGCTTGCTTTGGAGCAGGGTGATCTGCTAGATGATCTCCAAGGCTCCTTTCCAACCTGAGTCTTTCTGTGATTCTGAATCTCATGAGAAAGTTTTCTGTAGCATCATAAAATCACAGTTCACTCACTGCTAAAATAAGGAAGTCTGACTCCCCCTGACTGCCAGTTCTCCTAGAAGAATGTTTACCATCCTCTGGCCAAACTGATGACTGGAGTAAGGATACAGTTCTGGAATGAAATGGGTAGAAAGTTGTATTATCAAAGGAGGTTGATTCAATGTCATTGGCAGACAAACTGGACAGCCAAGTAATTCATATTGATTGAGCCAGACTTTACCACACATGTTCATTAAGAACATTACATTAAAAATCTGAGGCATACATTTTGATTTTGCAGCAGATTCTTTGAGAATGTGAGACAGTTGCTTAGCAACTTCTGGATTCATCACCCTTTCATTAAGTGTTGTATGTAACAGTTTTCCTCTACTACTTTGAATTTAAAAGCTTCACTGAATAATGAAAAGAAGTCACAAGCATATTTAACAATAGTTCTGTATTGTTAGCATAAATAATTTCCTCATTTAACTTCCTTTACCCATCAGCAGTACAGTCTAGAAAAACCAAGTCTGACTCCCTTGTTATTTCTTTGCACCACACTGCATATGAAACTGTGCAATAGTCAGTGCTAAGCATCTTTGCCCTGAAGAGCTCAGTCTGGAAGAAGCTGGGCTGAGACGAGCTAAGAAATACAGGAGTTAGCAGTTGGATTTTTTCCAGCAGTAGAGTTTAAAGAAATTTTTCTGCTAGCGTTGTCACTATTGAAAGTGAAATTTTGGTCCTGTATCATTTAAGTTTTGAAAATGGTATATTCAGGACATGCATCACAGCAACTTATGTCTTTTGGTGAGACGTGCAAAAATTGCTTTCTGGTGACACTTGCCTGTGACATTGCCTTAGGATAAACTGCTAATGGAAACTTGTCTAACTCTCGGCCTTCAAATGCAATTATGCATTTCCCATCAGCGTGGTGGAGGCCGACACCCATGGAAAATGCTTCTAAAAGCCAATCCTAACATTGGTATTTTCTCATGAAAGCTACTTTGCTCTTACTCTCCTTTCTAACTTCTTTTGTTCTATTTCAATCTGCTTCAGGATGTGCTGTAAATTCAGTTATGCAGCATTTTCCAGAAGTTCTTCAATGAAATAGTGCAAGGGTGATTAAGTGATTGCCCCTTCTGGTTGATCAATTGGGATTGATGAGTCCATTTCTCTCTCTTGCTATCCTAAGCCCTTTGACCTCCGGTAAGTGAAATAAGTGTAAATCCTGTGTGGTGCAGTTATATGCCAGCTGGATCAGATTAAGAGGGTGGGGTGACACTGGAGATTAATTACATGGAGAAAAAGGAAACAAGAAGGGAGACATAGATACCATCCGCAGAACTTCCTGGGAGGAGACTGCTAGTACGCACTTGGGTAAATGTCTGAAATCAGCCAGATAAAAGCTTGTGCTACCAGCAGGGCTCCCTAGGTTGGAGAAAGCGCTCTGATAGCTTTCAGAGTGGGGCTGTATAGGAGGTGAGCTCTACATCATGGCATGAAAGCAGAGCCTCTTTTGGCACTCGGTGGGTCCATCTCTTGTATTCCACTATCGGATTAACCTGGTCTGTGGGATGAGAAGCTAGGAGAGAGGCTACAGGGTTGTGCTGTGAGTACAGGAGGTGGTGGTGCTGGAGAAACGTGTGAGTCTCATGCTCAGCCCATGAGACTTGATGCCACCCTACAGTAATATAGAGACTGAGGCCTTGTTTAAATTTTATCCCAAGATGCTTAAACTTGTGCCAATACCTATGTGGGCACTTGTTTCAATTTAATTTGATTAAACATTTAAATCATAATGAGAAAGGCAGTCTTAGCACAGGGGGAAAAAGGATCTAAGCTGTTTTCCCTGTGGACAAAACCTTGCTTTCCAACTTTTCAGTTCTCACGTGCGACTTCCTCAAAAGTGAATATTCTTTGCATTTTGTATCTGATCTGTGGTGAGGAAACAAAACTAGAACCATATAAAATTCAGCAGAAGTGTGTGTTAAAATATGTATCAAACCCTACTGGATTCATACAAATAGTATCAGTGAGGTTTTATAACCAGCTGGGCCCACGTCCTCCTCTCAGCCATTACTTGCCTGGGGACAAAGCAGAACCTAGTATGAAGTCAGGGAAATCAACCGAGTTTTAATAGTTAAATCAGGGTTTGCAAAATACCACACTTAAAGAAGCATGAACTCCAAATTAATGAGTGCGTGCTCTAGCACGGTCCTTCAGCAGCTGACCTTCCCATTGTGTCAGACCGTGTTTTCTCTTACCCCAAAGTGCTGTGCACTATTTTCAGGGGCAGATAATAGTGTGATCTGATATGTCCTACTGTACACTTTGAATGTAAATGGTGGCAGAGAGAAGTGGCCAATACATGGGATTAGTGGGCCTTTTTCTCAGTCTAAGATAAGACAGTGTATGAAAGAAATAGGTTGGAACCGATGTAGGATGAAGGGGATGTGCAAGGGTCCATGCACTGCTGTTTCCTTCAATTTGTCACAGGTCAGATCCCAATTACAGTATCCTCTTTGTTCCCTATGTAAAGAATTTAGGCAGATACGGGGCTCTAGACCAGATGCAGCTTTTGCTCAGTGCAAAGAGACCTTTAAGCTAGCCAGGCTTTGAGCCCTGAATGCTATACGGGAATAGATCTTTTAGGCTAGATTTTGTCATATTTGAAGCAAAACTTGTTTCTCACATCTGTCTAACAATGTTTTCTTCTACCCTGGGAGCAGTGGAGTGAAGTGCAGCAGATGATAAATGGTACCCCAGTCTACATGTACCAGGACTGCAGTGTGCTTTCTGAGGGTGACACTGATCACTGGCTTCGCACCAACTGGATTTATCGGGGTGAGGCAGCCTCCCGCATTTATGTGGAGCTAAAGTTTACTGTCAGGGATTGCAAGAGCTTCAAAGGTGAAGTGGTGACCTGCAAAGAGACCTTCAATCTCTATTACATGGAGTCTGAACAAGATGTCGGGATCCAGTTCCGCCGCCCGCTGTTCATCAAGGTTTGTAGCGCTGGGGGTAAAGACTGAGTCATATCTTTCTGCTTAAACTAGTCATATCGTTCAGCTTAAACTAGGTGTGTCTTGCTGGCTGGGGGAGGCAAGGAGAACCAGCACCTGGGGAGGGGCACGGATAGTAAGCGTTGTCCTTAGAATAACCTTTGCCCTAAGTGCCCTCTGTGATGCTCAGAGCAGTCTTTGCCATAGGAGGCACAGGGGTTTTCCTATGAGATCAGCCCTCCATTCCTCATAAGCAATTATTTAACTGGACCCCACGTAGGTAAGGATTCTAAAGAGTTATAACAGTGCTAGATAGTTACACCAACTTTTAGAAATAGTAAAGCAGAGACCAAAGGAATTTGACTTGCCTTAAGTAACAGAGCAAGATTAGACCAAGGGAAGAACAGAATCCAGTTCAGATCTCTGTGCTCCTGATCATTTACTCTGATTGTTATGAGATACAGGGGTTTTGTTTCCTAAAACTGGAGGTGATGGCTTGCTATAATGAAATTCTCCCTTGTGTGAAAGTATTTGGCACCGCTATATTTTAAGTGCTATTTCCCCCAACATAGTGCCCTCTTGCCATGGAAACATTTGAATTGCAGAACAGAGAACCTCAGATTTTTTGTAAAGAAACTTCTATAACCTGGTTCTGTCCTAGAAGAAGCCACAGACCTAAATTATTTGACTGCCCTTTCATCTGCAGTTTAAATGATGTGATGAAAACAAAGGACAGTAAAGACCACCACAGGCAGAGCAGGACTCTGGTAAGGGATTCCCCTGCCTCCCCAGTGCTCCTCCACCTCCCCTGCAGCTGGGACCTACCAGGTGAATTTGTGCAATACCTCTGCAACTCCTAAAGCTGCCTTAGGATCCCACTGCCAGATGCAGCTGCTGTGCACATCCTTTTATCTGCCATCCAGCTACACAGAGCAGGTGGTGTCATGTAATGGGGAGGGGCCTGCAGTGGAGAGGATCAGTTATCAGGCGCTCTCTCTGAGAAGAAGGGCTACCCCACCATCATGCTCTCTGGGAAGAAAGGCCACCCCACCTGCAGTTCAGCTTTTCCAGATCACATGATGTCATGGAGGCCTTTCCCATTTGCCCAAGCATTGAAAGCATCTCTCTCTCACTCTCATCCTTTGTGGGAATGTGGGAATGTAAGAGTGTGGGAGCATTTTTCACCCAAGTGAAATTTTCACAGCGCTGAAATACATTAAGTGCTGTTGGAGAAGCACCTTGCAGTAGATGATCTGATCTGCACCAAGTATACCCTAGAAACAGGTGGCTGTGATTCACTGGTCAATTTAAAAATACAACTCTAAGCACAGTTGTGATTTTACTGCATACAACTTGCAAACAAAGAAAAATCTCACAGAAGAGAGATTTGTTCCTTTGGGGCAGTTCCTAAAGACCTCTGAGATCAGAGAGACAGAAGATAGATAGGGTACTGTGTAAGACCAGTGAATGACTGCAAAGGAGTTGAAAGGAGATGGTGGAAAGAATGGAGGCAAGAAAGGATGCGGACCCTGTTGTTAACACTTCTTCCACATGCAAAGAAAGCATGCAGTGCACTAGCATTAAAAGCAGTTGACCGTACAAGCCTCTAAAAGGCCTTAATGTAAAAGAAGTTTGAGAGGCATGCGTATCTCAGCTGCTGCTGCCTGCTCAGATGTTAAAGCTGTTGTCTTTTTCTCTTTCACCTAGCTCAACACTGTGGCAGCAGACCGAAGTTTCACAAGCAGAGACATCGAATCGGGTGCCATGCAGCTGAACACAGAAGTGTGCCCCATTGGGAAGCTGTCTCGCCGGGGCTTCTACTTGGCTTTCCAGAACTCTGGGGCTTGCGTAGCGATGGTGTCTGTCCGAGTGTATTACAAGACTTGCCCAGAGGCAGTGCGGGGCCTGGCCCGTTTCCCAGAGACGCTAACAAGTTCAGAAGGGCTGACAGAAGTGCCCGGGGTCTGCGTGGAGCATGCAGCTGAAGAAGCGGGCTCTCCCCCTAGGATGCACTGCAGCACTGACGGGGAGTGGCTGGTACCAATGGGCCAATGCCTTTGTACTGTGGGGTTTGAGGAAGTCGATGGGAGCTGCGTAGGTGAGTATGCAGACAGACACTGGCTGTAGGCCATGGGAGAGGTTCCAGGGAGCTAGAGATCACAGCATCTGTAAGCATAAAGTGGGATCAGGGCAGTTAGTGTGGTCTACCTTTCTTGCCTGCCCTCTGTGCCTGCCAGGTGTATCTTATACCTTTCCTCCTCTCCTTAGCTTCTCTTTTTCAATTGTGATTTTTCCCCTCATGTGTCAGGTGTAAGACCTGCACACACCTCTCCACTCCCTCTTGGGCTTCATCCAGGAGCCTTCAGCTCTGCAGCTAGTTTCTGCGAGCTGTAACTGTGTGATTGACACTGACTCACTCAACAACTGGTTCCCAACCCTTAAATGGCAGCCTTGTTCTCTCAGGGCAGACGGGTCAGACACATGGAACAGTCTATTTGTCCCGTGACTAGAAAGCTGAGAGCCGGAGGGAGGCAAGTTTCTCCTCTGTGTCCCCTTCTGCTTGGACTGGGATGGCTCTTCTGCCATGGGAAACCGTGTAAAGCACATTGCACAATACTGTCAGTGCCTGGCTCGTTTCTGAGGAAGACCAATTAGCAAGCATAGGAGTCACCAGGGTACTGGAGCCACAGAGCAAGCCAGGGTTGTTGGAGCAAGCAGTGCAGGGCTCTCCCTTTGCCACAGCGGGGACAAAATCCAGCTTCTTAGGACAACTTTGTGTGTTTGTCAGGGGAGAGGATATGTGTGATGTTTTGGGGGATATGTATTACTGCAGGGAGGAAGGTAAAAGACAGCACATCTCTGCTCTTGTCAGAGCCATGTGGCACAAGGCTAAGGCACATAGGAAAAGGAATCCATGCACTGCTTGCAGGGTCAGCAGGATGCCCTGTCTCTCTGCTTTGTTCTGCATTTGCTCTGCTACAAGGATCTGGTGCCCCTATGAATCCCCAGTGCTTGCTGCTCATTTCGCTTGGGGAGCTGGTGAAGGTTGAAGCACAAGATCCTTGCCCTTCTCCAGCAATCCCCTCTCCTTGCACAGCCCAGCCAGTTTTTCCACTTAGGTGCTACAGAGCTCTCCCCGCCCTCCTGAGAGCACTCCGCTGGGAAGGGGCAGGGAAGCTGTCATGTCTGGACAGGCCCCGACTGCTATCACAGCACAGGTTCATTCTACATCTATGCTTTTATCCCACTCCGCCCAAGTACAGCTGCAGCCAGAAGTGTCTTTTGTAGGATCAGTAGGGACTGGGGAGGTCTACCAGGAGAGGAAGGGAAGAGGGGAGAACCTAGCAGGGGTAGGGGGAGGTCCTTCATGCTCAGAGCAGTGTCTTATTGGAGGATGAGATAAGGTGAATGTAGTTTGCCTGCTGGGGGATATCTTGGTGTCCTCTCCCTCTACAGAAAAGACCAGGTGTTGTGCAAAGGACTGGGAACAATCCAGGTCAGGACAAAGACTGAGGTCAGAGATTCTACTTTTGTCCTCAGAAGATGAAAGACAGGACAGGAGGGAGGAAGGACAGGAGGGAGGAAGAAGACTTTTGGGCAGTGTCTTCGGGCTCTGAGTTTTGCCTTAAGTAGGAACATACAAAAAATGAAAGCTGAACTACAACCCTTGCCTCCTAACAGGGATGAGAGCCTGACCTCTGTTACAGGACAGGAGGCAACAGACAGCCAAAAGTTCTGAACTATTTTGCTCGAGCCCTCGGTGAATTCCCAGAGTGTATAAAGCTCTGCTGGGTACATAATGGCTTAGCCATCCCATGATGCAGGAAAACCTGTGCCTGCCCAGAGCGTTACATCTCATCCTGTCATAGCATTGCAGACTTTGCTGCCGATAAACCCAGAGCTGCGTGATTAACTTCCCCAAGTACATCCTTTACCGCGAACATGAAGGCTGGCCTGCGTTCTGGTTCCTTGGTGGGCTCTGCAGGGTGGCGGGTGAGCCCAGCTCTCTGCCAGCCCAGGTTTGGTGTCTGCAGGCTGCCCAGTGCTTGCTGGCAGTCCCCCGACGAACACCTGTAGGAAGGAGCAATGAAGGAAGGGAGGAGGGCCCCAGCCACCCTCTCTGCCCTCTGGCGCCCGGCGAGCGGCGCTGAGCAGGCCCTTTCCCAGGCCTGCTTTTCCCATCTTGTCGCCCGGAGCGGGTGCCCGAGGGCCGGGGAAACCAGGTGCCGGCGGCCAGAGGGGCTGGGTGGGAGCCGAGACTGCCGGCTGTGCATCTCCCCCGCCGGCTGCGCTCCCGAGGGCAGGCAGCCGCTGCTCTGCTTCTGCCCAGGGAGCCCAAGGCGTCCAGGGGAGAGGGAGGCGGGGAGCAACGGGAGCCGGGCTCCCCGGCCTGCCGCCCGCCGGGCAGCGCCTCCTCACCCCTCCGCGCAGCAGGCCCGGGCCGCGGCCCGCCGGGCGTCTGCCGCCCCCACCCCCGGAGCAGCCGCGCAGCTCCGGGGGAGGCTTCGCACCGCCTCCGGGCGGGGCCGGGCACCGCGGCCCCGGTAGGCTCTGCCGCCTCGCCGGGACCCGCAGCCGCCGGGGCCCCTCGCCGGTGCTGTGCAGCCACCTGCCGGCCCCTGCCGGCACGGCGGGTGCGTGGGCCGCGGCTGCCGCGGCGGGGGAGCCGAGGCGCCGGGCGCCGCCACCGCAGCGCCTCCTGCGGTCAGGCGGCGGCCGGGGCCCGGGGGCGGCGGGGCGGGTCGTGGCGGCGCGGGCCGGGGGTTCCGCCCTGAGGCGCCGGGGCCGCTCCCTCTCGGGGCCGGGGGGCTCTCTCGCTCCCCCTGGCCGCGGGGCTGCGTTGTGCGCGCCGCTCCCAGGGCGCCGGTCGGGTCGGGGCCGGCCCGGGCTTGTCGTGCCGGCTGCCCCGCGGGACCTGCCCCCGCGCTGCGCCCCGTCCCTCCCAGCGGGCCCGGGCCCGGGGCTGGGGCCGCCCTGGCGTCTGGGTCGTGCAGGCAGCCGGGTGCCTCCGCTCCTGCCTGCGCCTCCTGCCCCGCTTTAGCGTACTGGTCTAGGCATGGCCGCAGAGGATGTGACCCGGTGCAGCCGGCTGGTCCCTGCCCGGTAACCTCCTGGGTTTGTCCCTCCGCTGGGATGTCTCCCGTGCCGTTCCCTCCTTGCACTCCCTCTCCCTGCCAGGCATTGCTGTCTCCCTGCGAGGCAGCTCTCCTGCCTGGAGGGCCTCGGCACCACCGGTGGGTGAAGCAGGTGCGGCCTGGGGGCTGGAGCCGCACCGGAGCTGAGGCCTGGAGGAACAGAGGCCTTACAGTGGCCCTCTTGGCATCGGAGCTAACTGTTCTTGCAGAGATCCCCAAACCCAGATTTCCCTGATTCACTTGCGGACTGTCTCAGCCTTGATCACAAGAGGGTGTGTACACCATCCCCTATTTATGGCAGGTAGTAATGTCCAGGGAACACCAGAACCTCTCTGTTATAGAAGTCTGTGGTCCTGCGCTTGCTTTGTTTTTCACGTTGCTGTCAAAGCTTTCCTGACACAAACTGATCCAGTGTCAGGAATTTTGAAATCCTGTGCTGGAGCAAAATGGCAGGAGGCCACAAAGCTTTCATCTTCACTCCAGCATGTAGAAGTGCTCTCAGTTGTGAGCAGCCTAGAGATCAAAGTAACTTTTCTTCATCTTGTCTATTTCTGAAGAAGGTGATTTGATCTTGAATATAAATGGAATATCTTTCTTTTTTTTTTTTGGCTGGTGACAATCAGTGCTCGAGCCTCTTAATTCTTTCAACAGCATTTGCTGTCACTGACCACATAGTTGTATGATTGTAGCTCAGAATGACAGACTCGTTCCTGAGTCGTTCTGTTCCCGAAATCAGAAGGTCCTGGTTGCTCCTACTTCTTGTGATTATTTCTCCTTTCTGTGCTCTTTAGGCTTAACTGCTGCAAAGCCTTTTGGCCTGTGTACTGTCATAGTATGATATGACTGTGTGATGGCATTACTATGCAACTCTGCGCAACTCGTAGGCCAGCTGACGTCATTCCATGTTAATGGGACAGTCTGCCAGCCATCCCAGGGCAAGAAGTGGGACCAATAGAAATGAGATGAAGCTACTTCTGTGATTACAATCTAGAGAGATATGTCGGTTTATAGTGAGGATAATGACTCTTCGTGAGACTTGATGGTGAAAAGTCTTGTTTAGCCTTTGCTAGTGGAAATTTTTTTAGGTCCCTCAGCTGTTCCTCTGTGTCACATAGTAGGAATGGCTGGATTTTTTTTTGTCTTCTGGATAAAGGATCTTTTCCTATGCTATGGTCCACCACAGTAAGCCATTTGTGTCAGGCTCCTGAGGACATGGCTTTAGGGTGTTTTCTGTTGGGATCTCTGAGGGATTACACAGGACATTGTTGCTTTTGTAGTGCAATATGAAAAGGGTCATTCCCTCAATGCTCAAGTTAAATGCAAGGTAGTAGCTGTGGCACAAAATTAGTGTATGCATTCCTCAACTATCTGATTAGTGATAGGTTGTTTGTTTCTTTAGTTTAAGAACATTTGATAGATTCATTTAGCACAGGCCTGTAAACCATTAAATTCACAGATTAATTCAACCTCCCTCCCTGATTTTCTCCTTGCTACACACCCATAGAGGTGAAGCATTGACCTTGAGGTAACTGGTAGACAGGCCAGTGCTCTTGTAGATCAAGCTAATACTAATTCTTCAAAAAGAAGAATTCTCTCTTCAAGAGAAAGATGTGGCTGCTTATTTTTGTAGAACTGGAAATAGAAAGCACGTGGCACCCATTCTCTTGCAGTATGTGTTGGCCAGTTACACTCAATGCTGTTAGGTGAACTGATAGTTATCTAGATATTCCCCAGGGCCCTGCTAGGTGTTGCTCCGGTGCAACACTTGAAATTGGAAAAGGTGCTTCTGCTAAAAAGCCCATTGGTTATCCTGTATGAAGTCAACAAGCAGAGAACTTTGAGGAGTACAAGGACTTGGAGCCAGTATTTACAGCTCTTATTTATGGTGTGGAAAGCTTGAAGGGCAAGGTGGGGACCAGTCTGTGTTTATGTCGAAAGAAGTCTCTGACATTGACCAGCTTCCATTTTCATTCAGCGTGTATGAGGAATGAGATCCCCCTTCTTCAGTGTACAAGTGCTATCATAAGGTTGATCCTACCTTGAGTTTGTATCTCTTCTCTAGCTGCTCTGAGAAAATGATTGGTCTAAGTGACCTCCAGGGGTCCCTTCCAACCTAAATATTTCAGTGAGCTAAGAAAATGGAGGAAAAGCAAGCAGATAAAGGAGCGTTCAAGAAGCTGAACAAAGCGGGCAGGTGATTTCCTGTTGATCTTGGTTTATTGTTGGTCTTATGTTTACTTGTTTGTCTCCTCACAGCCTGCCAGCGAGGATTCTACCGTCACTCACTGGAAACTAAACGCTGCCTGAAGTGCCCCCCCAACAGCTTGTCCAACGAGTCAGGGGCTACATCTTGTTCCTGCAACGCAGGCTTCTACCGAGCACCTTCGGAGGGCCAGAACATTGCTTGCACCCGTGAGTGGTGGATAAAAAGAACAGTATCTGTACAGACTGGGGGATGAACTTATAGAGAGCAGCCCTACAAAGACGAACGTAGGGATACTGGTGGAAGAAAAATTAAACATGAGTTGGCCATATGCGCTTGCAGCCCAGCAGCCAATTGTATCCTCGGCTGCATAAAAAGAAGCGTGGCCAGCAGGTCAAAGGTGGTGATTCTCTCCCTCTACTCTGCTCTCATGAGACCCCACATGGAGTACTGCATCCAGCTCTGGGGTCCGCAGTACAAGAGAAACATGGACCTGTTAAAGTGAGTCCAGAAGAAGGCCACAAAAATGATCAGAGGGCTAGAACACCTGTCCTAATGAAGAAAGGCTGAGAGAGTTGGGGTTTTTCAGCCTGGAGAAGGGAAGGCTTTGGGCAGGTCTTATTGCAGCCTTTCAATACTTAAAATGGGTATATAAGAAAGATGGAGAAAGACTTTTTACCAGGGCTTGTAGTGGCAGGACAAGGGGCAATGGTTTTAAACTGAGAGTAGATTTAAATGGGACGTACGGAAGAATATTTTATGATGAGGGTGGTGAGACACTGGAGCAGGTTGCCTAGTGGCTGCCCCGTGTTTGGAAGCGTTCAAGGTCAGGTTGGACGGGGCTTTGAGAAACCTGATCTAGTGAAAAACGTTCCTGCCCATGGCAGTGGGGTTGAACTAGATGGCCTTTAAAGGTTCCTTTGAACCCAAATCATTCTGTGAACAGGGAGATGGGGCGAAACAAAATGTTGGGAAATGGAGATGAGAGATCAGAGAGGGAGAGGCTGGGGGTACAGAAGGCTCCATTCGAAATGCATCAGCAGATGGGAAACTGCTGCAGTACTTTGGGTATTAACAGCTGTTTTTAATACTTTCTTTCATGCTTCTTGTAGGCCCCCCCTCAGCTCCCCGCAATGTCAGCTTCTCCCTTATTGGCACGCAGCTGAGTCTGTGGTGGCAGCCACCCAGTGACCACGGTGGGCGAAAGGATGTGACATACACAGTCTTCTGTCAGCGCTGCCATTTCCTGTCGTGTGAGCCGTGTGAGGCTGGTGTGGTATTCTCCCCCAGTGCTTCTGGTCTCACTAAACCTGCTGTGGATGTGGATGGCCTGGAAGCTTACACCAACTACACATTTGCTGTGGAAGCCCATAATGGTGTCTCAGGAATGGGACCTGCTCCACAGAGAACTGCTCCAGCTGTCTGGGTCGCAGTTGGACATGCAGGTTAGCAGAAGCAGAGAGAAGTTCTTCCTGCTCATCAGGAAAAGAGAGAGGAATCTCTGTGAATGTTTTAAGTTTTCTCCATCTTCTTCTGTCTGCCACATGTGTTGGTATAGTATGATAACGACCCTAAGGTACCTCTGCCTCTGGCATGTAAAGTCAATCAGTCATATTCCTTGCAAGTCAAGCAGCAGTAATCATTACCCACCAAGAGCTATGAATCCGCCAAAGACTTTAACAGATGTGAGGAGGATAAAACCCTGCTTGTCATAAACTAGTGTAGTCCAGCCTAAGTATTTTTACCTGTGTGACAGGAAGAACAGGGACCGTGGCGTGAAATATTTCCCATGACTTGGATATTGCAAAAAATCTGACCAAACACAAAAGAAACCCTGCTGTAACTGAAAAAAAAAAAAAAAAGAAAAAGAAAAGCTTTGAAAGCGTAGAGAAATGAGGATGTTAAAAACATGCAAGTTCTTGACACATTTCTGTAGTTTAGCTTCAAGCTGGCTAGTTTGGCTGTCCTGTGAATACTTTCCCGAGTGCTGTGAAACGTGATTATAGAAAAGTGACATCGCAGTGCTCAACAGGCCTTGGTGCTTTCCCCAAGTTCTGATTTAGTGACAAAATACGACTTCTCTTCCCGATGCTATGCAGGGGCAGCACAACTCTGAGCTAGAAAAGCAGAGCTACTTTTGGCTTGCCTCATCACTTCCTGGTGATGATGAAGGACAAGGAGACAACCAGGCTTGACTCTTAGTCCTTGAAGACTGTTGAGAATTATCTTTTTACTCATGAACTACATGCATTTGCAGTCAGCTGAGAGATTTTGAGCATTGAATTTCACTGTACCCTTATGAAATGGGGCTGCATTTGTAAATCAACATCGGGTAGTTGTGTTACTGCTGCTGTAAGAGCATAAAATCCTAACATTTTTATTTCAAATTGAATCAGTGCAGTGCTGGATTAGATGTAATTTCTTGGAACACTGATTTTGTTTTGAGGGCCAAAGTTATGCTTCTACTGTTGGGGTAGAAGCATAGTATTCAGGGAAAGCAATTAGTTACAGCCAGAGACCTCGTTTCCCTTTCGCCACAGAAGAGAAGGACAAGGGAGTGGCAGTGGCAATGAGAGTCTGTTCCAGTTGGTATGACCAGAGAAGGAAAGAGAGAGATTCTGGTGGAGAGAGTGCCTAATCTGCATTATGTTTGTATTTCTTCCTGATATTCTCTGTTCTCTCCCCTGCAGCTCCGGTGACAGTATCCCAGTTTATCCTGACACAGAGAGATGACAGCAGTCTTTCTGTTTCCTGGCTTGCCCCCCGGCAGCGCAGCCGGACCTCAGTGGAGTATGAGGTCATGTTCTTTGAGAAGGTGAGGTCTGCCTCATTTGTTCTTCCACCTTTCACCCAAAGGGGTGGAAGTGTCCTCTTTATTCAACGTGTATTTGTTACTTGACCTCGTTTGATTTCTGCAGGGAGAGGAGGCACGTTACACAGTGAAGCACCTTCTTGAGCCAAATGTCACTCTGACAGACCTGCAGCCAGACACAGCCTACTTGCTCCGTGTGAGATCCATCACACCCCTTGGGCCTGGGCCCTACTCCCCAGAGCAGGAATTCCGCACCCTTCCGCCAGGTAAAGGACAACCACTGGTATCTCATTTGGGAGAAACTCAGTTCTCCATCAGATTGTATATTCACATGATACACGGATCTCTTGTGTTCTGCTAGCTGTAAGGCACAGATACCACACTCCTGAGTTCGTCGTCACCAGCGCCAAGCCTGTTGCTTTGTGAAAATGTAGAACAATGAGACATTTATGTTGTTTCTTTGCTGTCATTTAAAATCCACTTGTACTTTCCCCTTCAGAACTGATCAGTCTCAGATTTGTGTGCGGTACTGGTAAATTACTTACCAGCTCTTCATCTAATTCTCCTGGAAGACATTTTGATTCTGGCTAATGTTTCTAAGTTTGAATGTTACCAAAATTATTACCATATGGCTCCTTTTGTGCGAAAGTTCATAGAATCATAGAATGGTTTAGGTTGGACCAAGGTCCCCCTTCAAGGGACCTTGAAGATCATCTAGTTCCAACCCCCCTGCCATAGGCAGGGACACCTCCCACTAGACCAGGTTGCTCAAAGCCCCATCCAGCCTGGCCTTGAACACCTCCAGGGCTGGAGCTTCCACAACTTCTCTGGGCAACGTGTTCCAGTGCCTTACCACCCTCACAGTGAAAAATTTCTTCCTAATATCTAATCTAGATCTGCCCTCTTCCAGTTTGAAGCCATTCCCCCTCATCCTATCAAAGTTACTAGTGAAATGGAGAACTCACAAGGACCTCACCACTATTTTTTCCAGCTTTATCATTTCCGTTGTATGTAGTCCAGCCTCTGAATGTAACTCTGCCCAAAAAGATGGTATGTGCCTCTGAGAAAAGTTCTCTGCCAAAGCACGAAGCGTAGAAGGCCAACCTATTGAGGCTAGAAGGAAGACCTTTCTGCTGTCTGAAAGAACATCTAATACAGGCCTCACATCCAGCCTCCTGTTTCCCTGGGTTATCCGGAGACTTCCCCTTTATAAAAAAATTTCTATAATGGAATTTGCTCTCTTTTCATTCCACACATTTGCAGATGCTCCTGTTGACCTTGTGGATAATTTTAGAAATACATCCATTGAATTGATGCTTTTGAAAGGCTAGTTTTATTGTAGTGAAATAAGGACATAGAAGAAAGCAAAGGCATACCTTAATGTAACTAAATAGTTAAGTTAACTGTGTAAAAGCTGATAAAGAGTTGTGATACCATAATTGGAATATAATTTAAAGATTGGGCTTTTTTTGGCACCAGGAGCTTTTGGTAAAATTTTCATGAAGTCACAATGTCAAATGATGATGTCATAAATGATCTTCAAACAATAGAATAATGTACCACAAAGGTTTTGTGGAAAATATGTAAGTTAACATGTACCTTAGATGGTTTTGGTTATAAAAGGACGTGTTAGAAAATACTTTCATCAAGATTATGCTTTTTTAAAATAAAAATTAATCACCTTATCATGCCAACACAAAGGTATTTTGAATATGAAAGGGATTAAAAAGAAGTGCCAGCAAGGTTTCATTTGGTGGGAGTTGTTTTTTGATAATAGTAGAAGCACTGTTTAGCTGTAATGGTCTAGGGATATTAGTGGAACAAGCTTTGCAGGGAGAGGCAATTTTTTTAAAACATGAATTTGAAAGTTTAGATCCCTTCATTTCCTGCAGAAGTGCTATGTTCCTAAAAGCTTGTCCATTTTATTAGTAAAAGATATTATTTCACCTTCCAAATCTTGATTTTTTTATTTTAACAAAAAAGAACATTAGCTCTGCCTCTTGATTTCTGCTTAACTAAGCTGGTGATTTTTAATAATTTTAGTGGGATGAGTCAGCATCAAATTGAGCAAGGATAACAAGCATTAATTAGGCTTTACGGATGCTGACCATTGGACTGGATGTTAGGAAACACTTCCAGACACAGTTGTCTGTGTCACACAAGCTGTTTCTTGCTTTAAAATCTGCTCATTTATTGAAACAATTTCTGTAGGAATTTTCTTTCTTTTGGATGTTCTCCTGAATCTCTTTAGGGAAAATATTAAAAAATGTAGATTCTCATTAGATATGGATATGAACACTTTTCAGTAATGTATTTTTAATTTCATTAAATAGTTTTTTAAGCAAAGGGAAATAAGGTTTAAAAACACTGAGTTCACCAACAGAGGTCATTTAGCATTTCCTCTGATGAATTAAAGTGTACTGTATGGAAATGGATGCCTTTAGCTTCAGAGTCTAAATGGAAGAAGACAATCTGTGTTGCCATCTGAATTCTGTCCAGTCACAAAATAGAACCACCTGACGCTTAGTTTTGAGAAAGCAGGAATATGATGTTAGACTGCAAGTTCATAAGTCAGTATCTGTTCATTTCAGAAGTCCTAAGCAGACAGTGGCTTCTGTGAAGGTAATTAGGCAAAGGACCAGACCCAGATATTGATGGAAGGGGAGAAGGAAATTAATTTAATAAACAAGAGGAGAGTCAAATTAGACTGCTGGGAAAAATCATGTCTTTGCTGTGCCACAGTCTAAATCAGCTACTGAGAAGGTAGAAGGGTCTGATCTGAAAGAAGGCTGGAGAGGAGTGGGAGGGAAAGAACAGCTGTTCTTCATTTTTGAAAGTGTCATGGAATTTATGTGGGAAATCAGGCATAGGGATAAATTATGCAAGTAGAAGACCAAGACTGTAGATAAGAGTCAAGCAGATACCCACCAGAAGGTGCTCTGTGCACATGAATAACTGTATGATAGGACTCAAATCTGGTGGCTCTGCTGCCTGGAAGACAAATGGCTGCAGCTCACCTAATGCCATTAGCTGGTAAAAGCTGGTTGCTACATTCCAGACAAATAGTTCTTGGTCTTTTAAATGATATGGCCTTTCTCTTTGTTTCTGCAGACACGGGAGCTCTGTCTGGTGGAGTCATAGTCTCTATTATCTTCGGAGTTCTACTATTTATTGGGCTGCTTCTGGGATTTCTCATCTTTCGGCGAAAGTAAGTGTTGATTTTTGGTATTGAAAAAGGTATAGCTGTAGGAATAGCTGAGCTATGTGAGCTTGAGAAAGGGAGGAAGGCCCTGATTTCTCACAGGATATTGGATAGGTAGAGGTTAGTTAGAGAAGAAAGAGTAAGACCAGTGTGCTGCAGCAAGATGGAATGAGTCTCAGTAAGTAATTTTGATTAGCAGGGTAATTTGGAGGATATCTGTAAAATAATGCTCGCTGCTGAGGACAGAGGAAAATGTGGTGATTTCTCAGGTTTTTTTTGTAATCCAGCACTATCATACTGTTACCATGACAGGTGAATAAAAATATTGTTATGGTACAATCATTTCTATAGTTGCTCATCACTTAAGTGGGCCATACATGTATCCGGTCATTTAAAACCATTTTCCATATGACATTACTTTAGTGGTCCTCTACCCAGACACAAAATTCTACTTCCTTTCTAAATGTCTATAAGGCTGCTATTGTTTGGTTTTGAGAAGATCAGATATTCTACTGAAAGTGTACAGAAAACATAAAATAAATAGAAATTCATTTGTCATTCAGCAAGCAGAAGGATGAACAAAACTACCCGCATGGAAACAGCTCAATTTCTAAATGTAAACGAAGCATCACATTTTCTTGCTAGCTGTACTCTACCACGTAGGTGCAGTGTCTGGTTCCACTTTGCTCTGTTCTACCCTGAACTCTGTCCCTGATCAACTAGGGCAGACACGCTGGAAGTCTTGCTTTTCTCTTTGCTGTCTGCAGCCCATTTTATTTTCATGACTTCTTCTTATGTTCCAGGCAGGCTCGTCGGAGACAAGCACGGCCAGATTACAATACTTCAGGCTTTGATCGAGGTGAGCTTCAAACGAGTAGAACCAGGGAGAAGCCTGGAATGGGTTGGAAGGAATGAAAAGAAACAGTAGTTTCAAACCAGACACTGGCATGGATTTTCTGATGTAATTTGCCTCTTTCCATAACAGCTCTAGTCTTCAATGTTTACTGCTGTTGTCAGAATCCCATGGATTTGCCTCTGCTTCTGTAGCTTTGCCCTACAAAGCTTGCCAAAGAGTTGACAGGTTAATTTGCTCATTTGTTTCCCTTTACCATAGAGAAGGTCTGGTTGAAGCCCTATGTAGACCTGCAACCATATGATGACCCCAGCAGAGGGGTGCTGGAATTCACTAAGGAACTGGACGTCTCTTGTGTGACTATGGAGAATGTGATTGGAGAGGGTGAGTTACTTGTTGCTCTCCCCGTCTTTCAGTTCTCCCACGGTGTTATTTTGCTGCCTATTTGTGAGTTCATCTGTGACCTTTGCCTCTGGTTGTCCTCAGGGGAGTTTGGGGAGGTCTATCGTGGCTCCCTGCGGCTGCCAGGGAAAGAACGTATTGTGGTTGCCATCAAGACCCTGAAGTCGACATATTCAGACTCACAGTGGTGGAACTTTCTGCGCGAAGCAACGATTATGGGGCAGTTCAATCACCCGAACATTGTGCGTCTGGAAGGAGTTGTCACCAAAAGTAAGAGTGTGTGGGAGAGAGTCCTGGAATGAGAGCAGAAACTGGCACATTCTCGGGCCTTTCTCAGAGAGGATGCTGTCAGAGAGGATGCTGTCAGAGAGGTTGTGCTGGGAGAAGACAGTCATTGTCATGTTACCTTATGGCAGAGAATGAGGAAGGGAGGAGAGGTATGGATTTCCAACAGAGTCATGAGGCAGTGTTAGGAGAGATCTTCTTGGGTTGGTGAGTGGATGGGAAGTTGGTATGATGTAAGGGATGCTGTAAGGTTATATGTGTGACACAAGAAGGAATACAAAATCGTTGGGGGAGCTCTAAACAAAAGGGTCAGGCAGCTGTGCCGGTGGAGTGGGGATGCTGGCTGGGGTTGAGTATGGTTCTCTGTGTTGGGGCAATGTGGATAGCATTGAAAGGCAAGAGTAAAAGAATTGCAAAAAGGCTGACACTTTCTTGTCTTCCTCAAGGGAGGCCAATGATGATCATCACTGAGTATATGGAGAATGGAGCGCTGGATACCCTCCTCCGGGTGAGAGACTCCGATCTGTAATAGGCTTGTGTACTGCTGGAACTTGCACTTGACCTGGATTTAGGACCCTGAGAGAAGACTAGAAATAAGATCCAGACAACCACTTACATTCTGCTCACTAACATTTCCAGTCTCAGCAGTTGAAGCTTGATGCCACCAGTTTGCTCAGGGTCCAGAGTGCTGTCTTTGGTAGCTGAAGGGCAGGTGCCTAACGATGACTCTGGAGATCACCACCAATCCCTTAGTGAGAACCTGTTGGGTCCTTCAGGCTGCAGCATTGCCTTTTTGCATGTTCACCAATGCCCACTTTTGCAAGTTGATAAGGCCAGTAACTAGAACCCAAGCAGACTGATGTCAGTTGACCAGGATCTTCTCTCACTTCTTCCATGCAGGAGAATGAGGAAAAATTTAGCCCTGTGCAGCTTGTGAGCATGCTGCAGGGAATAGCCTCTGGCATGACCTACCTTTCAGAACACAACTATGTGCACCGGGATCTGGCTGCTCGCAACATCCTGGTAACACGCAGTCTTCAGTGCAAGGTGTCTGACTTTGGTCTGTCCCGAATACTAGAGAATGATGCAGAGGGAACCTATGAAACCAAGGTAATGCAGAAACAATCTCTCAGTCCTGTAAATGAACTTAGGGGGATTGGGATTCTGCCAGATAAGAATGGCAGAATTTCTTCACAATAGGAAACACCAGGCCGGGGGAAGCTATGGATGGAAAATCTCTGAGGAAAACCCATAGTAAAACTGCAAGTCACAGTGTGGATGATTCAGAAGGTGGTACTTTTCTGTCTGGAGTCCATGTTGATTTTATTGCCTAAGAGATTGAGAGGGATGGTGGTTTTAAATTGACAAGCAAAATAAGAGGTCTGATCATTTGGACTCAGTCAACTAAATCTAGCTTTGAAGATAGCCCTACTGTGATCAGGGGTTTGGACTAGAGCCATCTGAAGGTCCCTTTCAATGAAAGTGCCAGTGATTCTAATGGCTGGTGTCATACAAAGTAGAGCTGTGACTGGTGTCAGGCTCTTACTCCCACAGCAGTGGTTTTGCATAGCATTCAACTGAACAGAGGGCTTAAACCCATTCACTTTCCACAAATGTTTCTGTGCTTTTGAGATATTTCCCCAGGGGTGGTTAAAGTGGGCCCAGCCTTTGAACCACTTTGTAAGCTCCTTGCAAGAAAGCACTGGAGAAACACAACTCAATGATACATGCTGGGTACACTATATCTCTGCTCTTTCACAGGGTGGTAAGATTCCCATACGATGGACAGCCCCAGAGGCCATTGCTCATCGGATTTTCACCTCAGCCAGTGATGTCTGGAGCTTTGGAATTGTCATGTGGGAGGTGCTGTCATTTGGTGACAAGCCATATGGGGACATGTCCAATCAAGAGGTAACAGACACTGAGCTCAAGTGCTGATTAAAAAAAAATAAATAAATGCGGCATGTAGGTCCAACTTTTGTAGATCCCCGTCACCCCGCAGTCTTGACATTCTTTTGAACACATAACTACTATGTCTCCCTCCCTGCTAAAAATCAATGCAACCAAGTCAAGGGCGATAAGTGTTTGGGCCTCCGAACCATGTTCAGGTGTCAACAGCAATTAGACAAATTAAAGACTGGTTAAATCAGCCATGGCCTTTGGGTATGGAGATGTTTTCTGTTGGTTTCTTTCTCTCCTTCCTCTGGCTCTGGAGTATTATGTCTGGTCTCGTTCTAGGTTCAGCACATCTGTGAGGTTAGCACATGCTGTTGTAATTATTCCGCAAAGTCTGGTTCCCCTTTTCTCACTAGGCCTGTGCCAGGATCATTTGGTCCTCACTTCTTATGAACACATGCCCTGAATGGCAAACGGGAGCTAAGCTTTCAGTCCTTTGACTGAAAGTACATGCATATGCCACTTCACTTTTTGACATCTCTTAGATGTCCTGATCCTTTGGTGTGCTACAAAAACCCGACTTTATACACATGTAATCTGCTTCAACCCCTCCCTGACTGCACACTGTGCAAAATGGTAAACTGCCTGCTCCGAGCCCCACAGAGGTCTCTGGCTCCTCTTTTGCACTCTCTGCTCTTGGTGAGATTTCTCTCTGTCCTCTGTGCAGGTAATGAAAAGGTTAGAAGATGGGTACCGACTCCCCCCACCTGTGGACTGCCCATCTATCCTCTACGAGCTCATGAAGAGCTGCTGGTCACACGATCGGATGAGGAGGCCTCATTTTCAGGAAATCCGGGCACAGCTGCAACATTTCATCTCGAGTCCCCAGCTCCTCCGGCCTATTGCAGACTTTGATCCCAGGTAAGCAGGCTATCGCTGGATGAGGAGAGGTTAACTGGGAGATTTTCACCTCCCTGTCTCCAGCAGGAGGAGAGGTGAAAATGCAGCAATGCAGACTGGCAAGAGGCACCTTGAATGCTCTGTGTGCGGAAGATAGTAGTCATCACTCTCTCATGGTGACAGAGGGCATAGCCATTGGCCTGGGCAGTCCTACCTCACTGTGCAGAGACCAGAGAAGTTGGCCTAGCCCTGGCAGAGGGTGCTTGCCCTTTGGCTACTATCTCATAGTACTGGCCATTTAAAGTACTTGCCTGGCTAATGAGGGTTTTATCTGTCTTTAGGGTAACACTCCGGCTCCCCAGCTGTAGTGGATCTGATGGGATCCCATATCGATCCATCCCTGAGTGGCTGGAATCTATTCGCATGAAGCGTTACATCTCCAACTTCCGCACTGCCGGCCTGGACACCATGGAGTCCATTCTGGAGCTCACTGCTGAGTAAGGGCAGGCTAAGGTCCCACAAGGCACCCCAGGCTATGCTACAAATAGCTCTGTCTGTCCCTGTGCTATCTGAACAGGCACAGTTGGAAGGCTTCTCACCATCATTCTCTATATAGTTAAATGGAAGTGGACTAGCTTCTTGCCCTAAAAGGGAAGAATCAGCCCAGAACAACTGGGATCAGCCCAAACTGTGAGACTAATTCACTAACTGTCCATACTTGAGGCTCTTCAGGGGTCTGAGCGGCTCTGATCAGACACAAACAGCAAGGGGAAGCCAAAGATGGTAGGCAGTTCTCTAACCTGAACCATCTCCCCACCCTTGTAGGACTCTGTAAGATAATTTTCTTGCCTTGAACTCCCAATGGGCTAGTGATATTGTTGTGTGTGTCCCCCAACCCCGTCCCCATCCCCCCCACCAGCCAGGCACTGTTCTATCATAGAGCAAAGTCCTTCTGGGCTCCTTAGAAAGACTCAGATCAGATGTTTTACAAACACAGCTGTGTTCTGTTGTAGGGTTGGGGATGTATAGCCAGCTCCAGCCAGGGCAGTTACATAAAACAAATGAGCAGGCACAGCACAGGGACAGACCTGCTAAAGGGTTGAGATACAGCCCATATCACAAGCTGACATGGACAGAGTCATGATTTAATGGGAGGAGCACAGGCCTAGTCACGAGGTGGGAGAAGCCAGTTGACTGGGTGGGCAGAGGTAGCCAGGGAAGGGCAGGAACATCTGGAATTTTCTTCCCTCTAGAGAAAAGGTAGGCATAGTAGGGGGCACTGAGGGAAAGGAAGCTTTCTGAACTGATGCTTGGTAACTGTTTCTGGCCTTACCCACATCCTAGTCCCCAAGGAACAAGAACAGCAACTAATTTTTTCCTTTCTTTTCCCATTTCCTTCAGGGACTTGAAACAGATGGGAGTGTCACTTCCAGGCCACCAGAAGAGGATCCTGTGTAGCATCCAAGGCTTTAAGGAGTGATCAGTCGTTGCTCTCTTAAGCTTGCTAAAAATGCCCATTCTTACCAGCTATCACTTGGAATCATTCCTATGGCAATTGCTTCCAAATGAGTGACTGGGACAAGCAAAGCAAAACAACCAGAACTGAAAAAACTCACGAGGCAACACCACCTGCTCTCATTTCTGTTCCCCCTGGCTTTAGCTCTACAGCAGCCGTCAGTACGTTTCAGAGCACTGGTGTTGGAAACTGTTCTGAGCCCTGTCTTCTGTAGTCCATTCTCTGCAGCGCTAAGTAATCCTTGTAGTTCAGGAGTTTCAGACCCTCAGTATATCATCACATGGAAACATAAGGATACATACAAAGCGGGTTGGAGGTGGTGGATAATGTTTTAAGATGGGAGATGAGAGTTCAGATAGACTGGGACATTCAGGGAACGTGGACACGTAGAGACTGGGCCCATTCACACCCTGGCATATATCTCTTCTCACTTCAGCAGCCTTCTGTCTTCCTTATTTTACAACAGGAACAAACTGTAGTCTTTCACAAGGCTGCTGGTAAGGGATATGTTTTTTAATTCAGCTATTCTTGCCTTAAACACCAACTCATGGTGTACTTCTTTCTTCGGAGGAGAAGTTGGGAGTAGCAGCACACCCTGCTGTAACTTGTGTGATCATGTAACCTCAGCATGTTGCTCTTTTGCACGTGCGCACTTCAGTGGGGAGATTTACATCTCCCCAACCTGCTTAATACCTTTACTTGTGGCGTGGACAGAAAACCTGTTAGATACCTATTTTTCTTCTGCCCCTTTTTTAAAAGAGAGAATAGTCTTGTTTGGCTGGATAGGGTATTTGTAACAGAAAAATGTGTAGGTGGTCTTTCTTATTCCTTCTCTGTGGAGGAAATGTTATTATTTATCAGAGCTCAAGCCAGTTATAGACTGTAAATAATATTTTGTAAATAAACCTATGGCAGAGCAGGCTGTGTTGGAGTTCTTTGGCTTACTTCAAATAACTTTACTTTAGCATGTAAGTTCCAGCAGGGTCCTTACATCCATGTTTAGTTCTTTCAGCCAATGGTCTTTGTCCATTTAACAGCAGATTTAATGTGGAAATGCAGTTGCATTAAGATTAAAGAATACATATGCAGCTGGACACTTCAGACCTTTTTTCTGTAAACCCAATTATAGCTGTATCCATCCATTAGCCAAGTCTATCTTTTTACAGCTCCTGTGTTTACCCCTAAACCGTGAGAAGTACTAGAAGGTACCGCTGCAGTTTGATGAAATGCATATGAGTAGTACTTCTTTTTGCTGCAGAATAGGCTCTCCGGAGGGGTGGGGAGGCAGGAAATATGTCAGTCTGATGTTCCTAAGTCTTTGTCATACCTGGGAAGAATAATCACCTTGAGATGTATTTTTCAGTGCTTGAGCTAGTTCTAGGTTGGTGAAGAAGGTAAGTGCTAGTCGTTCAGCAATCAGTTCCTTGCTGTAGGTAGCTATCAGTGTTTCCATAATTGTATAATGCTCCAAATTCTTAAGACTATAAATTAACACTCCTGCTCCTGGGAAGGTCTTGCTTAATCATAAATGACAGATGGGTTAAGAAGCAGAGATCTGAAGACCTGCAACTTACCTTGCAAGCAAGATGGCTGGTCTCTATTCAACATGAGAAGGAGCAGAGTGTACACAAGGAACGATAATGTACACGTACCTCAGCTACTCAAGTCACTGCAACTATCGTAAGGGATACAGCTGACAAGATAAGCTCTTACTGTGAAGCTTGTTAGTATATCAGTAAGTTCAGTCTTAGTAATAGGTGTCTTTAACATGAAGTGTAGATAATAAAGTTGCTACATGGCAGGTATCCAGGCTAGAAGATAAGCCCCGATAAGGCTGGCACAAGATTATGAGCTTGTCTCATGCATATGTAAACTTTAGCATATCCTTGCAGGTGATAGAAAATTGGGAGTTGTCGATACATCAGACAGTTGTGCTGCCATTCAGAGGGACCTTAATAGGCAGGAGAAATGGGAAGAGAGGAGACACGAGAAGTTGACCACAGGGAAATGCAGAGTCCTGCAAGTGGGGAGGAATAGCCCTCGTACATGCTGGGTGCTGACTGGCTGAAAAGCAGCTTTGCAAGAAAGGACTCACGGGTTGTAGTGAACGGTAAGTTGCTCTTGAGCCAGTAACACGCGCTTGTAGCAAAGGGGGCCAACAGTACCTGGGCTGCATTAGCAAATGTAGCTGGAGGGAGGTGATTCTACCCCTTTATTTGGCATTGGTCAGACATCTGGAGCATTGTGTCCAATTTTGGGCTCCCCAGTACAAAGAAGGGTACAGACTTACTGGAGACTTACTGACCAGTGAAAGGTCACTATGATTTTGAAAGGATTAGGGCATCTGACACACGAGGAAAGGCTGAGAGAGCTGGGACTGTTCAGCCTCAAGAGGAGAAGGTTTGGGTGGCTTTTATTGTATATAAATACCTGGTGGGAGGGAATGAAGAGGGAGAGCCAGACTCTCCTCAGTGATACCCAGTGAAAGGAGAAGCAGCAGTAGGAATGCATCAAAATACAATAAATTCCATTTGAAGGTAGAAAAAAAACTTACTGTGAGAGTTGTTAAACACTGGAGCAGGTTACCTAGGGAGGTTGTGGAGTTCTCATCCTTGGAGGTATTAAAAAACTGACAGGGTACCTTCCTCAGCAACCTGCTGTGGTTGACCCTGCTCTGAGCAGGGAGGTCCCTTCCAGCTTCAACTGTGAGGAGCCGCTGAATGAGCTGGCCTGACAGAGAAGAGGCTGCTCAGTTCCATGTCCTCAGGTACAGCCAGTAGCAAGCCTGAGCATGTATTCCCAATGCACGCTCACGGACATAAAATATACATGTATATAGCATGTGCATGTATACATATGAACACACGCTGTGCATGACTGGCCTGAGGCAGAAAACACAGCAGCCATGCAAGCACAGCACAAACAGCCTGATCCTACTCCCTTCTCTGGCTGACCAGGATGAACCTGTTAGCAAGAAATATATATGCATATATACACATATATACTATGGATCCCTCTGGAGTCTAAGACCAGCTATCCAGCAGCCGGGTTAACGACCTGGAGCCTAAGCTGGTCTCCTTGGTTGCTGGCACCAGGACATGAGTGTCCAGCCTGCAGCCCCATTCCAGTGGTAGGCACTCAGACACCTTGCGTGCATGCACGCACGCAAGTCCTCCAGTAATTAGCCTTAGATGTCGGCTCTACCCAGCAGCTGGCCCCAGGACTCCCTGCTCTCCCAGGCACCTCACGCACAGATGTGAGCTGTTCTCTGGTAGCTGGTCCAGGCTTACCAGCAGCTGACTTCCAGACCCAAGAGCAGCTGGTAGCTTCGACCTCCTGGGAGCTCTAGCAGCTGACTCTCAGACTGGCCTCTCCAGCATCCTGCCAGACACACAGCCATGCCAACTCTCAAGTCTCCTGCCCTACTCACTCACCAGCTACTCGGACTTGATTTTCGCTAGTGATTATGCATCGACATACACACAATACGGGTAATTCCAGCTGCTGGCACTTAGACCTCCACATGCACTGAAGAGTCCCTCCACACAAGAAAACTTAAAAAAAAAAGTTTACTAAGAAACAGGACAGACTGCACTGACAACACACAGGGCACATCCAGACAAGCGTACCACATACATGCAGCAGCCTCTTCTGTGCCCTCCCCGCCCCCCCCCCCCCCCCNCCCCATTTTTCCCATGCTGCTTCCTCTCCTTAATCACTCCCTTTTCCTGCCTTTGATCCTGCCCCTACACATCCCATAACAAGTGGTGTACAGTCCCCAACTGCTCTTCCCCTGCAGCTCATGCTCCTCAGAGGGACTAACCTCCCCTTAATCTGCAAGGTGACCTGGAGAGCCCTTCCCGTTGACTCTGTTGGGCAGGTTTCATACCCAGACCCCAAGGCCATAATCCTCCAATAGCTCTGGGAGGAGCTGGGTTAGGGTGCTTCTCGCCCTCGTCATTTTTTCTCTTCTCTGTGCTCCTCAGCGTTTGTGGGCATGAGCTTTTAATCCCATAATCTAGAAACAACCACTCAAAACAATACCTACAAACCAGCAAGAACTCAGGTAAGAAAAAGAAAGCAAATTTGGTTTTTTTCTTTCCTCATCCTTTAGGAAACCTCAAAGCATTTACTGGATCAATTTGCAAGGAGTCATTAAAGAGGAGTCAAAACTGGCAAGAGAACAAGAGTAGGTTTCATGTCTTTGAAGTGTAGAGGCATTGACGCTTACCACATAGGGGAGTTTCACCTGCAGTGACCAAGACAGTACCATGCTTAAAACCATAAACATCAAGCACAAACATCTTCAGAGTAGCAACAGTTAAGGCAAAGCAAGCAAACTGACCGCTTTATTCCAGTCTGACGCAAGTAGATTATAATAACTTGCCTCCCAGTGACACCATCAAGCAGACTACCATCTTGCTGTACTGAAATGCAGTCCCCCACCGCTTTAAATGAAAGCTGCTCTTCAGGCAGAGAAGAGGAGGAAACTAAACAGTTTGAGCAGGAGACGAAGAGGTGGAAAGGCGATTTTCAGACTCCTCATCTCTGGAGGCTGGGTGGAAGAGCAACTTATACATGCATTCTCTACTGCTTAAGACAGCAATTCTCATGGGTAGTTGAACAAATACAGCAGACACACGTTAATGGAAAAACCCCACATTTTATTGAATGCAAACAGTGGTTGGACAGTGTAGTTATTCAAAAGGCTTGTTCAGTTTGAGTTTCTAGTCCAGGGAAGTGGGGCTCAGTGCAGTAACACTTAGAGCCAGACAGTACATTGCAATTATATCGCAGCTTTCCCTGTCAGCAGTGAAAGAATCCCTACTGGAACAGGGAGGCCTTCCTCAGTCTGCAGAATTGTCATCCATGCTCCGAGATGCCTCCTCACCATGTGCTGCCCGTCCTTATGACAGTCTTTATTTGTAAACATGCATTCTTTGGACCGCTTTGCTACTCTGGTGCCCAGCCTGGCTGTCCAGAAACCACACTGGGAAATGATTAATTTGGGGGAGGGGAAAAGATTTTTTTTAAAAAATAAGTTTCCAAACTCAGGAACAGAGAAGGATTCCAAACATTGCCAGTTTAATCTGGCTAAGGAAAAAAAAAAAAGCAACAAGACAGTTAGCCATTAAAATCCATTAGAGACAGAAAAGCTATAGTAGGTTCGCTTTTTCCAGCGACGGTAACACAGATTCCCGATATGTTCTGCCTCCACACCCAGGAGTGAAGGAAGGGGCAGGGGGAGACATCCTGATAATGAGGTGGCACAAGAAAAAAAAATAAAATCGAAGACAGAAGTGCCGAGATGGAGGCTTCCACCTTCTAAGGTCAAATCATCGTTCTTATTTCCATGGAACAGAAGAATGCTCAGCCCTTCCCAGCACCCGCCACAAGGTTGTTCTTGCTACTTCCACCAGGCAGTGGTGGAAGTCTGGTCTTCCTCCTCCAGAGTCTTGAGAGACCAGAGATTGTACACTCACCTTGATCATAGCCCCCACCCTGGAATACACTGTGGCCAGAAAGTGGTGACAGGAGAAGAGGTTCTTTCTTGGTGGGTGTGCAGAGTGAAGTCTAGGAGCGGTGAACCCTACATGAGTAAAGAACTGCTCTGGCATAGTCTCCATTGGTAGCAACCTGCCTTGTCAGGCAGAGGGATAAGACAATGGCGGGGAGGGGACGAGTACTGAGTGCAGGGGTCTCAAGGGTATGCCTGCTCCAAGCTCCTCAGCGTGCCGTTTTGGCACGAGTGGTGTGACATTTGATACACAGCACGTGCCCGTCCAGTGGAAAGCACCCATTCTCGTCTGCTTCAATGGACAAGGGCTTTCCACAGTCCTAAACAGGGAAAGAAAAGAGGGAGGGACCTCAGTGACAGCCCACAGCAGGGTAAATGCATTCAAGAAGGTAAGAAATGCCCCACTGGATCAGGGTAACGGCTCACGGCCCACTGCTCTGTTTCTGATGGTGCTTAATGGAAGATAGTATTTTGAGGGAAGAACAAGCCCCTTCTGTGATCCCAGCGCGTTCCCCCGGTATACACAGCTGCTGTATTAGGGATGTTAGAGACTGCAACTCTGCATAGTCCTTGTTCACGGACCTGTGGTCTGTGAACATCTAATCTTTTTCTGAACCTGCTTCAAAAATGCTCCAAATGCATTCAAAACAACCTTAGTGTTTGGTCAGGATAGACAACAAAGGTGCCCAGTTACTGGTGATGGGCATAGGGGAGATGGGAGGAGTGGGGCCACCAGGCTTACCTCACACTTGTAACATTTCATGTGGAAATTTTTCTCCAATGCCACCACACGCACTGTCTCATCCTTTCCAGGCTCTGGCATAATAGGCTCACTACAAACTGAGCAGCGTGGAGCATACTTCCTGCAACACACAAAAATACGGAGGAGCCCGTGACCACCATGGTGACATTCAATGCAAGTTCCTCACTGCCGTACAATAGTATTAGCACCAGAAGACCAGTATATCACAAAGAAGTTTAGGTGGGAAAGAGACCCAAGGTACACTGCTGACTCATTTTTAACTTCACATCCAACAGATCACATGGGCAACCCAACTCCATATTGCAGCCAAATTAAACAGGTGTGAGGGAATCTGCCTTCTTCCAGACACCACATGCAGGTTCTCTCTCCATACCTGTGGTAGTCATCCACACAGTGAGGCTGGTTGGCCTGGTCCACGATAAAGGAGGCCCCCTCAAGAGGGGTATGGCACATCACGCAGGTGAAACACTGGGGATGGTATGAGTTACCAGTGGCCTTCAGCATCCGGTCTGTGATGGTCTGTTTGCAGACACTGCATTTTTCCAAGGTCCCCTGAGCCCAAAGGAAACAAGGAAGACAAATTAATACAATCCCCCACCCCTGGGAGGCTACACCACAGACAGGCAAGATGGAAGGAGGAAGGGAAAGCAAGAGAGCGCAACCACAGCAAGTTCAGCTCTCTCTAGCAGCTTTCAGCCCAGTGACTCACAGCATAGCAGTCCTCACAGAAGGGCTTCTCATCCACATTGTAGAACTGCTGCCCCTGCAGCTGCTTCTCACATTTGAAGCAGGTGAAGCATTCCACATGGAAGAGGGAGTCCAGGGCCCTCACAGCTGGCTGGGTTCGTGATAGGGGCTTCCGGCAGAAGCCACAAAGCTCTGTCAATGGAAGAAGAAAGGGATTAGGAGAGATGAAAACCCATCACAGTCTTAGTCCTACTGCTGTCCATTGAGGGAACGCACCAGAAGTAGCAGCCTCTGTTGGCGGCGGATGCTCCATATCCTTCATTAGTTTCTGGGTCAACATCTCCAGCTCTTCTACCTCCTTCATGGTCAGACAGGAGTTTCCCCTAGGTGGATCTGCACTGGAGCCTGTGGGTCTATGCTGCATGAAGAGGAAACATTCAATCCCAAAGGACACATATAGACAGACTCCTTCTTGCCCTGTCCCTAATAAACCTACTTCTCTCACCTTTACTTCTCCTCTGTCTCTCTCTAGGGAACGATCTGCCACCCCCTGTGTTTGCTTCTCTCAACCTTTAAAATGAAGTCCTACTCCTCTCCACCACTGTCTCTAGCTGTATCTCTCTCTCAAATGGGTAACAGCTTCCCCTAGCCTGGGAGGGACCCTCCCTCCTCATCCTCCAACTTCACTCCCAGTGATGCTGTGCCTGTCCAAAGACACTGGTCCTACGGCTCTATCCCTTACCGTGTCTTTTGCAGCAGCAGGTTGTTCTGTGGGACATGGCTTCACCTGCACTTGAGGTCTTTCCCTCTGCTGGGCATAGCTGAAATTGGGAGGCTGTGGCCGCGAGGAGGGACCTGAAGGTGAAGGGGCTGTGAATTGAGTCTGAAGTGAGGTAGGATATCTTGTAGAGTTTGAGGGAGCCACGGGAACACTGGCACCTGATTTGGACCCAGACTTAGGAGAGCCAGCAACAGGGGGTGGGGTGAATTTAGGGGTAGGCTGAGCAGGAGGGAGAGAGGGGGGTTGAGGGACTGGTGCTAGAGGCTCTTTGCGTTGCTGTGGGGCTGCCCATGGGGTTGGGGAGGGGGCCAAATCCACTCCAGGGGGCTTGAAAGATAAGCTTCCACTTGGCTTTGGAGTGAACTTGGAAGGAAAGGAATGAGGGGTATCTCTGGGTGCAGATGGTATTTCCACATGGGCTTTTGGGGCTGATGGTTTCTCCAGAGAACCTGTGGATCCTGGAGGTATCTGTAAAGGAAAGCAGCAGAGAGAAACAGGCAGTTATCAGCAGGGTGGAAGAGAAAATATGCTGTCTATAACAGTAAGTCAGCAGCTATCCCAGATCCACAGTACTAAGAGTTCCCACACTGTTATACATTTAGCAGTCCTGATAAATTTCAAGATCTATGCTTCCTGGTCCTTCATGTACACTTTTTGCACTATGGTTTACCCAGAATTTTTAATCTTCAGTAGCACCCTTCTCACTACCTCTGTTCAGCAAACCAGTCATCTCTTCTTCCACCTGCAACATTCTGGAGAGCTCACCCGGGATTTGAAGGGGTCATTCTTCTCCATGTCATCCAACATTACGGACAGTGAGTCAATCTCAAGATCAATGCTGCTCATCTTGCCACGTACCTATACCACCATCCATGAGGAAAGAGGGAGCAGAGCACGTTACAGGAACATCCAGAGGACTGGGTGTATCCCCTTACAATAGCAAATTTTGATACTTTGGACTATGGTACAGATCCGCTCCTCGCTTTGAGTGGATAGCAAGATGATGAGGACGAACAGGACACAGTCTCCAAGGTCTACAAACAGTGGGAAAATGCACAGCCCAGAAAAAGTCACAGATTTTGGTGGGAAAAGACATCTGGTAGTCTGTAGTCCAACACAAGTCCTTGCTCACAGCAAGGCTGACTCTCAAGCTAGACCAGGTTGGCTCAGGGCTGGGTTCAGGTGATTTCTGAATATCCCCAAGGACGCAGATTTCCCAGGCTCTCTGAGCACCTCTGCCAGTGTTGGGCCACCCTTGCAGGGGAACAGGTTTTTCTTCTGTCCAAAAGGAAGTTCCCATGCCACAACTTGCATCCATTGTCTCTTGTTGTGCCCCAGTAAGAAGAATCTGTCTTCTCTCCAGCCCTCCTTTAAGTATTGCAGACTGCAGTTAGATCCCTGCCTTGGCCTCCTCTTCTGAGGGCTGAACAAACCCAGCTCTCACACCACATGCTCCAACCCCCAATGATGGCTATGACCCTTTGCTGGATTGCATCTAGTTCAGTATTCCTCTGGGGTTATTATACTAGTAGGACTGTTTCCAGTTGGGCTTCCAAGACGCAGCCTCGCTAGCACCGGAGAGAGAGGAATAATCACTCTCCTTGTCCTGCTGACTACACTCTCACAAACGCAGCCCAGGATGTGGTTGGCCTTTATTGCCACAAGGGTGCATTGCTGGCTCACATTCAACTTGCTGTCCACCAGGAACCCCAGGTCCTTCATCTGCAGAGATGCAGCCTGGTCAGTTGACCCTAACCTATGCTGATCCATGGGGTGGTAGCATTTTCTGCTTTCCCAGATCTCATGGCTTCCTGCTGCCAAGTTCAAAGAGTAGTGAGAAGCTGTCCCAACTCACAGAGCATCACAAGAAACTGTACTTCTCTTGACCTCACTTACCTGTGGGGCAGGTACCTTGTTCACAGGCCCTTCGTCAAACATCGGTGGCGGAGGAGGAGGAGGAGAAGGAAAAACTTCTTCTGGGGCTGGTGGAAAAGGCTCTTCAAAGGGTGGTGGGGGTGGGGGAAAAGCACAGTTTGAGGAGAAACTTGCCTCCTCTCCAGGTGGGGGAGGAGGTGGTGGTGGCAGCTCTATGGGGAAGAATGAGAATAGAAGCAAGTTGGCATCATTTCTTACTCTCAGCCAGCACAAACCCCAGAAGGAGTCTTGAAGGTACCATAGCAAGTAGCTCATCAGTACCTAGGGGACCCCAGCACCCATCAAGGACAAGTAAACTCCACAGGCTGGCTTTCACCTTGTCCAAAGGTACTTGTCATCGTATAAACTTTCCTTGGTAGCTACTGCAATTGATCCCTGGGAATAGCTCTTGTATAATCAGGAAATATGTCTTACTATGCCTTTTCCCACTCCTCCTCTCATTCTTTCGTCCCTAGCATGTGCTTCTCTCGCCAGTAACCGGCTCAGATTGCTGAATAGAGAGCAGCATTAGAAGGAATGCCAGTGGACAACCCAGGACCTTGAAGAGCCTGCATTGTTACAGGAAAATAAGCTGGCACCTCGCAGCTGGCTAGTAAGCACTACAAGAAACAAGTGCGGGGAAAAAAAGCAAGTTGGACCAACTACCCCTTATGCATATGGGGAACCTCTGAAGCTGCTTTATTTTTCTGGGAGATGAAAACAGCTTTCCTTTAAGAGGCTAAAACGTCCTCATGCCCGATACAGATCAGTGTGTGAGAAATTTTCCAGAACCCTTTTAAGCAGGCTGAAAAGCACCAGAGTGCCTCAATCTCCTTGAAGAAAACCCCATTGCTTCCACCTATTCATATTTGCCAAAGATATAGAACATGCAAAAAGAGACATCTTCTACTACAACACAGTCAAATAAATGTGAATCCTCTTCCCTTCACCATGTATGGGAGAAGTCCTCTTAATATCCAAGCAGCAAAGAACACTGAAGGCAAGGAGGTGTAACTTCCACATCCCTTCTTCTGGACACTCACCTCTCTTCCTAGCTAGCCCCAACCAGCAGTAGGGTAAAAGACCAAGTTTTTCACTCCTGCTACACCATGTGGAACTTTTAACAGCAGTAATCGAATTGTCTCATCTTTATATCCACCTGTTGTCAACAGATTTTACAAAGACTTCTCATCTGTAACCTAAGGGAGATGATACTGCCCTTTCAGAAAAGGAAAGCCAAAATCTTATTAGCCAGTGGAATGCATAAACTGCACTGGCATGCAGCACCTCTTCCAAGCCTTCTTGTGCCATAGAAATTCTGCTTGGGGGGGGGAAGTAATACTTGGATGGTATTTTTCCTTTGAAGCTACAGTTTGGGAGTCTGGGATCAAGTTTGTATATGCTTGCCTTTTGGTTTGTTGAAATGATAAAGAATATTGCAGAAACGAAGCCCTGATCTGCTGTCACATTGTTTCAGATGCACTAAAAGGCTGTTTTATGAATTACTCACGCAAACAAAAAAGTTCCCCACAAAGTTACTATACCAGATTGATAGAATGATCGATACTAAACATAACATTCCTACAGCAATACCAAGTTAGCCATCCTGTCATTTAAGACAAAGAGACCAATTGCTATGGCTTTACGTTAAATTACTATTTGTCTGGCGAGTGTCCAGGAAAGGGAGAGAAGGATTGAAGAGATGCATCACAGAAGGATCAAATCAGATGCATTTCTCTCATGACTGAGTTTTAGTGGTTCATCTGTACTTCAGATGTTTTGCTGGCAGCCCTCACCCGATGGTGACACAGCAGCTTAAGCCAAATGGTTCTTTTGCTGATCTTTCTGTCAAATTAATTCCTCCATAATAAGCTTTATAAGGAAGGCAGAAGTGGAGAAAACAACACTCAACCTTCCACTTACACTGTATATTGAAAAATAATTTTTAACATCCGTCTACTTTTATACTTCAGGTAATGTATTTTTGTCAGCTTAAGACCTTCTGACAGACACACCACTAATTCACACAACTATAGCAGAAAATCATAAAGCCTAAGATAGGACCTTGGATTACAAACACAATATTCCAGCCAACAACATACGAGAAAAAGGTCACCAGCGTTAACGGTACGATTCGAGGAGACAGAAGCATCAACACGCTGAGGCCCTTGTGACTTGAGAAATGGAAAAAATTACTTAATAATTTGTCTCCTCTGAGCACAGGACCATCCTTCCTGCCATCAGGTCAGCTGCCCACTAACTTAGCACGCTACCCTAAAAATCAGTGTTGCACAGCCTCTGCTACACAGTGAAGGGGAAGGAATTTAAAACAGCAGTTATCATTATCTGAATAAGCGTGTCCAGACTGAGGTGCACCCTGACAGAGTCTTGGGTTAATATGCAGCATCAAGCATTAGCAAGATGTCCCTAGGGAAATTTCCAGCGGCCCCATGCTGATCGATTCCAACTAGGGAGCCACACAACCAGGAACCTGCTGCTTCTTAGGGGACACAAAACCAACCAACCAACAGCAACCGAACAAAAAACCATCCCACCACAGGAAATTTAAAAAAAAAAAAAAAAAAAAAAAAAAAAAAAAAAA
>RSEF01000001.1:94458561-94484114 GCA_003993805.1 Himantopus leucocephalus
CCCCCCCCCCCCCGCTCCGCCCGCCTTCCCCAACTCCTGAGCTGCCCCCAGCCCGCGACTCCGCTTCCAGGCACTGAGCTGGACTTTTGGAAGGTATTTCGCAGCTCTGGTGAGTCAGGGTCCCTTCTGGCCTCCTACTTCCACGAACCAGCTGCGAGAGCATCTGACTCACGCTCCCCCGGTCTTGCAGAAATTAAAGCAAACATCAGATGACTCCACCGTGCAGAAAAGCAACTTGTTCTCCTTGTACTGGCTGCAAGGCAAACCCTAAACTGTTTTATATCAAATGCTAGCCCCTTGAATTGCTTTGCTGGATTGCCCGTGCTGCACATCGCTTTCATTTTTATCCCAGGTTCAGCCCCGCTCCAGAACAGGGACAGCCTGACCCAGCACAACCGAGCATGTAGTTTTCAACCCCAGTCTTTTCTTCTTTTCCTTGCTTCTAAGCCTCTCACGGAGGAGGGATACCGGTAAAGACAGAATTCCTGTGCTTTGCCCAATCATTGTACTTTGTCTTCGGAATTTGGCCTTAATATTGGGGTTAATACCCCTACTGTTACAAATTCCTTGGAGAATTACTGTACCGGGTAATGCTCAGGAGATCTGGGGCTTGTCTGCTCCTAAGACCTGTCAACATAGGTACCTTTCGGTACTGGTAATTTACTCACAGGTGAGTAAACCACAAGCCACACCAGTTAGACTCCCAGTGTGCACTACTGCAAAATGTTCCCATTAGAGAGCTATGCAAAGAGGTTCATCAAGGCTTAAGAAATCCAGTGTAAACAAATCTTTAATTTTACAAGCAAGGTTTGTACAAAGAACCAATGTCTTATTTAACCAGCTGATACGGTTGGAAAATTCGGGCCCTCTGTGAGGTTTTTCATTTTTACATACCACATGAAAATGTCACTCGTAGCAATGCATAGCGCTGAGCACCTCACTCCTTACGCAGCTGTTGAACTATTGATCTATAGCTGTGAATTACTTAGGGATATACAGCTCTTGCACGGGTGCTAAATAATCCCAAAGTTACTGCCACTTTTGCAGGCACAGCATCAGCCCCGTTACCTCCCATGACTAATGCACAAAGTAATTACATAGAGTAAGGGAGGTATCTCTGTGCTGTGCTGGGTCTTCTAACACTGTCACTTTTCCAGTGCAGACAATCTTTTTCCTTCTTGTTCAGGTAAAGATGTCAGTTTAGAGCTACAAAGATTCCATTGTGGAATCAGTAACCAAATTCTGGAACACCACAGCACACCTTACACAATCAGCCTGACTTTCTGCCACTGCTCCCTGGGCTAGCCCTGACTCCAGAGAAAACAAAGAATTGTCTCAGACTGAGATTTAAAAAGTGCTGAGAGTATATGAAAAAAAATCTGCTCTCTAATACTTTCTGGTCATATCCCCATAAACCCAGATGCTTGCATGTTCGACTGCTTCATCTGCCTTCATGAGCTTTTAACATCACCACATTGATGAGACAAAGTGGAAATAAGAAAAAGAAAAGCAGAGACCCTCTTAGGCGTTTTGTATTAACTCCTCACTATGAGGAAACAAATGTGAAACAGAGAAGTGTTTAGCAGGTTGGAGCTAGAATTCTCAAATCAGAATACACAGGAAATTTTAATCTGATTTCGTGCTTGCTGTATAGTGGATTTAGAGTTTGTGCTTTTGTAATCTTAAATGAACTAAATTCCCTATGTTAGTTCTGATTCCTCTGGAAAGAAAATAAGAATCTCCTTATGCTAGCAACCTTCCTTCATGCAATTCTTTGCTTTGAAGAGTAGACATTTTGCTGCTGCAAATGGAAATTAGTGCCTTGGGATGTACACAGTCAATCTCATTAGCTATCTGGGTACAGAGATGGATCAGCAGGTATACTCAGCTTCTTGTGCCGGACAACATGTTTGAGCTTGTAATTTCTAGAATTAGCAGCAGTCCTCTGCATAAATCGCTTCAGCTGTCCCATGCCATGCAAAAAATGATCTGGTATTTTGGAGTATATGGTGGTGTGAATGCTACTCTGCACCACGGGTGAAACAACAGCCCACTACAAAGCAGATGTTGGAGGGATTTAGAATATGCAGTTCTAGCTGGGTGCTTCTTTGAGATGAGTGACAGGAAGCAAGCCCTGGTACTGGCTGTCAAATCAAAGCTTAGAAATTCTTAGAGTTCAAGGAACCTATGTCAGAAAGAATAAGTTTTCATGGAGACAGATGTAAAGAGTCTCCACTGGTAATTCAGATGTGTAATGCAATGAGTAAATAAAGAATAATGCCATACAGAAGTGATGTGGCAAATTCATGTACTGCACTGAAATGAGGAGTATGCTAGCAGTGGTTAGGTGCCTGTAAAATGAAAATAAAAACAGATGTAAGAGAAGAAAAAATAAGTCCTTGAATGCAAAAGGAAGGATTATTTGTGAGAACATGAACAGGGAATTAAACTTGTCAGGCAGAAAACCTTACCTAGATTAAAGACGGATCAGGTAGCTGCAGATGGGAATCTTTGTGTTAACAATAGATATAAGGTCAGAGGAAAGCAATCTGGATGCTGGACAGGATGCTTTCGTTGTGTTAATATCGTAAAACGTCTGCATCTGTATAATTTCCATCCATATCAACAGATCAATTAGTGCTGTTTTATCTCGGTGTGAGTTAGTGAATAATTGGTGATGCCATGTAGGAGTCCATGTTTTTCCTAACCAATGAAAAGTTCTGACTCGTATCTGTGTTGCATCTCTGATACTTCTTTAATCATATAATTTCTGTTTAGTCATTGATTAATGCTAAGATGCTACTCATAAGCTTACCCTGTGCTGTTTTAAATGCTATATCTGGGCCTACTGGAAGAGTTGGGAATATATAATGGGTCCACTTTGGTCCCCAGGCCAAGAGGTACAGACGAGGAGGTTAGGCCCACACTGTTCAGGGCAGGGCTACCTGCAGCAAATGGTCCACATCCGTACAGACCAGCGGATGTAAAGCACCCTGGTAAGAGCTCTCCTAGGATCTGTTATGCCCCCTATGGCGCAGCCCTCTCCTGGTGTGCTCCTTACTGCCTCCCTCATGCAGGGTGTTCTCCATGGGAAAGGCTACATCTGGCATAGGCTGAGACCTGCCACGGCTGCTGCTCCCACTCTTTGTGGAGGCCGTGACGTACACAGAGCTGTCTTTCTCTTGACCAAAAAGGAGACCAACTCCCAGTTGGAGTGCCTCAGTCCCACTGTGGGATGTGTGTCGACAGTTGGGTGCCAAACACAGAGAGCTGCACTAGGAATGGCGAGAGCCTCCAGTCCTTAAGAACCTCGTCATCCTCCTGCATCTGTGAAACTGTCACCCAGTCAGGAATGCTATTTGCAAAGGTCATGAATTCTCCTGGAGAAGTCCCTGAACAACCAGCTGCCCAGGACAGATAACTAGTGTCTTTCTGCTGCTTTCCTTCAAAACTGGGTCTGCGGTGCGAAGCACACTTTGGAAGTGTCCCTCCCCAAGAAGGGGACCCGTTTAGCAGCTACAGAGAGCCTCCATGATCTCTGAAAAGGGTCACTGCAGGTATTCAAATCCCACCATGAAAGTATTGCGTGGTACACATGCACCTCTACCCACCCATACCCATACGTACATACTTCAAAAGGCCATTCTAGCCATACACGTACAATTAGATTACCCTGACTGGAACACTAGAATAGGCCATAAGCTGTGAACAAAAACACCCAAACCCTTGCTGTGCCAGGAAACACTTTTTAGTGAGGCAAATCAGCCATATACAAATAAGCGGGAGTGAAGTATCTCTGTGGTATGACTTTGGTGATGCCAGCACGTGACAGGGCACCACAGTGGCCGGGCAGCAGGGGTCTGGGATGGTGTCTGTCCAGGGAAGAAGCTCCATTTCCAGCAGGGCTGGCAGGTCTTTCCTAGACAGAGCCATGGCAGGGGCTCCTGGGCAGGAGACACAGCTCCCAGATGACTTACCACTGCTGTTCCCTTGTCTCCTGCCAGCAAGACTTCCTACTGCACTGCTGCCTGTCCTCTGTCCACTTCTTGGGGGGGTGAGGTGGGGTGGCAGAGCTGCAACTTCATGGCACGCTGTCCCCCACTCACACCACTCCCCACACCTCTGGCTCGCTGCTGCTGGGCTCTGCACCTGAGGGACGAGGGAAGCAAGCAGGCTGTCCTGGTGGGTGTCTCTTCCTCCAGGTGGAATATGAGCTGTTCTGCAGCTCTGGACAATGGTGAGCGGTCAGTCGAGGCCTGGAGAAGGCAGTGGGAAGCAGCTGAAGCACAGATGAGTGACCGGGGCATGCCCATGTATGTGGCTGAGTATGGATGGCTGCCAGAGCCCATTTTGCTAGGGAAGCAACCATTTCCACATTCCAAGCTCCCCTTGCCATTTCCTCCACCGTATGCCCCACCCCTTGCCACCAGCAAGACAAGCAGTGACATATTTGGCTGTTCTGTGCAAATACTGCTTGTCAGAGCTGACTGTCAAAGAAAAAGATCCATCAGCCTGCTAATTAAAGAGTTCCTGTGTGTGGTGCAAGCGTCTGTCCACCCCCAAGTGCCATGCTCTTGTGGTGGAAATCTCCTTTCTTCACTTCATTATGTGGTGTAGTCTTGTAAGCATGGCACAAGCAGGTCATGCTCCTTCCTGCAAATGAGTGTAATCAAATAGATGTAGGTACTCAACAAAGCTGTGCGCACACCTTTCGCATGCTGGGACAGTCTGGCAAAAAGTTCCAGGAATAATTTGAGTGTGTATATGTATATATGGGGGGAGGGTGGTGTGTCCTTGGAAAAGGGTTCTTCCCCCACATCCTCCCTTTGACAAAGTTGAGAGGCAAAAGTAGGTTCTCAAGAGCCTTGGTCTCATATTGAGCCTCCTCCTATGTCATATAATAGAATAAATTCTGCGGTGGTTTCCCAGGGAAGCATCTGGTGCAGGATCTGGTGATCCTGGTCACTCCAGTCCCCACGTGGCCCCTTTCTACCCCAGAACTATTACTTTCTTGCATAAGAAGTGAGACAGCCAAATAAGCAGGGACAGGCTTTGGAGACTGCTAATTATTTTGTAGCGTACCTACAAAGATGTGCCATGCATATGCCAGGGGATGTTGGACTTGTGAGTACATTAGGAATACATCAGGAGATTGTTCTGGTCAGGAAGAATGAAGCCTGGTGTAGTCCACACCTGCATTATCTACAGGGCGTGGATCCTGAAGCAAACTACCCTCTCTTCTAAGCCTTGCAAAACCAAATAATTGGTTAACTCCAGATTGGAGTCCTGGCAAAACCCAGTATGTACACAGTGTAGATGATCAAGGAACCAAGGGCCTGGAGCAACGTAACAAAACAAACCAAAAAGACAATATAGCCATATGGTCCAACAGTTTGCTTGCAAAAAATATTAAGTCAAATGTTATCTACAAACTGCACAGTGAAACATAATTTGAGCACAGTAAAACACAATTTGAGTACAGCTTTAAAAGGTGAAGCCCCTCAAGCTCTTGCTTTCTAAAAGCAAGAGGCTTGGAGCTATATGAAGTTTTCCGCAGTTCCCATGTTTAGTACATAGGGCTACTGGTATCTTTGCTAGGTAACTTACTGCCAGTATGAGTAATAAGAGGATGGCTACTGACCAGACAAAAATCTTTGTTTCATGGAGCCCTCAGGATAATTGGCAGGGCCTTGCAGTGGAGCCACTGTCCTTTCAGTGGCAGCTAGGAGTCTGTGACAAGTGACAACTTACAGGAGAGAGCTGGTCTTCAAGCAGAGTATGATTTTCAATAGGTTGAAAATACAAATGTGTGCCAGGCCTTCCTGAAGATTTGTGCTAAGTTCATTCTATATCTAGCAAAGTGATCAAGCACTCTATGAAAGCCACTTGACTATGGAGAATAGGGCAGTAGCAGTTACAGGCCACCGTTGCCAGTGCTTTGGAGCTAGTCTAAGTGACACTGAGAGATCAGTAGCCACAGCTATTGTTCAAAATGCAGGAGAGGTCCATTCCATCTCGTATTACCAAGTCATTGGCAATTTCCACATTGGGTTCTCCAGAGGTGTGCTGGGATGACAGAGGCATAGACTTTCTGGATCAGTTGACTACCACTTTACAGCAGTGCAAAAGGCTTTTCCTCTGTTAACTGTGAACCATCCCTGCATGTCAGTAGTAGATGCTTGGGCAAGGGCTCAAGACATTGCATTAAAGAGCTCAACTGTGGAGGTACACTTCTGGAGATGCGTTTCCTTCAACCAAGGCATTCTCCCCTTGCCTCGATGAAGGTCAATACGACGACCATGTCTCCTAGGTACTTGGCAAACCTGCTGACTCTTTGCTCCCATGGTTCATGAAAAAAGTTACTTGGAACCTTTACCCTTATCCAAAACACTTTAGTTTACATGTAAACAACTTTAGGTATGCATTTGGCCAGTTGAAAACTACATGAAGATCATTTGTGCTCAGGCTTCACATGGAAATATACTTCTTCCCTGGGATTCTTGAGTCCCAGGTGATGTCTGGACAGTGCTGGCTAAAAGTTGGGAGCAGCAGGTAGTGAAAAATGTCTGGAAACTAAACCACCAGAATCTCATCAGGCTGCTAACGAAAATAGGATAGGTCAGATTAAGAGAAAGCCCTATAAAACCATTTTCTGGAGAGTGACTGATGGTTTCAGAGAGAGTGTTAGACTTGGTGCTGCCAAAAGAAACAAATGGGATATTTACAAAGCTATTTCTCTAGATCAGTGTTGCTTTTCCTGGGCCTCCCACCAACAGCTTTCTTCCCAACACCTTGGTATGTAGTGTTCAATGTGGTGAAAAGAACTGCTGGGTCCTACCAGCAATAATCCTTTTGCATCCTGTTTGTTTGAGCTTTATGGCCATGGTCTCCAAAACCCTGTCCTCCAAAGGCAGTCATCAAGCCTCTATCTTAAGAATATAAAACAACAATGAGATTCGATAAAAAAGAAAGGATGCGTTTGTATTGAAAACATGATTTTGAAGCAGAACAGAAAAGATTGTGGATTTGTGGAAGGGTGTGGTAAATTTAAAACAGCGCAAGAGCCATGTATTATATCCAGACAATGTATAGGCAGGCAGTGCATGATGACATAACCACAGCATCCTCAGATGTAACACCTTGAAAGAGAAGGAGCCGCCTTCGTGAGTTCCAGACATCCACTTGCTTTGGGACACACCAGACAGCCTGCATTTCTCCAATGCAGTAAAATGGCTCCAATTTTTTCCTGATCCAAGAAAGAGGAAATCTGCATAGAGGTCCAAATTTGAACCTACATATGGGATATTGTCTGTATCCATTCCCTCCTAAGTTTCAAAAGGAGGCATTCCACAGGGGCTAGACTATACACTGCAAATGAGTCATCTTTTGGAATGGGACAGAGAAGGCTAAAGGGTATGGATCAGTACTGAGAGGAATGCTTTGAAGAATATGGATGAAAGTGTGGTCTGGTTGATGCAGTTCGTTACCTCTATCTCCTCAGACTTGGTATCACTGCAGACAGGTATCAGCTCTTGGGTGCCAAAAGCTTAAATTCAACTTAATGAATTAGCTTGCAGTTAAGATTAGAGGGACACTGAATTGTAGACTCTTTCTGACTCTTCCATGTTCCATATTGTCAGGCTCCTGGCTTGGTTTTGAGGCTGGAATGACTCCCTCATTAGACTCAGAATTCATTTTGTCTTTCAGCTTACACTAATGAGAAGCCTACAGTATGCTGCATCCTGTCTGCTTTGCTCTCGTACCAGACTATACCAGAGTCCTAGAGTCTCCATTTGTGTTTGCTCTTGACTTGAAAATTGTTGTTCTCCAAATCCCTGCACCTCCAAGCAAGGAATGGAATTTCAAGTTACATAGTTGGTGCCCTGTGCCTGAAGGATTCCACTCTCCTAAACATAGCAATTGTTTATCTGATTTGAGAGACCATGAGACCAGAACTCTTCTCATCTACAATTGTTTCAACTCTTTCTTCCATCTGACAGTAAACTAAGGAAGAAGTAGTAAATATGAAAGTGTGATAAATGTTCTCTTACCTACTGCAGATTAAAATGAACTTTGGGGAGATAGAAAGGAAGAGCAGCCTTCTGTGAGAGCAGAGAAAAGCTAAGGACCTCCAAAATACAGAAGACATGCTCTTGCATTAAGTGCACCTTATGTTTCAGGGCCTTACTATATAAGAATGGGCCTACTACACGTGAGCAATAGAAATGGGAAACTTTTTGAAACATTGTGATGGCTGGTTGTAGTAGTATACTGTGAAAAAAACCCCCATATATTCAATCAATGTATGTCTTGATTCCATTTAAAATTGCTTTTCTGTCACAAACATGGACAGAACAGGACTGGCTGAAGATTAAAGATGCTAGGTGAGGACAAGCCACTGCCCATCAGGTTCAACAGGGCTTTGAGCAACCTGATCTAGTGAAAGATGGCAGGGCGCTGTTGGCCTAGGTGATCTTTAAAGGTCCCTTCCAACCCAAACAATTCTATGAAGAAGGACTTGCAGACATTAAAAAACACTAGTGATTCACAGCAGGGGTACCCAACTGCAGTTGCTGGCCAGTCATGAGCTCAGCCAGGTTTAAGAAAAAACAGCATGACTGTCTGCCAGCACAAAAGCACAGCATTGTTAAAGAATGCCCTGGCCAGCAGGCATTATCGCCTGACGGTTGCTTTGTTCCAAGGCAGTAGCACTCCTTCATATGTGTGGGAAGTGACAGGGTTACTGGTTGCCGGACCACTTGCTGTCCAGACTGTCTTTCCTGTACATGGACTTCAGGGCCTTTGCCTTAGCCCAGTACCAATACATATGCCTCCAGATACTGTGCTGTGCAACAATAACCATTATTATTCCAGGAGTTTCTAGTGGCCATCTCTTGAATTGCATTGGTGCCACAAGAACCAGGAAGTCTGGGGATTTCTTTTGAGGTTCAGCTATGATCACAGTGGGTTTGAGGACGGGATGCTCTCCTTTCCTGGCCTGCTTCTGGTAGGGGATGCCTGCTGGCCAGAAGTACCTGAGGGTATCATCGGGATGTCAAGGTCTGCAAGACAATAAGAAGAAAAGGTAGCAAGGCAGCCCCTTCTGAGATCTTGTTCCTCACATTTCATCAGAGAACACAGAAAGAAGCAAGGCCCAAAGGTGCTTATTAAGGAGGCTGTCAGCAGGTGAAAACGTTTCACCTCAGAAGACTTGGAAACACAGATGGGAATGGAAGGTCACCTCCAAATAAGCACAGAGGCAAGCATTCTGGAACCCACTGTATTTCTTATGGAGTGCAGCACAGTACAGCAGGTAGATGTATTCAGATCCTCCAGAACAGGCCTGACTTGATTCCAAAAATAGCTTGAGTCAATGTTGATTTGCCAGAGTCTACTCACAGCAGCTGTGTGCTCTCTGCTATATGGCAAAGGGTACTTTCTGGAGATCTTTTAAATATGAGGGTCATTCTGTCAGTGCATGAGTGAACAGTTTAAGTCGATATTTTGCTTCTGGATACATTATACTATCATTATTCCAGACATAAGAATTTGGCAGTGAGGACAGAATTGCTAGCTTTTTAAATAAGAGGTATTCAGACTTGATTTTAAGCTTTTGGGTATTTCTGTATGTTTTTATTACGATTTGTGTAACTCCAAAACCATAATGTAGGAAAAAAAAACCCCTTATTTTTAAAAGAGTTAATATCTACAGTTTCTGCAAGCTTCTAGTCCCCCATCTCCAATATATCAAAGGGAGAGTGAGGAGATGACAACTGATATTTTGTAAGGCTAAAAATATTGTGCCTTTTTACATAACACTGGGAATTTAAAAAGCACATTAACTGCTTGCAGATTATTTTTAAAAATGCAGCTTGAGCAACATCACTAGTATAGATTCAAATGACATTTAGGAGAAGTAGCTTCTGTATGTTTCACTGTTTGGAAACCAGTCAGTCAGTAGAGAATGAAGTGAACGTTTTAAAAAAGGCAAAATAAGACTCAGAGTGCATCAAAGATGCCTGCACCCTAATATACACCTCACATTTATGTCATTAGTGGTGTCTGTTTTCCTAGTGCATACCACGTACCCTTTTTGACCCTCCAAAGCAACCTCCTCAGACCTCCTTTCTCGGCACTACCTACCTGATGGTGAGGAACTCACTCATCTTCCCATTTCATGTGCCACTAGAAAAGCCCCAGGCCATGGTAGAAGAAACCAGAATTTCAGAGCATGGCTCAGTCTACCGCCAGCCTCATTCCACATGAGCAGGCATTTACTTGGTTCAGAGACAAGGTAAGGACATACAAGGATGCAGAACAGATTTATGAAAGATGACCTGAATGGGTTGCTGAGTGGGTGAAGTTTGTGGCAGATGAAGCAGGCCAGACTTGCTAATTCTTTGATACTGAGCTGCAGTTTGAGAGAGCGATGGTTCAAATGGAAGGTGATGCCTGATTTTATGCAGTAGGTCAGTGTGCTACAAAGGCATCAACAAAATGCTAACAAACTGCACCACCACAGTTCCAGATGGTAAATTCCTTTTCTATGTCTTCTGTAAAGTCTAGAAATGGGAACTGTATGAAGGATGAGATCTTATTTAATATATATAGAACAGAACATGACACTTCTGCATCACTCTGGATAAAAATCAAATATGAAGATGCTGAGAGAGTATTGCACTTGCTAAAAGTCAGCAATGTTGTTCTGAAAAACCGTGAAGCTACAAATCCTTAAGAAAAACTAATGGAAGGCAAGTATCAAGGTAAGGTGAGAAAAGAATGGCAAACACTGAGCATTGAACATTTATGCATATACCAATACACCAAACCTATGTGTTATAAAGAAAGGTGATTGTATTTTGAGAGAATACTGCCAGATAAGCAAGGTCATACAACTGGGATCTTGCAGCAAAGTAGGTATGGGAGCACTGTCTGTTGTTAGCTTACAGCTAGCTCCATGCTCACCTGCTCTTTATGTGCTGGGATGACATACCTCTCCACTGTAGAAATTCTTAAAATTTGTTTCATAAATATATTTTTAAAAAAATTCAACCTGTGTTGAAATGAGTGTGTTTTTAACGTATCTGGCTAACATCAAAAGTATTTCATACCTCTGAGTAAGACTGTCTTTAATTTGGGACACTCCATCAGTGTTCAGTTTCCAATAGATGGTGCCAGGATATCCAAAGCATGTGTCTCTACTTCGGCAGGATAGGCCAATTTGAGAATTCACCGTGCATGGTAAGTGGAGAAATAATCTTTCGGTGCTCACCACTACTTGTCTTCAGCAATATGGTACAAAATACCCAGGGTGATTTTTTGATAAATACATTATTGAGGGGGTGGATTTATTAGTTCTGTCTCAGCAGTGAACTAATATGGTCTCATAAAGTTTTTATGACCTCTGGGTGCACTCAGAACAAGATCACATTTCTTGGATGTGAGCAGAGGTAAGCATGAGTTTATATCACAACATGTAATGCAAACATATCCTTCTTCTATACCTCCATCTATTGTCCCTTCTAATCTTCAGTTGATTCACACAGCCTCAAACATTTTCCCATCTTGAAAGGACTCAACCTTCCACTTATGTCAGGTAAGTTACACCACTTTCAGGATCTGAACTACATTGGCACTGCTTTTTTCATTCTTTGAGCCTCATAAAAAGCCTTTCTGTTTGTCTCCTGCACCGAAGGAGCTCCGAACAAGAAGGAACAACTGTATGAGTCATTTTGCTATCTCATTTACTTTTCAGTCCACATGAAAATCCTATCAGTGGCTAATACAGCTTGATGTAGAATTAACTCTTGTGGCATCTACTCCATTACTTCTATGAAGCAATTACAGAGATCTCTGCCAGAAGCAGCATTTACTGGGGAATCCATACTGCCAGTGGCAGGAGGCCAGCAGAGAAGCATATTGGAGCAACAGTCCCCAGAGGACGATTTCTGCCTCTATAGATCTGATACAGATACTATTTTTGTAAACATCTCCTACTCATGAACTTCATAGGCCTCTGTATATTTTCCACAGCTGAAGACACAACTTGCAAAGAAGCATGTAGGAATTTTCTCCATGTCTTTCTGCGATAGTACTTGGTCAGGCCACAGGATTTTAAATAAGGATTTTGAAAAGGATCAGAGAAGGAGGAGGTGGTGAACAATCATTTTCCAGAGCCTTTTCATGGGAGGATAGACCTGGTTGCCAGTGAGACCTCTGGGAACAAGAAGTAATCTTAGGATGAATGATAGACAAAAGGAAGACATTTTAAATTATTTGGGAGTTGGCAATGTTTACTTGAAAGTGGAACGTTAGGTGGCAAGATTTATATTGGTAATTTTTTTCATTTTAACTGGTTTAAATGGCAGCTAAGGAAGACAACCAGCGGCGCATTACCTACTGTGATATAATCTGCATCCCTGATAATTAATTGATGAAAAGAATAAATTTACTAAGCAGGTAGGGCAGTGACAATATCTCTGTGTTTTATAAGCAGTGTTTCTTAGGAAGAAGCTGTTCCATCATTTATAATTTATAAGATATTTATATTTATATAGAGCTATAGGGAACATCTGGAAAATAGGTTTAATAGCTTCATCAATGGCTTACAGAAAAGATAAACAATACTGAACAGGTGTCTCTTAAAAAGCAAACAGTTAACAATTCACAGCATGAGCCTGTCTTCAGGATTATGATGGAGGTGCCTCAGTGTGGATTTGGAACAAGTTGTTCAAAATCAGAGCTAGTTCTGAAACTGCTTTGCCCTGTGCTATTACCAGCCCCTGTACCGGGCACAAGGTCACTATCTTTAGCTCTGCTGGAAGTATGTTTTCTTCCCCCAGCCATCCCTGCTCAGACCTACAGTGACCACTCTGCCTGTGTGCAGGGGCAAGGGGGTAAGAGACTGCTGGGGGCACAGATCCTCGTCTGTTCCCAACTCACCTTGGCATTCAGCCCCAAAACCAGGTAGTACTCATCTAGGAGCACATGCTTAATGAGCTGATTATGGCATCTCAGACAATTTCTCTGTTGCATTCATGGCAAAGGTGCAGAAGTGGGGTGGCAGAGAGGTCAAGGGAGCCCTTCCACCAGCAGCATCCACCTAGTTGGGGCAGCTCTGAACCTCTGCTCTGCAAACTGAAGTTCCTAAGGGCAGTGACGTACAGCCCATGACAGCTCTTCCTTCTCTCTTGCCCAGCATGTGTCTCACAACAGGGTCTGTGGAGGAGAAGGTCTACAGCTCGACAAGAAACAGAGGGCACATAATTTCACTCATCATACAAATAATTTAGGAGGCTGCAAGTGGCTGTCTCCCATTGCTGCTTCCTTCTGAGATACCCAGCTATGTAAAGAATCTATCCATGTTTCTCTCTCTAGATACTTAAATATCTCCATCTCCTAAACCTGTATGAAAACTTGTGAAGATCTTTCAGACCAACATTTAAATCAGCACTATACAAAATGTGTTTTGTACACAATTTCCTACATGAAATTATAGCCTCATTGTTTAAACAAGTACCTGCAATGCTTAGAGAAAATATTCAGAGCCTGTCAGAAAGTGTATTTCAAAGAAAACAAAACAATTTATGTTTTGTCATTTGCCTCCTGTTTCTTGCAGCAGCAGTGGGAATACTCTTGCTCAGGAAGAGCAAGGACAGAAACTGTGGGGGACAGTTAGATTTGTGCTGTTTCAGTCCCTTGTTAAAAGATTCAGTCCTGTCACTTCCCTCCTACATGACAATTTTAATGAAATCATATTCTCATGAAATCGTATATTTCTTCCGAATGTAAAACAGCTACTGTTTTCTTATGCTACTGCATGATAGATGTTCTATTTTAACCAAATTTAGGAAGTAAATGTTAGGTATTTGCTTACTGAAAACTAGAAATTGTTCACTGATGATGAGCTCCCTGTTGCATGTAAACTACTGTATGGAAGATTCAAGCAGCTGTGTGAAAACTGATAGCTGATAGTCTGACAAAGTCTTCCCAACTTCTAATGAGAAGGAAATTTGCTTTAAATATGTAGATTTATGTACACAAGTTCCATAATGAATAAATGTATAAGTAAGAACCAAAAGGTGGTGAAGAGTCTATCCTTTGATTAAATCAACTATATTAAAAATGGCAGGCAAAGCATGGCTGTAGGTGCCAAGACAGGTAGTGCTTCCAGCAGCTAAGTGATATTAATTCCAAATGAGAAAAGGAGAGAGCTTGTGGCATCAGGACATGTGAGACAGCCATGAGACAGGCCAATAGTTCTGTGGAGTGAATGAATGGACACCCGGGTATAACCCTCCTCCTTTCTAGTCCTCTTTCTCTGCTGTGCACGGCCGACACTTGCCTTGCAGCAGCACAGATGCCTGCCACATCCCTGTGTAAGCTACCACCTCGCTAAAGCAGCATAAGACAAAACCATCAAGAACTGGAAAGCTGCTTTTCAGGCACGGTAGGTGCTAGGACTTGCTCCCCTGCCTGTGGAATCGCACCCTGAGGCAGAAGTCAGAACAGACTGATGTAGGTGATAGTGTAGCTTAATGAAAGGAAAGCCAAATGTGCGCTTGCTAGGACCTGCGGTATAACTTTGAGCTTGACACAAAGCGATAGACAAGCTAAAGCATCACGCAGGGGGAATAAAGTAAGAGTCAATGTGACTTACCTGAAATCTTCACTGAAAAGGAAACCAGGGCAGAGATCACCCACAGTGCAGAAAGGAGGTTCATAGAGGAACGGTTTTAGATTGGGTGGGTGGGTGAGGGGGAGAAGGGGATTAAAATGAAACCAGAGTCTCTCTGAACAGAGGAAAAGAAAGTGCCCACAGCTGTGTCAGTGATACATCTTCTCAGGCTAGGATGAGATGCAAATGCTGTTTGGTGGGCTTTGTGGTGAAACTCCTGAGGACAGCTGTCCTGATCAATCTGTCTAAACCCGACTGTCAGTGACAACAGTTGGCTGGGCAGCCACTAACTTACAAAATATTTATCTGAGACAGGCCTTATATTTTCTTAATATACCACCCTTCCTATTCCAGTGTTTCCCCTTTCCTTGCATTTAGACCTGTAAGTCAATACGCATGCTGAAACACCTCTGGTTAACATAAAGTTCCACCAGATCTATGGTTTCTCATAATGTTTATAATTTAGGCTTCAAGAGTGCAGATGCATCAGGAAAAATACCTTTAGTGAGTCATTCAAAAAGACTAGATGAAAACTGATAGGTTTGGAAGTACATGGGGGAGGAGGAAGGAGGAGTAAAATAGGGAAAGAATTCTAGCTGTGGAAAAACTCCCTCCTCAGCAGAGATCTAATGTGCTGTATCCAGTGATAAGCATTATAGCACCAGAGGAGACTCTCACTGGCCTCGGGCACCCAGACAGGGGGAGGCTATGATCTCTTATGCTTCAGCAGTGTCATAGTCACCATACTCAGTAAATCTTCAATACCATGAAGAAGGGAAAAGATGGAATAGCTGCTTATATTCAGACATTGCTATCTTTTATTTCTGCCCGTGTCCTTCCTATGTAAATTTCAGTTCGTAAACTGACTGTGAGTAGACTTCCTGCTGATTGTTTCAGAGGCTCAGGCAAAATATGTTCTGTGTAAAGTCTTTTTTTTTTTTTAATTTTTTTTTCTTCTTTAGGCTGACTGTAAGTTGTGAATGGGAAAACAAATGAACTTACTTATTCCCCATTACTGCTGTTAATCAGGGATATTCAGCAGTTTTGAGTGACTTCTCAGCAACGCAGACAGAAACTGAATTTTCCAGGCCCGAGGATGAGAACAAAATGGCTCATTTGGGATCAGCAGAATTCAATTTGCCGTTACTAGAGATTGGTGGAAGGAAGGTGGTGAGCTCAGCGAGGCTTTTGGGGTGAAGGAAGCACAAAGAAAGGGAGAAATCACAAGCGTTTCCGAGAGCGAAGGTGGAAGGCGCAGAGCGGGGCAGAGTGCGCGGTGCCGGGGAAGCAGGCCGGGAGGGCGCTGCCTGTTGCTGCCGCTATCAGGTGAGGCAGAATTTGGGCTACGAAGGGGGCAGACCCAACAGCACCTTCTCCACCTGCAGAGATCCCTCCTCGCTGCCATGTTAGCGGGGAGGACGTGGGAAGGGCCTCAGCGCTCTCCCGCAGAGCTGAGCTTCCTCCTTTCACCGTTTTGCGGGGCGGCGGGGAGAGGGCAGCGCCGCACACCCGCCCCTCCGCAGGAAGCCCCCCATCTTCCCCGGGGCTCCGGAAGGGGCAGAGCAGACAGGGGACCACCGTCCACCCGGCCCGGCCCGGCCCGTCGCCGGGGCCGCGGCCGCCCGCCCCTCGGCGGCTCCCGCAGTCCCCGCAGAGCTGCGGCCGGGCCGCCCCGGCTCCGCCGAGCAGCGGGAGCGAGGGAGCGCGCCAGGCCCTCCCAGGGGAGGCGGCCGGGCGGCCGCTAGGGGGCCGCCTGTAATTGAGCCGGCAACTGTAGTTACCGGGAAACCGCGCCCGCCGCCGCCTCCATCCCCAGCGCCACCGCACCCCTCACTTCTTCTTCCGGGGACCCTCCCGCTTTCCCCCTTCCCCACCTGCTCGCCGCCCCCCCCCGGCCTGCGGCACCGCCCGCCGCTCACCTGTGCCGGCCCCCCGCCCCACTCCCCTCCCCTCTCCCGGTGGGCGGGAGGGGGCCCCGCGCCGCCCGTCCCCCCCCCCCCGNGCCTCCGCCCCGCCGCCGGCCCCGTCCCGCGCTCCCCGAGGGCGGAGGGCCCGGCCCGGCCCGGCCCTGCCTCCCCGGGCCGCGGAGACCGGCAGCCAATCGGAGCGGTGCTGCCGGGGCCGGAGCTGTTTACCCAATCTCAGCCCGCCTCCCCGTCGGGGTGCCGCCGAAGGGGGGGGCGGGTGGAGGAGTCCGGGGGGGGGGGGGTGGGGGGGGACACGGCACGGCGGAGGCAGGGACGCGGCCGTGGCGAGGGAGCCGCAAGGGGAGCGGGAACAAAAGCGCGAAGGCGCGGCGGGGGCAGATGCCAAGCCCGGCCGGCGGGCTCCCCTCCCGCCTGCGTCGCCCCGGCGAGGGCACCCCGCGCTCGTACCTGACCATGACCCCGCGCCGGTCCCGGCTGGGCCACCCCGGCGTTTCCCGCTGAAGGGGACCGGCTCCTTTCCGACCTCCCCCGCTCCCTTCCTCCTCCGCCTCCTCGCTGCTGAGGCTGCCGCCTCTCCCCGGAGCCCCTGCCGGAGTGATGGGCTGCATCGGATCCCGCACTGTGGGTAAGGCGTTGGCGGGGACGGCGACGGAGGATGCTCGGGCAGCCGCGGCCCCCGCCCGGGTAACGGCACGACGGCCCCGGGCACGGCGGGGTGACCGGTGGCCCCTCGCAGCCCCCCTCCCGGCCGCCCAGGGCCCGTCCAGCGCCATTAACTGCGCGCTACCCTTCCCCACCTCCCCCTGCCCCGGTCCCCCGTGGCGCGGCGCGGCGCGGAGCCCTGGCCGGTGGCCTAGGTGCTGGCCCGCGGGGACGTGGGGAGCGGGGCTGCGGGGCACGGCACGGCCCGGGGGGGGGGGGGGGGGGGGGGNGGGGGAACGGGACGGGACACACGTCTCCCCGTGTGTCACGCGTGGCGGAAGGTCGCGGAACATGTGGGTCAGTGCGGTGCCTCCGGAGCAGGGGGTGGGTGCGGGGCGTGCCTGCCCGGAGCGGGATCGGGCGGCCGGCGGCTGCGTCCTTCGCTCGGTAGCGGTTTATTGTTACCCGGGAATACATAACGTTGCGTGATCTGCACGTCTTCTCCTCTCCCCCTTCCCCCTACGTAGACTCCAATGGAGAACAGCAAACAAAACTGCCTCCCTTCCCTCTCGCAGAGCCGTTGCGAGGGGACACAGTGGGAGGAATCGCATCTTTCCACTGAGCCACGCACATCCTACAGCAGAGGATCCCAAGCCTTTAGGCTATGTAACCTAGCTCTCCCCTCCTACACACATGCGGATACCAAGAGATCCCTTGATCCCCAAGCGCAGGTCTCTACAGGTAAAAACGGCATCCTGTGGCACACTTTCCTCCCCGCAGGAAAATTTCTTTCTGTGCAAACCACACGTACAGACATCAGTTACATGGGGACGTGTCATTCAAGCCACCAAAACAATCTCTGAGAGAAAAACACAGCTCATCTGGTAGCGCACGTCTCTCTCGCACGCCTTTCCACAAAGCACACGGGCACCGTGACGTCTGTGGGAAAAGGAAACCTCTGAGGGCAAAGGGCGTTGAACCACCTCCCCAGAATAAATATGAGGATCCGTGTCAAAGCCTGGCGCTGTGACACTTCTTGGCTCAATGGGAAAGCCCTTTCTGAGCACTTCCAGGCAACCATCTAGTCCCACAGCAGTGAACTTTAAACTACAGACTCCAGTTTCTGCTTTGGGATTTAATTCCCACGTCTAGCTTATGTCTCTTACCAGCCTCAAACATCCTCACGACCTAAAGAAATCTCTTATGTCTTCTGTAATGTCCACGTGGCAAAGACCACTGCAATATTTCCCTTAAGATTCTTCAAGCTCACCTGGATCTGTGTCTCTACAGCATATCAAAACATGTATTGCCTCCCTCTCCTGCCTTTCCTATACCCTCGGCACATACACACTGCCAAGGGCGTTATTATCCTGTTAGCTGGCAAATTATCTATGCCCCTTTTATCAATGTGTGTCTGAACTAGCAGCATTAATTCTTGGCCCCTGTTGCCCACAACACCGTTCAAATAAAGAGCAAACACACATCTAGTAACACCCCCTTTCCACTCCAAAATGCGGTTAAGCTGTCATACTTAACCACACAGGTATTTGTTCCTATGCATGGCAGCATTTTTATGATCTGTGACCTGGAATCTGTGTTACAAAAAAGGCTTGTATAACTGAGCTATTGCAAGTATCATTCTCATATATATATAAAAGAAAAAAATTATATTTTATATATATATTTATAAATGCCAAACAGATACGCGGGCATAGATGAAAATATAAAAGCACATCTATGCATTAAAATGATGATGGGGTAATGATAATTGAAAATTCACTCCGTCTGCAAATTGCACTCCTTAAATATAGACCTTAATGGTACAGATATTGGACTTTCTATACTATAGTGACTTTTGGTTTATGCAATATATGCTTATTCTAGCTGGTGAGAGCACAGTGGACATTAGGGACCTATTTATACAGTTAACAGGAATTTTTCTTGACCTCATGTTGTGGAGGCATGTGTTAAGGGGGATTGCACAACTGTGATTCTAATCTCTATAGGAGTCAGATATGAATGAAGTAATGGTGCCTGATGCCTGCTTCATGTGAAACTTTTACACTGGTTTTCTTCAGCAGGGGCTTCATCTGTTTCCAGTCCTAGAGGTTGGACTGGGTGAAGGTGGGATCCTTGAGTTTTAATTGGGCTCCCCCACCTAAGGAGATTTGTTCAGAACGATTCTTACTTGGCAGCCTAGATTTCTCACTCCAGCCTTCCTGGAGTTATTGGGAGGATTCTTCCAACCTATTTTGGGAAATCAGTGCTTTTAAGTGCTAGCTCTGAGATCCAGGATGTGGTTGGAAGCTAACACCCTAGCATGAGTAGAGGTTTGTGTTCTTGCTGTATAGTGTTATCTGGTTAGATTTTTGCAGAATTAGTTTGGTATACAGGCTCTGTATTGCCTTTCCAAGACCAGGTAGATCCTAAAGATAGAAGAAGGGTGGTATGCTTGTATTGGTTTTACCTTGGAATTTGCATGTAGCAGATTTTGAACTCAGAATTTGGGTGTTTTTAATTAGTAATAGAAAGCTTGTAGTCAGTCACATTTAGTTTATTCACCACACAAGGGCCAGTGCAGGATTGTGCCCTGAGCTTGCTCCAGGCCTTTTTCCATTCCAGTTTTAAGCAAGCCACATGATTTCTCCATCTCCCGCAGGGACATTTTACTATGATCTAGTTAGATGTCATAGTTTGCACATGTTTAGTGATGTGCAACTTTACGTTTTCTTTCCTAAATACGAGTTTTCTGGTTATTTCTCCCTGGGGAAAAGTAATTGAGAGGGCCAGAACAGAGCAGCTCCATATGTGTAAAATTGAAATGGAGTCATATAACATCTTTGAGTCTTATAGAGGACACTAGAAATCATAATGGCAATGATCAGATTAGGATTTCCTAGGGTATGAAAAAAGCTGAAACGTGATCTTAAAAGGCTAAACCGATACCCAGTCACCTTCTCCACAGATGCACCCACTCACACCTCAATGTCAGATATGTGTGTTGTGTTGTGTGGCATGATAGCAATTACACTGTGAGCATTGCAGCTGGCTTCTGCCTCTGATAATAGCTACAAGTCAGGTCTGTATGTTGGTGATAATTACCCCATCATAGTTCCCAGAGAGCTAGTTGCTCTCATCATAGCTGGGACTCAATTTCAGTGAATGTAAAGGAGTTTTTTTATTGAGGTCGCTGGACAGTTAAGGCTGCAAAATTCAGCTGGGAACTTGCAGATATTTGAGTGCCAACTCAATGCAAAGATCAGCTTGATTGCTGTCAGTAACTGAATTAGCCAAATTTAAGATTTCAGGCCTGCATAGATGTCTGAATGCATTGCAAGTGCACCTTTGACCACAGCTCCTAATACTGGCTGTTATGACTAGTGTGACAAGATCTCTCTTAAGTCCTTGAATGGATTTAAATGAATAGAAAGCTCAAGCCTATTAAGCTCAAGATTGCTCTCTGTTTCTTCCAGTGATATCTCTGATTTCTCTCACGGCTTTGCACAGAAGCCTGCAGCAAACATGTTTTGTGAAGTGACATAAAATGGTGGTTCCAAGAAATTAAAAACTAATAGTACTTCTGCAGTTTGGAGGAAGAGAAACTAGAGATGCTCACCCTGGATATCAGGAAAAACTGTCTGATTGTGAGGAGTGTCAAGCATTGGAAGGGTTGTGCAGAGAGAGTTGTGCAACCCAGAGAGGTTGTGCAGTGTTCTTTGAGATTTTCAGGACAGGATAAAGCCCTGAGTAACCCGGTCTAACCTCATAGCTGACTCTGCTTTGAGCAGGAGCTTGGACCGCAAGAGGTGCCTTCCAACCTGAATTATCCTGTGATCCTATGCTTAGGATCTAAAGCCTGGAATGTTTGCCCTTCTGAGTCAGGTTAGACCCGTTGCTCTAGTACTGTTCTGCCAGAGGACCCCAGGTCTTCTACATGTCATTAGCACATGCTTATACCTTCCCCCCATCACATTCCTTTAACTACTGAGAGTACCGTGTGCCACAAACTCCCTCAGCATAATAACCCCAGCTCTCAGCTGAAGTCCTTTCCATGTTTTTTTTGGTCTGGCAATTTTGCAAGAGACAGCTCCAGTGATAGCTGGTTTAGGCTCATGCACAGAGTATCAGTCAGTGGTGGTGCAGAATGGAGAAGGCAGTGCTTTTCATTTATCAATCGCTGGATCAAATCTGACCTGCAAAGCCAGCTGGCTGGCTAACTGGACTCCCCTCTACAAAGAATGGTCAGTGGTTCCCCTCTACAAAGAATGGTCAGAGAGAGGAGTGCATACTTTCTATGTTGCTTTCTGCCTGGATGTGCTATACTAAGCGTAAACGAATGGCTCATAGCATCCACAGTAGGAGAAATGGAGCCAAAGACCACCCACTTCTCATCCAGCCACTTTAGATTCAGCAGAGTGGGAGCAGGATAGGAGACTGACAGGAAAGGGGGTAAGCAGCTGGAGCAATCAGCGAACATCCCCTTCATTTTTCTCCTTACTCATCCCCCCACAGATCTGAAGATGTGTGGAGTGAGATCTGGTACGGCAAGTGTAGTCTATGCACTTGGAGTGTGGAAAAAGTGAGACATCCAGTCTGCATACATCGTATCAAGGGGCCCGGTGTCCAGTTTCTCCTTCCTTCACCTTCAACATATAAGCGAGTCAGTCAAAAGAAATAAAGAGAGAGAGGAGCCTAGGAGAGGAAATGGTAATGCAGAAGGAAACTGAGCGATGACATTAGGGGTATATTCATTTACTTGCATGCACACAGGTGGAAGGAGCACGGAGCTCTGTGCAGAAGCCTCCACTTCATAGGCAATGTGGGTAAAATAGTGGGAATACATGAAGAAGGGCATCCAGGTATCTTGTTCCTCTCTTGCCTGGGGGAGAGACAAGCAGAACAGAGTGACAAAGGGACACCTTTTGTTCCAGGTCAGGCTGCTTTGTGCTTGGTCTCACTTCATTACTTCTACTTCTTCCCAGTCTGGCCTTTCTTCTTTTGAGCAGTTCTCAATCTGATCACTTTAAAAAATCAACTAAAGAGCTCTGGGATAAGAACTTATTTCTGTCAGTAAGGATCTGAACAGAGACTATCTCCCAGACATAGCAGCCAGTTGTCATGAAGTGTGTACAAACTGATCATCTCTCATCAGGGTTGCTGAAATAGGCTGGTGGTTTTGAAGTTGTGGGGAGAGGGCTAACAAATAGCATGCTTGCGTTAAGCCTAGCTTTATAAGGAAACTATACTAAGAAATGTGCAAGGTAAGTGTGTCAGCAATGGTCATTAGTATAAGAAAACAGTCTTTGGCATGTTGCTGATTGACCTATGACCTTTTTTTTTTTTTGTGTGGACATCACAACAGATGTGATTTTGAGGAACAGAACTGAAGGACAGCGTACTGACTTTGTGAACTCTTTTGGGCAGTAATATGAGAGAATTACGAGAGAAATTACAAAGGAGCTGATGGGAAAATGGAAGTAATGAGTAGGATTTCACTGACATGATAGAGCTGGGAGTTTGACTTCTATGGACTGATGTGTTTTGAAGCAGAAAAAGTGAACTAATCAATAAATATTTTAGGCCTGTTTCCTTGGGGGGAAGTAGGAGAAAAATAGGTTTCAGCTCATTTAACAAGGATATACTCCCCAACAGCACACAACCATGATTTTAGACTGGTATTTACAACAACCAATTCAAGATAAATTGCACTGAAGAGTTTTTAAGCAGTTGGATAACCAGTACAAAGCTTTGTTTTTCAGTAAGTCTTGAAATAGTGAGGAGGATCTGGAATTGAAAAGCTGGGGTTTTAGCACAACTTTAGAAGTTCTGTGAGATGGCCTAGGTACTTAATTTTGTCAATCTGATATAATTCCCAGTAAAATATTAGGAGGTCAATATGCCAGTGAGAATGGGCAAAACAGATCCTGTCAAGCTAACTTCATTTCACAACTTTTATGAGACTCCCTGCAGCCAAGTACTTCTATGACAGAAGTACTTTTACCTGCGATCATGGTAATGGATTTAAAATAGTAGATTGGTAAAATATAAAAAGACTAATCAGTTAGCAACCAACTTAGTACCACATGATTCTTTGACTAGTAATATATGAACACGATACATTTTAAGTGCATCAAAATTCAATAGATAGCAAAATAGTAACAAAGAACGAACGACTGTTGAAAAGCTTGTGTTTCTTATGTGAATTCTCGATTCTTAATATAGTTGTCAGTACCATATGATTTTAACATATTGCTCAAAACCCTGAGGGAAATCTAAAATACTGGTAAACTTGCTAGAATCTACAAAGACTGGAAGAACTGCTAAAAATGAAAATACTAATGAAAAGGGCAAATCACTGATACGGAACAGTCTGATTCATTTGGATTACTGAATCTTGACAGATAGTGTGTGTTTCAATCTAACGAAATATGAGTTGATATATCTAATGACAGAGTGTGAACAGTATTTACAGGACCAGAGCTCTATGTTAGAAAGCAGTCACACTGAAAAAGATTATAGATATCTGAACAGATAATCAGTAGATCAACAACTACTATTGTGATGCTGCAGCCGAAGAAGCTAATGTGGTTTTTTGATCTATTAAGAGCTGAATATCGAGCAGGAGAAGAGAAGGTTGTATTTTCTCTGCATATGGCACTTGTGAAAAAAAATATTTTTCATCTACTTTGTCTAATTCTATTATTATCACTTTGAGAAGTACCACAAAACTGAAGATTGGCCAGAAAATAAACATGGAACCATGAATAAAAACTTACAGAAGTCACTCAATGACAGGCTCTAAGTGTTTGAGTGAAGAAAAAAACCTCAAAACCATCTAACTTTTCAACCTAGCAGAAAACAGTTGAGATGTGATGGAAGGATGGCATATACTTTCAGATTGGAAATGAGGCAAAAAACCAAATGGTAAAAATACTTAACTATTGGAATAATTTACTAAGAGTTGTACTAAGTCCTCTGTCACCTGAACCCATAAGAATCAAGATTTTTTTTAAAAAATAGTGCTGTAGTTCAACAGAAAGTATGACTAACAAACTAAGTGCCTTTAGCCTTTCTTATTTTAAGGAGGTCAGATTAGAGGATCAGGATTTTTCTCTGTGAGTTTAAGACACAAGTTCTCAAGTCCAGGAGTATACTAGACATTTAAAGGAAACATAGTTTCTATATCCTGGGAAGATGTGGTGGTGTCCACAGATGCTTGTGTCCACAGATGCTGATCACACATGGCTTATGGAGAAGGTTTCAGTGCAAATTTTCTTAATTAAATTGGAGAAAACAGTTTGGTGATCCAAATGGCTAGCATGTGGATTGATGTTCCATGTGGGAAAAGTAGTTTTAGGGATTATACTACTGACCGTTTGTGATCACTGGCCAGGATGGTGACAGGAAGCTGTGACAGCCAGAGGAAGATCAAAGAGGCTGTGAAGGCGGGAAACTCAGTAGTAACGGGGACTTCAGTTAACCTTGCATGCAACCTGGCAAACCAAATGTTTACTTCAGGAGCCATTCAAAGAGCCTGTAAAAGAGAACTAACTTGCCTTGTGCGATGATTAGGAGGACTTAGTGCGTGATGTTACTACTAAAGAGGCTTCAGGTGACTTAGAGAGATTAAGACTGTAGCAGAACACCACCACCCCACCACCCCCAAACCTCAAAAAACCCCAAAGAACAATTTTGTATCTGTTCATTGAGGAGGAAGTTGTGGAAGTTTATCCTGTGGAACTTTTCCTTGTTGGGGATGCATCAGAAGATCAGCTTCAAACTGAAGCCTCAGTAAATGAGGCAGGTAGACAAAAGAGTAACAAGTCATCAGATGGTATTCATGCAAGACTTCTGGAGAGATTTGAGCTGACCTACTGATTATGATTTGCAACGCCTTACAATTACTTTGGTACAAGAAGATTGGAAGGTGGTTAATGTGATGCCAGTTTTTAAAATGATTTTGAGATCTGGGAAACCATAGGCTAGTAAACAAGATATATCTAGCAGGCAAGCTAATAAACATTGCTCTAAAGAATAGAATTAGTGCGCGCATGGACAAATAACATATACTGAGAAAGTTAACACTACTGTTGTTAAGGGATATCATGCTATATAAGTCTTAGAAGGGGTCAACAAGCATATTGACAAAGGAGATCCAATGGCTTTACGAGGCACATTTGTAAAGGTCAGTCATCCCAGGGTGTTAAAGATGTAAATCTGCTGTTGGATCAGTGGGAAGTTCCTGAAATTATTAAGTAGCCCAGTGTCCTGGTTTGAGGAAAAACAGGACCAATTTTGTTCAGTAA
>RSEF01000001.1:94484214-94534769 GCA_003993805.1 Himantopus leucocephalus
TCTTGTAGTGAGGGGCCCAAAACTGAACACAGTGCTCGAGGTGAGGGTCTCACCAGTGTCACTATCTGACACTTCCCTTTGCTAGAGATATTTCCAGCCCCTAGTTTGCTGGGACCCCAAATCTGGTCTCCAGCCATGCTAGGAATGGGCAACCGATGAACTGGCCCACTGAGGTCTTGCCCCTCTGTCTTGAACCCAAGCATATCCCAAACCTCCCTCTCTTGCTTCGCCGAACTCAGGGTGGCCAATCCGATAGGCGGTAGTGCCGTCTGCCACAGCTCTGTGAAGCAAAACAGAAAGAAAAGAAACTGCTGCCAAATGGGGAGGCCAAAAGGTAATCAACGTTTGGGTAGAAGGTGGCGATGACGTGCCTGGGCTTTATGCAGTGATAAAAGAAGTGTTTGCTCGGGGTAGGCTAGTTGCAGCTGTACTCCCCAGCCGGAGGGAGTGAGGGGCTCATCCCATCCAGGCCTGCCATGAGAGGATTTAGAGAAAGCCTTGGCAGCCGAGCCCCGGAAGCCCGACGAGGCCTGGGAGTGGAGATGTCTCCAGACCTGCTGGGAAGCTCTGGTCCACACCTTCAAGTGCCCTTATGGTGCTAGCAGGGCTGAATCCAGCGGACCAACAGAGGTGAGGTTGCTGCAGCTCCCTGCCCCCAGGTGCAGCCAGTGGCCAGGCTGAGCTTGTACTCCCAGTAGGCATACACGTAAACACGCATACGCAACACATAGATATACATACATGTATGCACATATATGCCAGCCACACAGATCAGCACAGACAGACACACTCGGCACTCACACAAACAGCACCAACAGCCTCCTCCTGCTCCCATCTCTGGTTGATCGCGATGGAGATCCACTACGTGCAGCATGGATGCCTCCTGAAGGAGGGCTACTCAGTCTGCCCAGTAGCTGCTTCTGGATCCCAGTCTCCCCAGTTGATGGCACCTGGACATAGCAACCCCCGAGGCCACAGCCTCGCTGCAGTTACTGGAACAGAACCCTCGCTCGCAGATACATACACACAGAGAAAGCTCTGTGACAGGTCCCCTGATCCCTCTGGTAGCCCATTCACCCTGTGCTCTCACCCTCAGGGGCACACATCTGGCACCCAGGTCACTTCCCCTTCATTTTTGCTAGTGATCACACACTCATTCACATGCCCTCACTCACTCTGGTCTTTCCAGTTCCTGGCACTCAGACCTCTATCACAAAACACATGCACCCACAATAGAGCCTGGCATCCTTCGTGCCAGAAAATAGTTAGAAATGGAATTTAACAAGACGATGGGACAAACTGCACAAAATGAGTGCAAGGCATGGCCAGACAGCCATACTGATCAACAACCTGTTTACATGCTACCAGCCCCTTTCATACCTTTATCTATTTTCTCACATTTGTTGCTCCCCAAACTACCTAGATCCCTTCCTTTCTCTGGCATTGGTTCTTCCCCTAAACACATAAATCTAGTGCAATTCCCAAATGCTCTTTTCCTGCATCCTGTAATGGGCCCCATATCCATAGGCAGTAACTGCCCCCCATCAGTTACAAAGCTGCTTCTGAAAGCCTCACCCCCCGACTAGTCTTGGTGGGCTTTCCTCTATACCCTGGGGCTGAGGCTGTCCTGGAACAGTCCTGGGAGGGGCCTGGACAGGGTGTCCCTTCTTGTGAGTCCATAATTTGGGTTCCCACCTGCCATTGTGCCCCTGTGCTCCTCAGGGCTTGTGAAGATGGGCCTTTGGTGGGCTGATGTCTCCTGGGATGGGTCTGAAAGCAGCCCAGCAGGGTGCTGTTTGGGTTCCACCTCCTGCTGTCATCTCCCTATGCTCCTTTGTGGGTGTGCAGATGAGCTTTTGTCACACAACCTAACATTATGCCTGCAAAGGGGGATCCTGCAGAAGGGAGCCAAATAATCCGATCAGAATTTAACACAAATTCAGCTCTACACTCATAGCTCATTAATTAATCATGGTTAGTAGCAATCACAATTAGAAGTAAATAATTGAGCACAATAAGGCCAAATGCATGCGTGTGCTTGTCAAGAAAATCAATCAAGAGGATCACAACCTTGAAAAGTGGCCTTTGTCGTGCTCATCATAGCCATGTCCTGCCTCCTCCTGAAGTCTCTCTGTGTCTGACCTCTATGCTCTATGCTCACCTTCGTAGAGGAACCTCCTTTTTCTTTTAAGCAACTTTACTCAGCCTAGTCAGAGGCGTATGGGGGATGCTATTAAAGCACTTGGTTCTAATTATCCTAATGAATAGAAACATACTTGTGTGTGAAGGGGAAAATATACCTTCGTTCTTTCAGAAAGCGAGATCTTTTACACAGCAGAAAATCATGAGATGTGAAGGTGTGGTGGACACCAACTCAAATATCATTTACTTTCTGCTGGTTTTCATCTCACCATGTTTAGCCTTTTTAAGGGACCAAATCTTTTTTTTTTGCATTTTGAATTCTAGCTGATGAGTGCCTCAGGCTTCCCACCCATAAGTGCCTACATGCCTCCTGCAGGCCTGCGTAGGGTGGAGCACAGAATCTCATTTCGACCTGGGAAGTGCAGTGATGAACCAGTGTAAACATGCCAGAGCTGCTGGAACAAGCAAGGGGGTTTGCATACGTCTGTGGAGGAGAAATTTGCTATAAAGAGTAAATAAAAAGCTAAAAGCTAATGAAAATAGAACGATTTGCATTCAATGGCATGTATTTCAAGTAGTCTAGGGATTGCTGAATTGATCCCAGAAACAGATTATCATTTTGGGAGCTGTATTTCTTGCCAGGTCCTAAAAAGCTCAGGTTTAAACACAGTACATCCTTTCCTTCATGGATGGGAGCAAATAACTTTTAACGGAGTTTGAGGGTGGCACAAAGGCTGAAGGCCCAGTACATAGCTAACTGGACAGAGCAGTCCCACGGAGCAGTCCTGGTTACTATTTGAAGCGTGCTACTTTGCATTTAGTTTCAGTATTACTATGATTTAATCTTATTTAATAATCTTATTTTTTATCTTTATTAATTCTGTTTTATAATTTATATTTTATATGTTAATATTTAATTCTACCTGATCCTTTAAGTGGTATTAAAAGGCATCTAAACTCAAACAGCACAGACTCTGCTTTTGAATGGGTGACAATCCCAGAAAGCTGTGCAAAGTGCTTAGGGATCTGAGGGAACAAACAGCTGAATGTGAGAATCTGCTGCAAGGCTATGGCACAGCGGGTTAATGTGATGAGGACCAGCAAGTAAGTTTTAACTTTATTAGCAGAATAGATGAGAGCAGTCCTGCATTACTGTGTGTGGTTTTATGTCCATGTTTTGAAGAACTGGAAAATTTGAAGATGGCTTTTAAAAAGAGACACATATTTATTAAGGGGGCTGGAAAAATGCTCTACAGTAAGAAACCTTAGTCTGTTTAGTTTGTCAAGAGGAAAACCAAGTGTGTGAACACCTTTCCTGAAACGTAATGGCAGGTATTAAAGATGTCTTAATCTTGCTGAGAATAGCAAAGCAAGGGCACCAGCAGCTCTAAGTTGGTGTCAGACCAATTCAAATGAGAAAGGAGAAATGGCTTTTTAAGTGATGATGGTTAATATTGGAGCAGGATATCAAAAGACTTGGTTCTGTGTCTCACATCATGACTAGATGCTTTTTTTTCTGGCTTTAGCCAGGCATACGTTATGCTTGAGAAAAACGTAAATGACTGGTCTTCACATGGAGATAACTGTGTGAAATATAATATTTGATGATGTACAGGTGGTCTGATTAAAGTTGGAAGGTCTGATTTAAGGCTGTGGTGGCCTTAAACTTAGTGATTCTTCTGTATGTTGAGCTGACTTGGCTTAAGACTGCTAGAACAAATTGTAGTGGCATTCAGAAGCCTGACTAGATGTGTTCCCACAGGAAACGAGGTGATTGCAGTAGACTGGAAGGGGCTGAAAGATGTGGACCAAATCAATATGGACAGCACCAGTTCGCTGCATGGCAGCAGCTTCCATCGACCTTCCACTGAGGTGAGTGCCTGTCGCAGATGCACCCAGGGGGATTAGAAAGTTTCAGTTCTTTCTGAGTTCAGGAATGGTTATTGTGCATCACTGGGGCATCATCTGGGAGATGACCGGAATGCCAGTGTGCACCTGAGAATCAGACTCTCATATCTGTGCAATTTGGCTTGAATTGAATAAAGTTGAGGCACTCCCTTCAGAATATCCACATTGAGTAAGAATTTGCAAATGAAAGTGCTTTTAACGACTCATGACTGAAGTGGAACAGAACATGGATAAAACTGTGGCAGTTCTGACAAGCCTGTACGTCTGCATTCCTTGAATAATGGATTCATTGAAATGTCCAACGCTATGTCTGTCCCAGCTTCTGCAGCACAGCCATAAAATCTTTTGAAGAAACACATTTGTCTCCATTTTGATTTTTAGGGATGCCTTTACTAGTAACTTACTGCCAACTAATTTCCCATGCAGTATCTCAAGGGCTGGTTCATTTGCTGTTCTGAGTTCATGCAGCTTTTGCAATCTCAGGTACCTGAATTTTCAGCTCTATAAGGTTCAGGGTATGCAGTCATGATTAATAAAAAGGTTAAAGCTGTTTTGAACACTTAATATTTGAGAAATCACAAATAACATTAACAAATAATATACAATTTGCAAAACCTTCCAAAGTGCTAATGTACAGGTATTTTTATTTTCTTATTATACCTTGCTGGCTTGGAATGTAACTCCAAGAAACTTTGAGTTTCATGGAATCCTGGCAGAAATTGTGGAGCCCAACCTTGTATGGAAAATTCAGTTAAATCAAATGCAGATCTAAAAGTCAATAAACATAAACAATACCTCAGTGAACATTTTGATTTATGTGAATGGATACCATAGGTGTAATTGATTCATCTAAATTTTCCTGAGTGTCCATATCCCCAAACCCAAGATGTTGAGATGTGAGTCCTCCCAGCTGAAGGAAATGCACTATGCGTTGGTACTGTAATGGCTGATATGGGCAATGGATCTGGTTTGCAAGGGGAAAGTGGACAAACTGAAAGACTACAAGAGAAAATAATTTCAGCAGAAAATAATTGTAACAATTGTAAAAAATGTAACTTGCTCTATTAGACTCAAAATACAGAGGTAGTGTAGCTCCTCCTTGTGTCAGCCTCAAAGCGATGCAACTCCCACGCAGGGGTGCCAGCATTGCAACATTCAGCAAAGAAGAGCTGTTAGAAGGGTATGAAAAGGTGTTTCTTTTTCTCTCTCTTACTCTCTTTATCATCCTATTTGCTATTGTACCTTCAAACACCGTGATGCCTACAGACACCATAATGAGGAGCAGGGAAAGAAACCAGCTTGAAAGACACACGTTTTTTTTAATACACCAGATGAAGTACTGGCTGTTGGTTATGGCAAACTACTAGAGAAGTGCATGGTTGTTTGCAACTCGTGTGTTACACACTAACATGATGTCCTTCTTTGCTTTCTTCAGCAAACACGGACAGATTTCTCCTGGGATGGTATCAATGTGAGTATGCCCCACACCACTGTTCAAATTCCTAGTCATGGGAAGACCAGGCCTTGTCTGCCATTGGATACAGTGGAGACCAGAATGGAAACATGACTAAAAGTCTTTAGTGCCACTGAAATTCTGGGAATTGTCTAAGATTCAGAGGATGGTGATGAATTTTTGTTTACCTCTGGGTCTTCTTCTGTCCGGCAGGTATTTAGATCTGCAGGTGGCCTTTGTCCTCTTTGGGACAAATGTGTGTCATTTCATATGTTCTCTTTTTGAGATTACTGGGCACTGCTAGACAAAAAAGGTGTCTGTCCAGGATGTTTAAAAAATCAGTAGTCTTTGATTAGAGCTTCATTTGATCTTCTCCAGGAGTTTGGGACAAATGCATCCTTCATTTGCAGTTGCATACAGAAGTAAAAGAATTCTTAATGTCCCCTGGGGGAGGTGATCAGCACCAGTTAACTTCAGTTAACAAGTGGAAGAAGAAACAAGCAAACATTTTAAAAACACATTAAAAATGCCATGAAAAAATACGATTTTATTTTTTTCTTTTTCACTGATGCAAAACCAGCATCCTGAAAAGGGAATAATGCGTGTTAGTGCTACCAAATTATTTTTTCTGCTCTGGAGGCTTAAAAAAATATGTTCACATAAATTAGCTTTGATGGTTTTGTATACTTGGAAAGACAGGATAAGAAGCTGCATGTTTGGTAGTAAAAGCATTTTCAAATTCCAGATACTTTCAAAACTTTTAAATGGTGGTCATTTTCTGTTTCTCTGTGGTTTGAAAGCACTTGCACCAATGAATATCAAGGGGACTTATATTTTTATTTAACACTCACCTCACTGACATCTCTTTCATTGTGGCACTTATGGCTTGGGACCTTTTGCCTAGGCTCAGTTAGAGAAACAAATTGTGCAGGAAAATTATGGTGCATGCAACAACTGTCTAGAAGAACTGTGTGAGGTTTTCCCTCACTGCACTTCTGTTTAGCTGAAAGAAAGGTACACAAAGTCATGCCTCCTTAAAGATAGTACTTACTTGCAGTTTCCCATTTTCCAACCCATTCTGAATTCATGGAGCTCCTTCATAATGCAGCTCTTTCTCTCTCTCAGTGTAATTCTTCTTTGGTATCAAAGTTGGCTCATGAATTTCCTTCCCTTCCCATTCATTCCTGCCTTCGTGTCATAGCTCTTCAACCTCATAGTGGCAGAGACCTTCTGCAGTTTACTTTCTTTTCTGGATGGTTTCCATGAGGTGGCTCACAGCACAGCCTCCAGGCTGTCTTGAAACAAATGGGTGGATACTGAACAGCAGCACCCAGGCAAGAATGACCAGTGGGGGCATAGATAGACATTCTTCTACAAGCTTCATCCCCAAAGGAAATGCATCATGGAATAAGGGCTGTGTTCTCGGCTAAACCTTTCACTTTTTACTGTTCTTCCCCTGCTTTGTGGTTTCTTCAGCGCACATGTTACACACAAACATTCCTGTCTCCAAAGTTACAGGATGCCTTAGCTGTTGCATTTACACTCAATTTCCAGAGAAACTTACCTCTCATATTTTGGCAATTGACTGGGATTATAGGCAGTTCAACATCTTTACAATGCCTTCCTTTGCCTCCAAGTATTTGACTGTCTAGTTATTGCTCCTCTCACTTTTCATGAGATTTGTGCCTGTGACCAAATGCTTGCTTAATGTCAGGATTTAAAATTTCCAGTGTCATGGTCACTACTTTTGAGTATCTTTGAGTTTGAAACATGCTGGACTTGATTTTCAGAGAAAAGCATGGTTGTTTGCATGCATGAAGAGCAGAAGCAATGCTGCTTTAGCCCTTGTGAAAATCAATATGCAATGCCTGGCATCTCTGAAGAAGCCTGATGAATTAATCTTGAGGGATTGTGTTTTGTGATGATATTTGTGACTGCTGCCTGTCCCAATAGTTTCCTGTCCTTGCTGTTCAGGGACTGAGGATGAACATAGAGAATAGAGTAAAGAGAATTAAGCAGAACTGTAGACCTCATTTCTTTACAGGTAGTTGCAGGTGCTTGAAACAGGACACAACACTGATACAGTCATGTTCATTTTATTAAGACCATATGAGAAGGAATGAAAACCAAAAGTAACGTATAAAAATTAATATCTGTAGTATGATATATATATGATGCATTTCTGTGTCTTGCCTATCACGTTGTCAGCTTCCCATTGTAAGCTCCCTGAATTGTCCATCAGCCATGTCCTGCATCTTTAACAAACAGTTGGGAATAGTGCAGCATGTCTATGGAGGACTGGCAGCAGCCAAAGGGAGGCTTCTCACAGCCTGCTTCTGCCTCTCCCACTGACCTTGCCTCACTCAGTCCCAACACTATGCAATATCCAGTCCTGGTTAAATAGCCTCTCATTTTTCCTTCCCTTCTTTTGTTCTTTTTCTTGTTGCTTGCTTCTGCTCCTCATCTTCCCCCTACCTTCTGGAATCCTTATACTGATTTCTCACTTCAATTCACTTCCTTTTCCCCTTCCTGTATATCATTTCTTCATATTCTCTCTCTTTTCAGCTCTCCATGGAAGATACGACCTCCATACTCCCCAAGCTGAAACGCAACTCCAATGCTTATGGGATTGGGGCTTTGGCTAAATCATCTTTCTCTGGTGAGGTCCTCAAAATTTGGGTTTCTCCTTGGCAGTTTCTCTCCACAGGCCTTTGTGCCTCTTCCCATATCTCTCTGTTGCTCTCCCAACTGCTCCTTTCTGACTCTTGCCTTTTCGAGGCCTTCGAGGAGTCTCCACCACCATGGTTCTAGATACAGAAATCGCCTTTCAAATTGCCCTTTCAAAGAACAGGTTTATCTTACTCCTGTTGGCTTCTTGTGATGCACCCCAGCACAGACATCTTCAATTGCTTCCCCTCAAACAGTCTTGGATTTAACCCCATTTTCTGTTTCTTAGTTTGTTTGCTTCCAGCTTCATCCTTCATGCCCAAATCTCCCCTAAATGGATTCTAGGCAAGGAAGGAAATGGTCTTTCATATTTGGGGTTCCCCTTTTCCCCTGTTCTGAGAGCCAGTCTAAGGAAAGATGGAGAAACTCTCCTGGAGAGTGATATAGTGAAAGTTGGGAGACACCCAAGCCCAGGCCTGAACCCTGTCAGGAAGGAGGAGAGCAGCTCCACTTTCAAAAGAGGTGAACAGCATGGCAGACAACCCTGGAGCTGTGTAATAGCCCCTCCTTGTTTTCTAATGTCTGGCCCCTTAGGGATATCTCGCAGCATGAAGGACCATGTCACAAAGCCGACGGCTATGGGCCAAGGCCGTGTGGCTCACATGATTGAATGGCAAGGCTGGGGCAAAGGTAACAGCCAGCAGCAGCAGCACACGCATGAGACAGCACGCAAAGACGCTGATGCCTACTCAGACCTGAGCGATGGTGAAAAGGAAGCCCGGTTTCTTGCAGGTAGTGCTAACTTTTTGGCATGTGGATTGGATTGGTTGGGATGTCCCAGGGCAGAATCCCTGAGAGACCAAAGTGCAGGAACCTGAAAAACATGCTCAGGAGAGCTTGTGGGTGGTTGAGATGGCAGAAGGAGATGAGAGACTGTGGTTGGAGTATTGCCAATGGAATGCAAAGTGGAGAGGGTGAGGGCCAACTGTGGGTGATGGGTGTTGCTGAGGCAGGACAAGAGTGGGACAGTGAGACCAAGAGATGAGGGCAAAGAAGGTGGTGAGAAGCAGAGAGTTTCACACATTCCTGCTTCCCCTCCCTTGTCTCCTTTGGCACAGGAGTGATGGAGCAATTTGCCATTTCTGAGGCAACTCTCATGGCCTGGTCCTCCATGGATGGTGAGGATGTGAGTGTAAACTCAAATCAGGAGAACCCAGCAGGCAACTACTCTGAGAACTATCAGGAGCTAATGGAGAGCCAAGGTGAGCTGCAGTGCCTCTTGCTTATCTTGAAACACCCCTTTTCTGCTCATGTTGTCTTGTTCTCTTTCCCTCGATCCTGTTTTATTCTGTAGCCTCAGTTTGTGGGATTGGGATCTAGCAGAGGCATCACCAATTTTTGTGGAGCTGTCCAAGGAGTCTAATCTTAACAGGGAAGCTCCAAAGCCCAGTTCCTTTGCCTTTTTCGGGCAAAACTGTGGAAAGCTACCACCTCTTGCAGTCAGTTGTGGGTATAATCAAGTTCATCTACCCACTGCCTAGAACTACCTTTTCTCTTCACCTCTAAAGGATTTATCTACCCTGTACAGTGCAGTGCTATGCACAGGCACAACAGCTATCTATCTGAGTGAGCCAGCTTGGCCTAGAGAGAGTGTCTAACTGTGTGTTGTTTTCCTCCTTTACTTGCAGAGCATATGGCCCAGACGCAGTATGACAGCTGGCCCCATTCCTACGTCTCGCAGGGCATGTATTGCTTAGGTTCATCTGATGCCTGGGAGACCAGTGACCAGTCCCTCATCGCTTCCCCGGCAACTGGCTCCTACTTAGGCCAGAATTTTGATGAGTCCCAGACAAACCTTCAGGAAAGCATTTTGATTCAGAGCAGCCTTCTCCAGCAGCAACAGCTGCAGCAACAGCGACAGGAGCAGAACTTCATCCAGAGCACAGGGCTGGTCCACGTGTGGCCCCTGCAGACTGCTCAGGGTGTGGGTGGTGCTGAGTCTAGCACATACATGGAGGACCACATTGAGGATGAAGGGAACCCACGACTGGAGAAGGCTCCTCTCCTAAACAAGAAGCCCTCTCCAGAGGAGGATGATGCAGTGTGCCGGGACCTGGAATCACTGTCTCCTCGAGAGGAGATGGAACATGCTGCACTGAGCCGCAAAGTCTCAGATGTCACCTCCTCTGGGGTGCAGTCCTTTGATGAGGAAGAGGGAGAAACAAACAACTGATGCTTTCGGTGAAGTTCTTATCACTGCTGAACAAAGAGAGGGGTGGCAAGGAATGAAATGACAGGGATTCTTCTCTCCAGCTCCCCATACTTCTGAGCAGACACACCTTCCATTCCTGACATTTAATTATTTTTTTAAACAAGAGGAAAATCTCAAAGTGATTGACACATGAAGACCTCTTCTCCCCCTCCACCATGGACACATAGTTTTGATTTTCATTGCTCTGGGCAACACGTGTGAGGTGCCTGGAGAGATCTGGATTGGTAAATCATTTCTAAATCTTTTTAATACAAAGTCTTGGCTGTGGATACAAACTCTTCTGGTACTGGGGATGTGGCCGATGAGACAGGCTTGGTATAGGGAGCAGCTATGTGGCTAGAATCCATCTTGGCAGAATGGATGTTGCTCTGTGGACATGGTCCCCTTTGATAGAATATATGAATATAAACTGGGTTAAAATGAAGATATGGCTTTACAAATATAGATTGCACTAGTATTGTGATTATGGCTAATACAGAGGATAAGGCTGTATTCAATACAGACTGTACTGAGTTGAAAGATTCGCTGTGTGACCAGATCCTCAATGCACCTTGATATGAAATTGTAGGCTCGATGGATACAAACTGCGCTCCGTGGGCACGGGCTGTGCTGCAGTACAGATGGTGTGGCTCTGTGGGCACGGCTCTGCTGCAGCAAGGAAGAATGGATGCAGATATGAATCTAACCCTGCTCTCAGATATTCATGCTTTGGTCTCTTTCTAATCTTTCGTGTATTTGTTTCTCTCTTTGACATTTCTACCTTCCCAGGAGCTGGCAAGAGTGGTGTGTCCTTTTGGCATTGGGCACTGGATGCCAGTGGAAAGGACATTTTCAGCTACAGAGACAGTCATAAAAAGCTGACTCTTGCAGGGGGCTTGAGAACATGTCCATCTTGGTGCTGCTGCTGTATCCTTCTGTCTTTTCCCTTGCCAGCAGTATGGGGAGACCCAGAGAGTAGGCAGCTGATCCAGGAACAGTGTGTACAGTTATGAGATCACCGATATCCAGTTTACATTGGAGTTTTCATTTTTGGGTTTTTTTTTAACCTTTTTATATTGCTGGGTAAGTGTTCCTAACAAAGCAGTTAATAGTGGGAAAGGCCTGTATGCCAGTCATCACTTAACAGAAATACTGCACCTTTCCCATTTCTGCCACTCCTTCTGCAGTGCCAAATGTAGCTGGAGGAAAAGGGATGAGAGGAAGTTTTCTCCTATTTGTTTCTTCTTCCTGCCTATATTTTCTTCTTTTGTTTTCCTACCCCCAAGCAATGTAAATAATGCTCAGTACTTGGTCTGTTTGTTTTTCCCTCCCATCTGTTTGTTAGGAGTGGAGAAAGCTGATTTCAGGAGTTTTCCCTATTTGTATGGGTTCTATATTTTTTTTTGTTAAAAAAATATGGTTCATCGACTAGGGGGAATTTGGTCTCTTGCAATTCCTCAACATGTTTCTACTGACCTCCTTTTGGGGGGGGGTAGGGGTTTTGAAAGGAAGTTGAACAAACTGTCTCCTTTCAACCTCTCACCAGAAAAAGAACAGGGGCAAAAGCAAAAGCAAAAATTGTACAAGGCTATCGCTTTTGCTGGAGGACTGAACAGAACCAGCAGAGATTATCCAATTGCTGAGTTTTAATTACAATACCTCTTGCAAGGAAATGCCAGGAAAGCGTGGGTTTAGATCAGATGCTCGATCTGATGAGCTAGAGAAAGGGATTTGCCTGGACACTGCTATACTGTCCCAGGGGCAACTCTTTCTCACTTACTCTGACTCACATCTACTCTGTTTAAGTCATGATACATTTGTCTCTTCTTTGACTCCTCTTCAGGCTTGGTATATTTTTTGGATGACAGGAGAGTGACACATGCTCCTTTCCTGATTCAGGTTTAGTCCCAGCATGTTTGCAGGGGAGAATGTCCGAGGAGAATAAAATATGACTGAAGGAATAACATCAAGTGTCAGAGTTCAGACAGCTCCTGGCAAGCAAAGCAGAGATGTCCAGGAATTACCAAAAGTACGAATGGGACTCTCAGGTAGAATTTTACCCCACTCACCTTTCTCCCACTTACACAGGCAGCTGCATGAAGAGGGTCTCCTCTATGAATGCTCAAGTCTTTCCAGCTGAGTCCACTTCAGGCGGATCTGTCTTCCCTCTTCATTGCACCTCTAAAGGAAAGACCTTTGGGATATTTAAGTAAGACTGGTGATTTGGTGTAGGTAGTAGATAAAAGTTTTTGTGACCACCTTTTTTTACCCGTTAGCTTGGGCTTGCTTACTTCTCTCTAAGGGGGTAGCTCTTCTCCTGAATGATGACCTTTCAATATCTCTTTAAAGATGTTTACATGTTCAGGTGCTAACCTCCCCTGGGCAGGAGGGCTTGAGAAAGGTGATCTCCTACAGTTCTTGCAGGGTCAGTGTTAGCTCATTGTCCTGAACTGGTTTGGGTCTAGCCATGGAGCAGGGCCTAGGAAATCACACTAACCAGAACAGGGAGACGGGGCAAGTGCCAAGAGCACCTCAGCAGATGACAAATGAGCAAGTGTTAACCTTTTCTTATTTCTTTTTTAAAAAGCCTTCAGGGAATCAAAAATGGTCAGGTACGTTCCTTTGTGGGAGAAGATTTGGGTGGCTTGTTGCTTTTTTCTCCAAACCATTTTGTTCCCACGTGCCTCTCCAGGACCAATCTGGATGTTTACGGTAACTTTGAGTAGCTTCTAACAATCCCTCTGTGTTGTTTACAGAATTGGGACAAGTGGGTCAACTTGTCCAAAGCGTCTTTTTCTTTTAATGTGGACATGTGGTATGTTTACTAAGACGTCTGATTGATGTCTAAAAGATGTACATTTTCTCCATGCAAGGCAGTGACAGGGAATTATCTACATGGGAAAAAGTGTGAAAAAAATTGACCTTATAGAAAATTCTATGGAGTTCAATAGGAAGAGAAAACCTATCTGTAGAGTTTTCTAACATCTGTGGAATGGGATAGAGCATTACACCCTGCTCTATAATTCCATAACCTGATCTCTAGAAACCTGTAGATAGACTCTCATTCTCTGTGAATTCAGACTGGTTTGAACACTACTCTCTATAAAAACTTTCAAGCTTACTGAATTTTATATTTTTTTTTCATAAAGGTCTTGATTTTCTGTGAATAATAAAATTTCAGCCTTTTTCTGAAAAAAAAAAGAAAAAGGCTGTTTTGCATGATGTCTCTACAATCCAAAAGAGAAACATACCTACATTTGCATGGAGCTTGAGTGGAGAGAGCAGGTCTGCCCATCCACACGTGCGACCTGAGTGAGCACCCCGAGCTGAACTGTTTGAATCTCTTTGAAAATGGAAAATGGTTTGTATAACCTGGCCTTTTCTTATGTAACAGGCCTGCTGCTTCTGCGTATCCAATATAAGAGAGACTTACTGTACGTTTCCCAGAAAAGCCGTTATTATATAGCCACACCTATTCAAGCATATGGAAGGCACAGGTGCTCTGTGAGCAAAATTTGGCCTGCAGTTCCTTTATCCTGGTGAGGAGGGATGAGTTGGAGAGAGTCCAGCCAAATACTCAGAGCCCAAATTGAGTTTGTGAGGCTGAAAATAAGAAGGAAAGGTAAACTCAGTATCCCTGATCTACAGTTACTAAGAAATTGACCCCTGCTGTTCATTTGCACAAACCCTTTGTAAAGCAGAGCTGCACTACATAAAAATTTTGGATTTTCTTGAAGCACTGGAGGTAGAAGATTCCCATCTTTCCCCTCAAGCCTTTGTCTTCAACGGGAACTTGTTGAAATTATTGTGCTGAACATGAAGGAAGGCTTAAACACAAGTCACCCTAATTAAAAAAAGAACTCTGATTCCACTGCAAGAAAATTCTCTCGTGTTCCTTTTCCCATTCTTGCTCATATCTGATCAGTTACACTATTTCATAAGTTTTTCTTTTATATAAATCTTAAGCTTTCTTTACATGCCTTGTGAGTTCTCTTCAACTCCATTACCTCAGGCTCTGGGATGGAGAAGTCAATCTGCTCCTTTCAGTTTCTGTGCCTCTAAATCATTTTCTTCTGTGAAGCTGCTGACAAGTCACCCACTTGTTCTTCCCCCCTTAAAAACTTTAACATCACCTTTCGTGATAGATTTGCAGCAAAGAACAGAGTTTAACCGTACCTCTAAGCTGATCGAATGGTGAGCTGCTGTGAAGGAGGCAGCCCTCTGTACTCACCTCCCACAATCCTTGTGCAGATGCTGATGCACAGCTGACCCCACAGCAAGCCAGTGCACTTTTACCCTACTATAAAAGTGAAGAGGGAACAGCTGTGAGCTGAGGGAGAGAGAGCATTATTCTCAGCAGCTGGCCTTTATATCAGGTTAGGGAAACCAGGAAAGCGCACTTTGAAAGTACAGTTGTCTTCATGATGTGTCTAAACAGCTAAAAGGAGCTGCCATGCCTCCTCCCTTCCATCACCACCAGATATACTTCTGTTGCCTAAGAAGCACCAGTGCTAACGCTCATTTGGCTGCTCAGGAACTGGGCCTGTTGAAAACTAACCCAGTACCCTATAAAAATAGGGGTTTCATTGGGATCAGCTCCTTGTATTGTTTTGCTTGCTGAGGCAAGCATCACTGAGGGCTGGTGAAATGTGGAGATGGCCATGTTGAAGAATATTTCTTTGGTTAAAGGTGCGACTTAAATTGCCTTAAGCTGGTTGTGAAATATCTGTCTGAGAAGAATAAATCCAGCTGGGCTACCAGGGAGGACATATTCTCACCTTCCTTCCCTAGTGTTTTCCTTAGAAATTCTAGTATGCTCTTATCTGATTTGGTCTTTGCTGTTATTTAACGCCCTGTGATTTCCCTCAGTATGCCCTTCCCTTCCACAGGCTCCTTTGAGATAAACCCTTGCAATCGGGCAGGAGGAGATGAGTAATTTGATATACTCATGGAATTAATAAAATTAACATGCACAAATCTCGTTTGCACTCAGTGATTACACTCCATGGCAGCTAAAGATACTTATAAGTCTTCTCCTGTAATTGCAAGAGGCAGAGTGCAGGAGTGAAGCTCAGCTGTTGGAGATGAGGTTTATCTCTGTCTTTAAGCCAGTTCCAATCTAGCGTGAGGTCCAGAATGGCACTTCACACCTAGGCAGAGTCTGTGCATGATGTACTGTGTACAACAGTGACTGAAATATATTAGTTGTAGGCCCAGAGAAGAGAACTGAAGAGAAGGAAACTGTTCTCTTCATTTGACAGAGGTATGAGGTATGGTGGTGAGGCAAGGACAGAGGTATGAGGTATGGTGGTGAGGCAAGGTAGCGTGCAACAGTACAGGCCTCAGGACAGCTACGTGTGCTCTGTGCAATAGCAAGGAGAAGTATAGCCAGAGAGGGAAAGACATTGAGAGAAAGGCTTGGGAAAAAGATCAAGAAAAGCTTGATGTCTTACGTTTACACAACACAGGTAGGAAGCTTCATGGCAGACTTCAGGCAGAACGGGCTCAGGTATAGAATAGCTACACAAGCTGTAGCTCCAGGGTTGGTACAGCTTATGGTACTCCTTGTGTGGTCCACACTCCAAGTGTGGTCCAAGCCACACTTGTTTCTGTAAGACAGTGACAGGAAAGAGACCTCCCTGATTTTCAGCATCTACTGGCTTCTTAGCCATCATCTTCGAAAAACAGTTCACAATATGCTTAATTCTTCAGGGGAATCGTATAAGAAATGCACCAAACAAGAAATTAGTCATTGTCCAAATGAAGTTAATGTGAATTCTGTTCTCATTGGAAACCCAAAATACCTAAATTTAGCTCATTTTGCCTCAACTGTTTTGTTGGTAATTGCCTAGAAGGAGAAACAAACTAAAATAAATCCACCTCTAAATGTTGTAGAGAGCAAAGCAATGTTGTCATAGTCTTAAGCTTTTCCTTCTAATTTCTCCCAGATGGCATTTCCCGTATTCCTTGTTCAGACAACTCTAAACAAGCAGGCATTTCCCTTAAACTAGCTGTTTGACTTTTTCCAAAAGAAAAAGGAAAAGAAAGGAAAGGGAAAAAAAATCAATTCCAATACAGAGATTATCAGCAGCTGGTGCCCTTACATCCAGAAAAATATGAGTAAGTAACAGTTTCATCTTTGATTCTCCTCCCCGTAACAATCTGACAGGGAAAGATTTCTATGCCGTGGCTCAGGGAAAGGAAAAATAAACAGGGAAAATGTGGGTAAAGTAGTGCCTATTAGAACTACGTGTATGTGTAGGACAGCCTACAGTCATTAAAGCACAGTCTCAAATATGAATGCAAGCTGTAAAGTCAATGTCAGGTGCCTCTTTTGTACAGTAGGCTTTTCCCAGGCTAAGTAGTAGTGAACCTGCACAGGAGCAGAAGAGAGCAGCTGGACATCTGTGCCAGATCAATGTCCCTGTCTGTCTCAGAACACGTCATGGAGCCTGGGCAAGACTGTTTGGGGACACTGTGCTCTCTCAGCAGCACAGGCAGCTTCATGAAGATGGATGGTTATTTTGTTAACAAATGGACATGGAAGACCTGTGCTTAGAACATTAGGGTCTATTTACATTCTTGCACTGATATTTTTCCCAGCATAGGCAGAACGAAGTGTTATCTTTTCCTTGGAAATCAAGAGAAGCTCTATGATTGTCAGTGTTGGTCTGCACAAAAGAAAATAAATATGTGATGTATTTTTCCACTGCGCATATACATTGTTGGAAGAGGAAAAATTTAATAAGGCTGTTACTGTCTTGAGACAAAGTATGTTTACTAAAACCATAAAGACTTGTTCAAGAATGTTCTCAGTGCAGATATCATAGAATCATAGAATTGTTTGGGTTGGAAGGGACCTTAAAGGTCATCTAGTTCCAACCCCCCTGCCGTGGGCAGGACTTACCTACTGATGAGTAGTAGCTGCTGTCTTCTAGGAAGAGAGGGGTTGCAGTGTTCTATGGAAAGAATGCTACTCTCATCTTTCTCATCTCCTTTGACTTGGGACATTTTAAATGCCCTCTGAAACCTAGTCTTGTTTTTGCTTTCCCATAAGGGATCAAATGTCCATGCCAGCAAGACAAAAACATCTAAAAAGGCTTTTCTTCATTATGGAGACAAGATCATGCACCAAGATTTACTTCTAATAAGATAAAGGCATCTAGTCCAGATTCACTGGCCTTCTGGATTCTTTTTCATTGGGCATGGAAATCCAGTCATGAGTTGGAGGTCAAAAGGTTAAAAACCCTCTTCCAGACCTCTGCCGAGTTCCCATGAGGCAAGTGCAGGTGGACTTCCCTTCTTTTCAGATACTGCATGTGTGAGCAATGCAGCAAGCCAAAAGCTCTTTTGCAAGTATATATTCTTGTTTGGCTTCAGTTTTTATTTGTGGATGTTGTGCATGATTGGAGGTCTCTGGGAATCCCTACAGCATAAAATTGGGACTCAAAAGTAATTTTACAGGGAATAGGATTTCTCTTGTTGAGCTCTTTTCAGATATGGGAGGGTACAGACCGAGGATTTGGGAGGTACAAGGGTGGTGGATGGGAGTCTCAGGGGTGGCATGCGGGAATATTCCTGAAGCATGTTTAAAAGTAACTAAAGGTTTGGGTCTTTAAATATTGTATTCTCAGTATCTGAAACTGCTTTAGCATAAGCGTACGGGACAATGGATGTTGCCACAAAGCAATTTTAAGGAGCTTCCCCCAAGCCTGTACACATTTTCTGTAGGGGGGAGGCTGCATGGGGATTATATGTATTCTTTCAAGCTAGTGTTTACAGAGGTGCATTGATGTTTGGGGGGTAAGTACCGAATGGAGGTTAAACGAAAAGGAAAAGGGACCCACTCGTGAAAGCTTTCTTCCTTACCTTGTCCCACACTAGCCCTTAGTAACTAAAATGAGTCTGATTTGCCTTTGGTCTTCCAGCTCCAAAACATGTTTGCCTGAAAATTTTTGTTGGATATACTTCGCATGTTTTGATAATGTGACTTATGAGATAACACTTCAACAAAGATATATATAAATACATACATGTACAACCACCTACATACATGTACACACACTACATATAGACTTAGGAAACTATATGGCACTATACACCTCCATGCCTGTATGTGGCAGCAACCACAGTAAAGGAGGGGAGGTAGCTCAAAATAGCATGTACAGTCCTTTATGGAGTTGTTATTAAACAGAATGTGGTCTTGCCATCCTGGCTGGTGGAAGTGTTTTATTTCTGTGGGATTGGTTCCAGGGGAGTTGCGTCTAAGGAAGAGGATCCTAGGAAGAGGGCGTGGGTCTCAATGAGGTAGCCTGATGGAGGATGTTGAAAAGGATCCATGGTGGCTTGGAAAAGCATCCCAGAGTAGGAAATATCATAGATGCGCTGTTTCTCATTAAGAAGATAAGAACATCACATGTTTGAATATACAGGGCTAAAATCTCATGAGTGCCTGTGGCTACCATGGCACAAATCCCAGGCCATTGTGGCAGTTTTGATGATAGACTGTGTCACATCAACAGGATCCTCTGGTTTAGCATAGACTGAGTTTTCCTGTTACACTGAAACGGCATTTTCCAGATGATACGTGTAAGTTTTGTCCCGATATTGGTGACACGCAGACACATGTGCTACAGGGTTGGACAGAAGTTTCACAACAGCACCTTAGGACAGGACACAAAGAGGAATCCAGTGCTGGGGTTGTAAGAGGCACTGACGCTGGGTGGCAAGACTCTGGGTTCACATTCTGTTTTAAACTGGCGCTTCCCAGCCTGCTGTCCTCATAGCAGGTTGGGGAATTGGTTGACCCACAGGGAAAGGAGCATCTCTGCGCTTCCAACATTGTTGTATCATCTGCTTCTGATTTAGGACATTAGGCCATATCCAGTAGTGCTTTGTTTACCATATAAGAATTTTAAGTTCTAGGCATAAAAGATACCTGTTTCCTTATGAAGATACTTGCACTTTTCCACTGGTTCTTAGAGCGGCTACGCAGTGTCACTTGCCCTGCTTAAGGCATAGTATATTTCACAATCAGGGATATTTAGCTTTCTGTGTTCTATTTGAAGTTAATTTGCTTCCTTCCAGTTTACCTGCCTTTGCTACTGAAAAGACTCCCACCTCCTCCACCCCCCTTGGTATGTATGTCTGCGTAATTATGCTCATATAATTAATTGTGACTTACATAAGACACACATACTTAACTCCTTTAGGTTTTTTGCTTATGGTTTGGGTTTTTTTTTGTCCATCCTGTAAGTCCCCTAGTATTCACTCCAGGGTTTGTTTTGGTTTTGTTCCGCTCCCCCCCCCCAAATGGCCTCTGAATTGTCACTATTTTTTTTTAAAATGAATTCAGTTATTCCACACACGTATAAGACTCGAGTCCCTGGGAAAATAACATGTCTCTGGGCCTGGAATTTGTACCTCTGCCTAGGAAGAATGCCTTTTTTTCTTAATTTCACATTATGCTACAAAGATGGTGTCCAGCTGCTGAGTGCTTCACATAACAGAACTCTTTTACCATCATACTAGTCTAGATTTATCCCTCAGTTAAGTACATCTCCTCTGCATTTAGCTGCTTAGCCCCAACAGGAACCTCGTTCTGTGGTATCTGCCTCAGTCTCTGATCTCCACTTTCTGCTTATTTCTCTGTTTAGCCTGGATGGCAAATCTACCATATGTTTCTCTCATGTTACTGTCTTACAAGCTCTCATCTGTTACTTCCAAGCCATTAATGAAAACAATAAATAAAAAGGGCACAAGACCATTCTCACTGCACACCTCACTGGCTCTACACTTTGCCAGCTGCAAGGGTATTTTCTATGCACTCCCTCAGACAGTTCATATCTTCTGTGCCAAAGAAATGGCAAATTTAATTTCAGGATAAGATTCTGTGCCATATTTGGTCATAATCCAACCATGTCGCAGCTACCATTTCTTTTCACAGCCCATTTGCTTAAGTGCACGGTGGAAGTTTGAGGAGGGGGGGGAAAGCAGACTAATTTTTTTTGGCAAATGTATTCCTCATAAACTTTCCACTACTGTCTTTTGCACTTGTTTCTGTGTGGAAAATCTGAAAAGCTTTTAACTTGAATTCGTGTGACTTTAATTCTGAACATATCTTAGTAGGTCTTATATTTTCACCTTCTGTTCTTCGAAGTAAGTAGTTATTCAGTAAATAGCTGGATGTTAGCAGCTTTGAGATTGTTGTTCATATAAAGCAGGCAATTCACGTTTTCATTTCTCTACATTCTGTTTCTTTTATAAGTTTTCTACTGGCTTTTTCCTCAACATACTTCGTCCTCCATATCAGGTGCAATCCTTCCAAGTTGGCTAGATACATTTCAGTAACCGGTTTTACTGCGGAGCACGAGATGTTTGCACAAGCAGCACACGAAAACTGCTGGGATGTGAGCAAATGCTCATTTGAAAGGCCAATGCTTGAACTAGTAATAGGTTTGGCTGAGGCTGGCTTCATTAGGCAGCACACCGACCCCAGCAGTGTCCACAGTAGTGTCTTTGGCAAAGTGAGGCTGCATCAGGTCTCACTGACTTTCAGCAAGCCGAGGGAGGGGGACATATGGCTCAAAGCACGGGCAACCCAATTGCAAAGCTATCTGCTATTGCACTGCCGTGATTTGAAAAAGGTGATGTTTGTGTGTGTGTGCATGAGTACACGTGCACAGGGTTGTGTGTCCAGTGTGTGTGGGGGACACACACAGAATGACAAAAAAATGTTTTTCTCTATTTGAGAATACTAATGGTCAGCCATGGCGTTTGTGCAGAAATATTAATTATTGGTCTCCAGTGTTGATTAAATTGTTGTGAGAGCTGTGCCCAGATCATTGCTTATGTGGCCATGAACAACTTAGTTCTTGCTGTGACAGTATTTTTAATAGTGTGTTTTTAATTATACCCTTCCTGGGGTTGGACTAATTTGGCAAAGAGGGATCTTTACTTGCTCAGCTTGTTATTGCCCTGTCTTGTGATCTTTGGCCATAAAACACACACTCCTATACAGTTTTTGCATAACTGGGGGTGGGTAGTTAATTTTTATGAACTCTTGATTCTGTCTCTCTCTCTTTTTTCTGCTTGTACTAACTGTTTTTGTCCATAGGGTTAACAAACTAGAATTTTTTTGGTCTACAATAATTTGCAAACCAAAAAAAGTTACATTGTTCAGACAAATTTTTCTTGTCCAGTAATGCATCTCCATGTGTTTTCTTCTTCATCCACATCATGACCAAGTCTCTTAGCCGTATCATAACTACCCAAAGCCCTATCTGTTGTCTTGTCAACCTTAAGTCTTCCTTATTTTGTTAATTCTTTATACTGATGAGTTTAAAAACAAGATGTCTGCTTTCACATTTAAATGCCATGTAAAAGGAAGAGTTCAACTTTTTGCTAGATTAAAATGTAATAGATAACTTCTTGCCTTCATTAACTGAATATCAGTAAACTGGCAATTAGTTGAGATAGATTGACTACATTTATCTTGAAGATACAAGGTCAAAGGACATTTTTTAGGTTTGGTGGTGGTGGTCATGGTAGTAGTGTTTTTTTCCCAAAATTTTCTGCTCTGATGGAGATTTTTCACTACAGTGTTCTTCTCAGACTGTTATATGTTGGGTACCAACTGTAGTTCAGCAGGTGCTTGGAGTTGAAAATGCTGAACAAGATCAGTTCTATTTTGGTGCTTTGAGTGGTAGTGGCAAGATTGGTGTAACATGAATCTTTGCCCAAAACGATTTGAAGCAACTCCGCATGCTGTTTAGGAAAAAAAGCAAGCTTCTGTGGTTCAAAACAGCCTCAGAGCTTCGTGTTTTTCAAGTCTAGTGCTTCGATTTTTGGGGGCAGATCTGAGATTTGACTTTCTAGCTGAAGGGGAAGGCCTCAGTGCTGGCACAAATTCTGGGGATATTTTGGGTTGGGGAAAAAATTATTTTTCTTTGAGGTAGCCAAATCTGTGCTACTTGGATAGGATGAGAGATGCGGGTTTTAGAGTGAGAGATCAGCATGTCTTTTTTTGCTGGACAAAGGTTTCAAGTTTAAACTTTGAGGGGGCATACTGGGATTGCCTGAGAGGGTGCAAGCTTAGAGTTCCCTTGGCAAAGGTTCAGTGTCAGTTTACTGCACATTTTACACCTATTCAAGTACTTGGCATCAGCTCAGTGACTTGCATTCAGCATCAGTGAAGATTTTATTGGTAAAATGGAAGTGGAAACATCTTCAGACATCGCAAACCATCTTTGCAGTATGCTTTTTGTCCCCTCCTGGTTCCCTAGATGCATTCGTGTATGCGTACTTTTTCCCAGGTGAGAAAATGGTGCAGATGAATGCTGCTTCTGCTCCAAGGGTGGGGGCATACCTGGAATGGATCTTGAGTAATGCCTCCAGAGAGCAGCAGTAACACCCACCTTTCGGCTTCCCCACAGAGAGCAGCCCAGCTCCTCATGGTGACTCTGGGACAGCTAAAGGCCATAGGAATGGAGAGATATGTATGTGTGCATGTGTAGGCACACACGTGTGTGCTTTTGTACTCTCAGGTGACAAACCTTAAGAAACTTTTTAGGTTAGCTTGTGTCTTACTCTGAGCTCCCCAAGCCTCTCCATGTGCATCATTTTTGTTCCAACTTCATCTCCCCCAGCTCACAATCTGTCTGTCATGACTCACACGCTCTCTGGCTTTGATTTAGACTCCATCTGCTTTCTCAGCCAGTCAGATCCCAGTTCTTCTGTAACACCATAGGAGAGGTGTGGGACTGGAGCAGAACATGTATTCAGGAGAGAGGAGGGGGAAGTGTACTGATTCCAGCCTCAAAGTTTCTCCTTGTCTCATCTGTCTCGGTGCAAGCGTTTGGCAAAGCTGCAAAATGTAATCTGTACTTGCTAGTAATAAGGCTGGGGCTGACTTGGAGAAACTTGTCCTTTCGGAGGGTGTGTGGACCCTCAGAGCAGATGTGGTCTCAGAGTGTTGCCACTCACTGCACATTTATAGGTTTTTAAAAGGAATGTCCTTTCTCCCCTTCTTATTTAAAGGACTATCACAGTTCCCTAAGAAAAAAATAGCAGTTGTTTTCCCTCTTCTCTGCAGGCAGGGGAAGGTGACACAAAGGTAGCAGGGAGGCTGTGTTGCTAACGCCTGGCAGCCAGAAATGTGCCAACACACCCTCTGGTGGAGGCAAGCAGCTGGTGTGCACAAAAGACTTGCCCTCAGATCACCACTGTCTTCTCACGAGGACAGGGTGGCCCTTGGAGGACTGAAGATCACTTTAGGCAGGGAAAGGCTCTCCCCCGTTAGCTTATAGAGGGGCATCACATGTCAGAGACGATACAGAGTTGGTGGGTTTTGAAGTCCAGGCGGCAAAAATAAATCTCTCCCTCTTCAAGAGACTAGCTGGGGAGATTTCCCTCTACTGTAAGCTTGTCACAGACTCTCCCACCCATAAGCATCATCAGAGAGGAACTGGCACAACGTCAGTCCTTGGAATTAAAGCCAGGAGGGAATTTTCCTAGGGAGACTGGGTTAGAGGTAATGATATTTTTTACTTGCTCCTGAGGCAGCTTATGAAAACCCACCTGTTAAGGTGAAACTGGTCATTCAAAGTTAGAGAATGCTTTACTAATATCAGGAAAGGGGATGTGGCCCAATATCCCTAAGAACATATTCTCAGAACCTGGATTTCTTCTCTGTTGCTGGTAAGTGGAAACACATCCAATAGGCTGCTTGGGACTGCATCTAAGTGCCGTGGCACACCAAAAATAGGATAGAAGGAGATGTAGAATGTTAGAGGAAAGCTGCAGAATACACAGAATTTGATTTTGCCTATTTACTGAGAAAACCTCACAAGGACAGTGAGTTAAACAAAGCAGCATCTTATCTTTGGATGCTAAGGTTTTGCATGCATGACACGAACTGACAAGACATCTTTTTGCAAGATACAGATCAAAATCTGCTCCAGATTTAGAACTGGAATAGAGAAGGATACTGCAGACAAGGGTTGAGGTCTCTGCTGTTAGTCACAACTGAGACAAGCTGGCAAAATAGAGAGCTGGAATTCTCAGATCTGAGGTATGCAGAAATATGTGGAAAGTAGGCAGGGTAGAATTACCAGAAAAGAGAGCAGGAGTTTTCAGAGAGAAACCTGTTTTCAAAGTGTAGAAAACGTGGCTTCCCTCTGCTGTATTTCTTGGCAGCCTGCTAACTCCATAATTTTTTTTTTTTTTGAGTTCTTGTATTTTAAGACTATAACTTTGTAAAAATTGTGAACAGTGATTCAGAGAGACAAACGCAGGTATTTGAAATATAGGTGCCTACATGTTGTTTTACTCCTCTTCCTCCAACACTTAGGATGCCCATACTCAGATTTTCCCATTCTATTTAAAAATTCCAGAGATGATGGGAATACAAAGAGACTTTCCTCCCTTCCAGTGCTTTTCTCAGAGCCCTGGCTGAATTCAAGACATAAAACATAGGCCAATTTTTTTCATCCCATCTGTTTTCAGGGCACAGCTCAGCTGAAGGACAGAGGAGAAACTCCTCGCTGCACCCCCATCCAGGAAAATCCCAGAGTAAAAATTGAGAAAGAAGAAAAATGTTCTACATGGGAATGTTTGGGGGGATGCAAGATAAGAGCTAGTGAAAAGAAACTGCAGCAACACGGACATGATTGCAGTCAGAAGCAGCAATATGCTTCTAGGCTGGAGGTCTGGCTGTGTTTACACTGGTGCACGCAGGCCAGGTGTGACTGGAAGGACTGCACCAACGGAGAATGAGAAGAGCTGCGCCTCCTTCACTTTCCACATGGCAGATTGACCCAGAGCATCCTGACTGTGCCCAGCAGTATTCATGTCCTGTTACAATCCCTTCTGCCATGTTATGTAGACATGGCAGAAGCCTAAGCATTATGAGCCTGTCCTTAGTTTCCTTGCTGTCCACATCTGACTCCTGCACACTCCCATATAGTCCAACAGCCTGACAGTCTGTGCACAGAATGAAAGCAGCAGAAGAAAGGGTCGGTCCAATGACCCTTCTTCCAGCTGAATCAATCATCTGTGGGGATTGCAAAGAACATCCAAAAGCTTCTCTTTGAGGAGCAAACACTAGAAGACTGATTCAACTCCCGACTGGATTATTCCCCTCGCACCAGCTATAAGGGGACATCCTCATCCTCATCTTCATCCTCATCCAGGTCAGTGGAGCGTAGGCTTATGTCCTTGAGGATGTCTGAGATGTTTTCAGCAACTGGCCCTGTCAGCTCCATCTCTTCCAACTCAGTATCAGTGGCATAAGTGGAGCACAGGACTTCCTCCTCTTCATGCAAGCGTGAGGACTGGGGGGATTGTGAGCTGGGAGGCAGCGGGCTCTCTGTGCCCAAGTCCGCTTCTTGCTGTGCTGCCACCATGCAGTCGTCCTGCTGACTCCAGACCTGACTGGTCTGTCTGACCTTCTCACTGCTGACGGAAGTCCGGTTGGTATCACGGAAACTGGCAAGGGGTGGGCGGAGGCGAACCCCAGAGCGTGTGGAACCCTCTATTGCCTTCTGGAGCTGTGAGAAGAGAAAAAGTTCAGAAAAAATACATGAAAGGGAGGCTGACCCAGCCCTACCCAGCAGAAGTTCATCTACTTTCCAGGCTAAAGGGATCACAAATAGAGTCACAGCTCTGCCTCTGGGGCCTGTGGAGATCATCTTTTACATCAGTGGTGTAATTTTTCATTCCGTCATAAATAACAAATTCTACACCACTTTCAGAGATTGTAATAGCCACTCAGTTAAGAGCCCTATGTTCATGAAAAGGATGAACCATCTAACATCCCTGTAAACAACATCTGCTGCCTCCTCTGAAATACAGTCATGCATTCCTCTTCATGGTTTCCAAAAGGTTGACTCAGAATTCAACACTAGATTGAAATGTAGCAATTGCAGTTGTATATATTCCCAGCTGGATCCTCCAGCACCTGTAAGTTATTGCAATGATCCACAGGACATTTGCAGTTGATTAGGAGGAGATGAAAGGATCTCTGCTTACCTCTTCCAAAGCCAACACTCCCCTCAGCTTTCCCATGCTGGTTACATAGGCATGACTGAGGCCCAGTAATGAGAACAATGTATGCGTCTATGAGCAAAAACACAAAAGACCATTTCAGGGACTTTGGAAACTGGTAGTATGATACTTGGTGCTAGAGCTGGCACTTGGAATTTAGAAACGGGAATCACAAAGGCTCACAAGTCTGCAGTTATCCCAGTGAGAAACTACCTCTCTTCCCTTCCCCTTTTGCAGGTAGCAAATACTACCCTTTGGTAGTACAGCCATTGCTGAGAGGGTGTTGATGATGGAGAGCGCATTCCCAAGGCTACTCCCATCCTGCAGCTGGCAAACAGAGATTTATGTGCAACTCCTGTGTATTTGGGGACATATGCAGATCCTGTTTCATTTTGGTGCTGGAAATTAAACTATCATACGGTAATATGCATTCAGAACCTGCTTAGGTTATTTATTCCAGTGGTTTCCTTAACACTAGCAGTTTCCTTTTTTCCCATTCCAGAATATTTCCTGTCAAAACTTAAGCTTGTTGCTGCTTACCCAGTGCAGCGTGAACACTGAGAACAAGTTATTCCCTTTCTCTTACAAAACCTTCTTAAAAGGACAGATATCACAATGCTATCAGTCTTCTTTTCTTCAGCCTAAATATACCCCATTATTCTACTGTTCTTCATCGATCAGGCTTTCTAAAACTTTCAGCATTCTCAATGCTCATCTGTGGAGTATTTCCAACCTCCAAGTTCTTTAAGCTGCGGTCTAGCTGGACTTTATGTGTGGCCTTATATGAAGTCATTCTTTCACAGCTGGTGCTTGCATTTTTTTTTTTAATATCACATGAGATATTGAATGCCATGTTCAAGTGTAAACTAAAGAAAATCTCATTTCTCAGAAACAAGACATTTTACCCTAATGTAAAAGAAAATCAGACTGGTTAAATACAATTTGATCATGATAAGCTGCGATATTCTTGCCATTGTCATTAGTCTCACATTTAGCTCTAACTGTACATACCTCAGATAGCTTGATTATTTATTCCTGCATTTTTTGTGCATCCAAGTTAAGTTGATGTGTCTGTTATTTCAGAGCTTCTCATTTACTCTTTTTTATGAGAGGTATGAAACTTCCCCATTTGCAGTCTCAGGTATAATTTCTTGTAACCCCTATATTCTCAAAGATAAATGCTAGTGATTTTCAGATTACTTTAGCCAGCCCTTTAGAAAACACCATACCCATCTTAAGTACATGCTAACCTGTTCTTATTTCGCTCAAGGCTGAGGTCTTACCCCTTTGATAACAGTAATTAATTAATTTTGTGCAAGGCATATGCTGACCATTCATGTTAAATGAATATTGGTGCAGTGTTGCTTCGGTAGACTGCTTTCTCTTTCCACTGAGTGAAAGCCCAGTCCTCTCTTACTACTGATATACAATGACTGCTTTTATCCCCAGTCATCCTGTGCTAACTCTAGAAGTTGTATGACCCAGCTTCCTCTTTCCTTGTGCTTCAGTTCAATGAAGAGCCTATGATATAGGGTGGTTTCAAGCAACATTTCTCATGCACTGAGGCAGTCTCTACGCCCTGACAAAAACACCGTGACAAATCCAGGAGTAGTCACTCCAGTGCTGCACACTGACAAAGCAGAGTGTAAATCTCAGTGTAATGCCCCCAGAAGCAAGGCATACAATGCTTCTGTTAATGTAGTGGCTGGAGAAATCCTACATGGTGCCCAAAAGCTATTTTAATAACTGCACTCATACTTCTTATCATGTAGCCTTTCATTTTGCAGAAGACTGGAGGTACACGCAGAAGGTTATAGGAACAAACTGACTTCTGTAGCTGGATGTGGAAGTAGCTGGCGATAGTAGTTGTAGGTGAAGACAAGGTGAAGAAATAAGTCATAGACTAGACTTGCAATGATAGGGTGCAGAAAACCAGTGTATGCCTCAGAGAGACATCTGCACCCACCTTGTGCAGGGAAGTTCTCTCCACCAGTTGGAAAGGGGCAGGGTCTATGCGGCAGCTGTCAAAGCACACATTCTTGTTCAGCTCCTCCTGTTCCCAAGCATCTATCTGACACAGGAAAGAAGAGGAATCACTCTTATAGTAATCAGCAGTGTTGCTCTCTTGTGTACCCAAACTAGTCCCATTCTCCTGTTAATGCTTCTTCCTTCCTATGTAGATCATTCATCTTGCCCATTATATCACAGCCCTGAGGTTTCCTATCCCTTCCTTGCCAGATGGCAAGTCCCTATGGAAACAGAGCAATTCTAGTACCTCAGAGGTTTCCTGAGAAGGTGAGGTTTTGCTCCTTCCTGCTTAATGAGGGAGTGAACATCTTATCTTCCCTTTCTGAGTGCCTCTTCACCTTGTCATTGCAAGATAATAGTTTTTTTTTTGTGTGTGTAAAAAAGGAAGGAACAATATAGACACACAGAAAGATTTAGGTGAGGGGGTATCTGTGGAGGTCTGTAGTCCAAAACCCAGCTCACAGCAGAGCTGACTTCAAAGCTAGATCAGATTAGTCAGAGCCTTACTCAGCAGATCTAGCAGAACAATGTCTTCTTTTATTGGGTGAGACTTGCCCTCTGTGCAACTCTAAGAAGAAAATGGCTTTAGCTATGGCTTTATGTGGCAATCACTGAGGTTGTCAGAGTTCAGGAAGTATTGCAAGTGATAGGAAATGGGCAAAAGAAGCACACAATTAACCTCACTCCCTTTCTGCACCCAGTCTTACCTCTTCTGGCTTCATTGTGTCAATGACTTCCACCGGCTCCTGTAGGAGAAAACACTGTTCAGGACAGAGAATCCACAGTTTCGCAGAGTACAGAAAGAAAAAATTTGCACAGCCTCCTCACCCCATGTGGTCCACTTTTTGTTCCAAATAGTATATTACCGAGTGTTTAGATTTTCTTTATACTCACACATTATAAGATACATTCTTTACTTGCTGTGCTTCCCTTGCCAATGAAGATTGATTATGGAATGCTGGTGGAGCCATTCAGGTGCCTAAACACGGTCATCTAGTACTGCTTTAGATGCTCTTAGGTATCCCACATGGGGGCCAACCACTGCCCTAGAGTGCATGGGTCTCCCATAGGCTCTATATGATATCCACCAACTCTGTGCAGATATATCAGATACCCAAGGGCATCTAACATGGCACAAGGCAAAAGCATTTTTTGATTTTTATCTGGCCCAAACTGTTTTCCAAATGGAATAGAACTGCACTTTATTGCAGGTTAACCAAAGCATTAAGTTATTCACTGAGAAAAAGATGCCCACACTCAGTCATGATGGTAGCCTTGACACCTGAGCACATCTTTAGGAAGATGCACACTCCTTTACAGTAATCACACCCTTTCTCCTTGGAGAGAGTTCCCCACTGATGCTGTCAGAGTTCAGAACCATAAGCGTGTCCATGCTTTGGCCAAATGCTGAATGGCTCTGTGTAGTAAGTTCTATTTCCATTGATTCCCTTGCCTCTTCAGGGTACTACTAGGCTCTCTGTATCCCTAACCTGGACGGCACTCTCTGTTTCAAGTGGACGGTTGTAATGGCACAAGAGCTGCTGGATCAGTTGCCTCAAACTCCTGAAATTGCCTGAAGGATGAAAACAAACACATGGATGAGAATGAAGAACAAGTGAGAGACAAAAATACAAAGCTCCATGCCCGTCTCTTTGCCCAAGGCAGGCTGGGAAATAGTATGAGGGACATAGTAGATGGTATATGACAGGGCTGAGCCAGTCACAATCTAGCATTCAATTTGTCAGATTGCATCTGGGACACGCTGGAATAAATATTCCCATGCAATATCTTTTCCTCAAGGAGAGGAAACAAACCATTACAAAGTAGCTCTTTCAGATAATATTCATAGATCAGTGTCCCTGAAGAAAAAACCCAAAACCCAGAAGCAAGATTACTAACACAGCAGACAATTTGATACAAGGGATAAACTGCTGTGACGAGGGGTTTCTGCAGACCACAAAGAGAATGTGGTTTGGAGGATGAGTATGGAAAGCGGAGGTGAGAATTTAAAAATTACTTCAAAGACAAAACAGCCTGAATGTGACAGGTATAAAAGGGTGAGGAGTCCATGGGTTGTGCCAGTAGTGTAATGGTGGGAATGAAAAGGACTGCAGAATTATTCCCCCAGGCAGCACAGTGGGGACTTAGCAAAAAGGAGGAGATAGGGTTTGGTGCTGTTGTGAACAAGGCTGTGGAGGAAGGTTGGTCAGAAACAATGACAGCTGTGAACCAAACTGAAAATTATGGCAGGGAAAGCCTTGTGAAGTCACCCCATGCTCCACTTCCTCTGGTCACTCCTGGATCACTCAGTACTAACTTCACGTAAAATGTCTCTCACACTGTCCTTGTTTTGATGTGATTCTTTTTCTGCTTTGTCAAGGAAGGTGGATGGCTGTCCCACCATATTCTGCGCTGGAAGCACAAAGTGGATTTTCCTATGCCTTAGAGGTTTAGTCATACACGAGTGGTGTTAAGGAACCAGAATGCACTATATGCTGGATTTTACGTGCTAACCTTTGGGTGCCTAAAAGCATGAGCCAGACCCCTATCCTCTGTATTCATTCTCAAGACTGGGCTACACCTCTTTGCTTACTCACTCTCTACATATTTCAAGACACATAAGGGACCCCCCCACACTGCATCAGATACACATGATATACGAATCAGAAATGAGCTATGAGTACAGTCTTGGAAGCAAAGCTAATAAAGGCTAGGGTGGCACACAGACAACACAATACATCAGTATTTGTCTGTCATATTAATGTAGCTGAATCAAAGAGATGTGTGTCCAAGGAAGGAGTTATTCAGTACTGGCAGAGAGAGAGCAGCCTGAGTGGGCCTACTTTAGCCACGCTCTCTGAGGTATCACAAACAAAAGATATTTCCAGGTACGTTACACTGATGTTGAGGTGCATTAACAAAGTACCTTTAATAGAGGAACAGCAGAGAAAACTCCTCTCATTCTCTGGGAAATCGGTACCTCACACAGGCATGTACACACAGTTAGCATGAAAACTTCTGCAAGCTGACTAAGATGTGGCTGAGGTATGCCCGAAGTTACCATACCTGGGAGGTGCTGTGGTTCCAATGTTTCAGGTATTTGTTTAAGAGGACTTGTTGGGCCATTGGGTTCCTCTGGGTGACTGGGAGTGGGACTTGGGGGCCGAGGCAGCTGTTATTGGAAAAGAGAGAAAACAAAGTTCACCCTGTGTCATTTCTTTCTCAGCCTCTCCAAATGCCTTACTGCTTCTTAAGCAGTATCTGTCTTGCAGTTTCTTGACTTTTCTCCCTCACCTCTCCCTTCTCATCTGTATCCTCATCCTCATCAACATAAGCAAAAGATTCACGCTTCAGCTTTGGCAGGGTTGCCCACGGTCCCTTGCTGTGCCCATCGTAGGGTGCCTCAGACAGCTTCTGCTGCATTTCTCTGTTGAGGAGCCGTCGCCGTTCTGGGCTTATATGTCTCTGGAGGAGAGCCTGCAGCTCAGATCGCTCTACAGACCCCAGAAGGATCATGGTCTCTGCATAACAGAGCAGAGAAGACATTAAACCACTTCAAGGTTTTGAATGTCCCCTGCCACACACTACCCCTTCCTCCCTCCAACCTCTTCAAAGTGCTCGGACTCATACTATCTAGAACTATGCAAGAGTCATTGACCAGCCCTGCTAATTGCTGCTAATACACTGTGGGGCTGTGGGCCACCTCTCAGCACCACATCAGAATCAGGCTCTTTACTTATGCAAGATCCCTCCCTGGTGTCACAGTTCAGTCCACAACTTCCCGCTCACCTTCTACATCTGCTCCTCCGCCTGCACTCCGGCTTACCTGTCTGACCAACTGAAACAGCCTTCTGTCATACATCATCCATAGCGGAAGATTTATAGGATGATTTTTTATGTAGCGGGTCACACTGTCTCCTTCACAGCATGTAATCTGAAAGCTAGGTTATTTGGCTCTTTAAGCTGAGACAGTCTTCAGGAAGAACCAGTTTCTCCACATTGCTTACCTGGTGAGTCCACCAAAGGCAAAGTCTTAACAGTGGTGCTTTGGAGTAGAGTTTGCAAGTCTCGGTATTTACAGTCAGAGGAGACAAATTTCACATCTTGGACCATAATATCCTCAACAAAGATATTGTATTTGCTGTGAATTTGTGGACAATAAGGGGAAGAGTTAGCACATTAAAAATGTCTAGCAGATAAATTCCTTTAAAGTGTTCTCAACACAGTTGCTAAATAATCTTCTGTGAAAGTAACCGAAGAGGATTTTCCAACAGGATCAACACAGATTAACTGGATTTTCATTGCAGTTGTATTCCACTCCATTACCCCTCACCATAAAAATACACACATATATACATATATGTATAGATGTGTTATACATACATACCTACGCATATTATATATACTAGAGAGGAAGACATGTATATGAATTTTGTTTAAAGCAAAATATCCAAATAAAATATTTCAAACATTTGCTGGAGAAAAAAATCCAATCACCACTGAATTCAGAAAATAATGGAAATGAGACGCTTGAATTTTAAATTTTTAAACTGGAGCAATTTGGCAATATTAATACAAATTCGGTAATGTTGTTGATTATTCAAACCTGTGTTTTCAGTGAAAAAAATGAAAAAGACTTTTCTCCATTTCTGTGTATGAACCATAATTCTACTCCACCACATCTTTTTTCTTGCTGCAAGCATATTCTGCCTTTTTATTTTCTTTGTAGTACTATCCCCTTTTCATGACCTTATATTCTCCCATGGTTTCTGCTTTATTTCTTTGCCACTCCCCACCTCCACCTCTGTTCTACCACTTTACCTTATGGGATTCCAGCCCAGGTCTGGCAGGTAGGGCAACTTCTTCACCTGGATGATGCTATCATAGAGGCTGGGCTGCAGACTCTGGGCCACCATGTTGGCAAGAATGACAGCCACCATCATGGGGAGGATGTGAGAGATCTGACCTGTCAGCTCAAAGCAGATCACAGCAGTGGAGACTGTGTGGCTCACCGCTCCTGTCAGAGCTGCTGCACCTTTCGCAGGTAGGGTAGAAAAGACATAGGGAGAGAAGACAGCTGTCATAAAGAAACAGCATGTCACGTCAACCAGGAAAGTCCTGGATGGGATGGGACCAGGTGAAGAAAAAGAAAGATATGGAGACTCACCAATGACAGCATACCCTCCAGGTAAAATTTGATAAACGATACCATCAAAGAGGATCCCGTTGGGAAAAAGTGATGCCATGATTTCTCCAATAAGACGCCCAAATGCAGCACCTGGAAAATATCACTGACAATTATGGAATTAACATCTAAGGAACACCCAGTCTGTGCTGTGCAGCTGTGCTCGGCAATCACTCAAGTATTTTCTAACAGAAACAAAATCAAAACTTAGATTAAAATGACACTGGGGACTAAAGAGTAGTTCTCAGTTATAAAATATAGAAGTTAGACTCCAAGAAGAGAAAAATGTACTAAGATATGTAAATTCTTCCACTTAGGCATATCAAGGCACAGTGGTATTTGTGATTTTCAGGTAGGAGGAAATATTTTCAGGATAAATACAATGTCAGTACAGATCACAGTTGTGGCCCTTCACATGCTCATTCTATGAATGTCCAAACGCTAGAATCACAGCTTACAGAAGAGTTTAGATGGGAAGGGTCTTTTGGAGGTCTTGTTCTCACTCCTGCTCACAACAGGGCTAATTCCAAAGTGAGATCAGGTCACCCAGAGACTTGTCCAGACAAGCTTTAAAAGTCTGCAAGGGTGCAGATTCTCCAGCCTTTCTGAGCACCGTAGCCAAGGAAACATTTTTTTTCTTATGTTCCATCAGAATTTCCCCTGTTGCAACTTGTGCCTTGACTTCCTATTTATTGTGTATCTCTAAGAGGAGTCTTTCTATCCTCTCTGTCCCCTGCTGCATTAGGTGGTGAAGGTTGCAGTTAGATCCCCTCTCAATCTTCTCTTCTGCAGGCTGAACATGCCCAACTTCTTCAGGCTATCCTTGTCTGTTTTGTGCTTCAGCTCCCCAACAACCATAGTGGCCTCACTCGACTCACTGCACTTTGTCAAAATCTCTTGTATTGATGGACACAAAATAGCACAACATTCCAGAATTGCGTCCAAAACGCTGAATGCAGGGAAATAACCAATTTCTTTGCCTCGCTGGCTAGGCTTTTCCTAATACAGCCTTGTTTGTAGTTAGCTTTCATTACAGCAAGGGCATGCTACTGACTCATGTTCGGTTGCTATCTGCCAGAACTCAGAGGTCCTTAGTGCGCACCATTTCATTTAAGAGCTGTGGGTACTTAATGCTGAACTTCATGAACTTATATACTTTAGCCTAACATAGCCTCTCATTCTTAACATTAGCATCATATTCTTTTTATTTTTTGGTCTTGGAATTAAAACCAATTAAAACACAATAAACTCCCATATGTTACCATATTTCAGTCAGAAGAAAGGAGTAAGTGGTGGATTACATTGCAGGTGATAGTTTTGAGGTTATCTCTTCTAGTTGGCCTTCAGGGGTGAAAGGAACAACTACTAATAATTGTAGGATGAAAGTTTCTCTGTAGATTAAGAGGCAGAGAAATCAGAAGGCCATGGCACAGCACGCCTCCCCACAGTATGGCTTTCCTTATGTAAAAGGACAGGGATTTCCTCCTCAACATTTGGATTTGGGAAGTGAGAAAATGACAAAAGCAGAGACTCAGAGGCTGGTATATGGACTGTTAACAGAGCTTGTCATAGACATCAGGTGATAACACCTCCTCCACTAGAAGAAACCTACTGGGTATGTATGTGATGTCTTTCTTATCCTCTCCACCTGTCGGACCAATATGCTGCAACACAAAATTGAAACTCACCTAGAACAAAAACAGGCATGAAGCCTCCACAGGGGATTGGCATCGTGGTAGCAATGACAGACATCCAGAACTAGAACAGAGGCAGAGGGTGCAGTTGTTACTGAGCAGCAATAGCATTTCCTGCAGCCCCACTCTACAGCCCAGCCTGTGAATCAACGAGGAGACATGTTCTGAGGGTTCTGACAGTTCAGCCAGAAAGTGATGGGTAAAGGGGCTGTGAGATGTGAAGGGGAGCTGGAGAAACTCTGACAACACACCAACACTTGACGCAGAGGACCTCTGGGCAACTGCTGTGGTCACAGGGAAGTTGAATCACCAAGGGGATGGATGAACATGAGAACTCCTTTGCCTTGGACCTCAGAACTTGAGATTGCCTACTGCTCCTAACAGCTTAGCTTTTCATAGAACAAGGTTGTCAGAGAACAAGATTTCAGTGCAAAGGGAACTCTGGATGAGTATCCCCCAACTCCCTGCTCCCAGAAGGGCTAATTCCTAAGTTAGATCATGTTGCTCAAGGACTTTTCCAGGTGAGTTCTGAATATCTTTAAGGGTGGGTATTCCCCAGCTTTTCTGGGCATTTGTGCCACTGCTGACCCACACTCAGGGGAGAATTTTTCTTGAATTCCAACTGTCATAAGTTTCCTTTATTCTAGCTTGTGTTTGTTGTCTCTTGTCTTATCTCTATATTGGGCAAAATGATGAAACCCATCCTGGTACTGCTAAAACCAATTCAAATGCTGACTCAGCCCAGCACATACACACTTATTCTGGAGGCAACAGCCTAACCTTACAAACACCTCAAAGGCCGATACACTCAGACTTTCTCAGGCAATATGACAAGAGATTGCCACAGTTGAAGGAAACACAGAGAATGCTGCTGTTTCAAAAGCTTGTACAAAGAAGTGTACTGGCAAGGTGTCCCTTGCTGTAGCAGTATCATCCATAGGAGAGAGACAACCGTGATCCAGCACATCAAAAGCAGCACTTTCAGGTATTTTGGGACCATATTCTCCTCTGAGTGGGGAAATCCTTCCTGTTCAAGGTGCACCTTTGAGGAGGTGATGGCTCTGAAGACATTGTTGTAGCTGTAGACAGATAAGATACTAATCTGTAGACAGTCAGTTTGGTGAGAGGAAATCTACCTGACAGTTGTAACTGTCATAGGATGGTTAGCATAAAAGGGAAAATGAAGCCAAGATATAGCCTGCCATTTAGGAAAGCCCTCTACAAAGATAACAAAGAGCCCGCAAAACAGCATTTCTCAGCCCATGGCAGAGGAACATGATGTGAGGATGGGTTGGATCATCACTTTGATACTGGCTGTTGCTCTTCCTTCCATAAGCCATTTGAATATTCAAGAGGAGAAGTTCCTGGCTGGCTACAGAGGCTAGCAAGATGCAGAAGTGGAGTACTGCTAACTAAGCTCTGTGTTTGCAGTACCAAACCCAGACCAAACACAGCTGAGATCTGGGACTGTAGTGCAGTGGAGAATCAGGCCCAGAGTCGAAACAGCAGTCTCTTTTTTATGTGGTCTATCCCAACTCTGAATATATCCAGAAGAAAATAAACTGCTTGGAGCAGTTATCTAGTGGGTTGAGAAAGCCTTTAGTTAACGGGACAAGGCCAATGAATAGAGTGTCTGAGGACACAGCTCTTCCAAAGGAGAAGAGATGGACTCGGGATAGATATACCATGTAGTCCATCCCTCTTTTATTCAAGTAAGTGAGACCTTATCTGCTTGGTTTACTCTAACCAGAATTATCACAGAAGCAGGACTCTTAACTGCCTATGAGAAATTCGATACAGTGTTTTACTTTAGGTGGAATCAGCTGTGTCAATCAATCATTGATGTCCATTCCCGATCTACTGAAATGTTCAACTAATATTGCAAGGCGGCCTCAGCTCTTTTGCTCCTTTGCAACAAAAAAATCACCATTTCTATACTTCTACTCTTTTATCTCCACCTCCCAACCCCACACCTCTTAGAAAACCTCTTTCTTGCTACTTGTATTTTGAACACTGGAATATAAAGTTTTCTTCTTTCAAATCTCTTCTCTTGCTCTGCCATGTATCACTTACGCAGCTGATCCTTTCAGAGGCTGAACAGTTGCAACTTGCACAGACCATGTCAGCTCAGAACATTTAATATGCTGTTCCTTTCCGAGAAGCGAGAAAAAACTGTTTTAGGCTGCATTTCTCCATCAAGTTACAGTACTGCTAACAAATCCTTGAGCCTCACAAAACTAGATATCGTACTTGCATAGTCTTATTTGTCTCCTATCTGTAGTCAGGAATATCAAATAGACTGTATCAGACTTTATTTAGACCAAATATAAAATATCTGAGAGCTTTTTACTCAACTATTTATTTTTGTGGAACTTGAGAAATCTTTCCTGCTGTAGTCCTTCCTACCAGCTACTACACAGTGGGTACTAAGGGTCATTCAGCAGAATGCATGAGGAAGATGACCTAGGGAAGCAGCGAAGGAGGTCACTATATTTAGGCCAGGGACATATTCCGTAATAATTTTGATAATCTTGCATTCAAGGCGGGCAAACATCACATCAAAAGATGTAAGAACCCATTGTAGTTGTAGTGCTTCATTCAATACCCAGCAACTCCTCATTGGCAGTTCACAAACTATTTTACAAAGGATCAAGAGCATTCACTCTGAGCGAGCAAGGTTTATGGTGAGTTGGGTTTCCTACCTTCATGAGAAAGAAGAGCAGGATGATGATGAAGACGCTGACTTTAGGATGGATCCAGGCAGCAGATTTCCCTAGGATCTCAGGGTCCCCTGTGTATTTTGCCCAGGTATAGTTATCGAAGAGAGAGCTGATGGCTTCTCGCGGCATCAACTAAACAGCAGAAAAGCAGGCATGAGCCGTGAAATTAGACTGAGTAAATATTCTACCTCTGTTCCAAGAAAGTGGAGGAGATTTTTACTTAGGTAATTCATAATTATGAGACTTAATTCACATTTTTAATCTTCAGGAAGAGAGACGGGACTTTACCTGAACTGGTGAAAGGATAACTACTTTTACACATGGGGTAACATCTTCCTTACTACTTGCTTAGGAGAGTGGACCTTTTTCAAGTTTTATATGAAGGAGATAGCAGAGATCGTGAATCTCAGAATATAGTCCTTCCTCAGTCCAAACTCCTCCCATATCTTTCTTCCCCTTTCCAGGTTATAAGGTTATCGGGGCACAGGATAAGGGCAGACTGTTCTGCAGAATTGCACAGAATTGCAAATACATATCCCACTCTCACCTCTCCTGCCATGAACTGCCCAAATCCGGGAGGAAAGGTCACAGTTGCTATAAGGAAGGTTATAACCCCAGGGTATATGAGGCGGCTGAAAAGAAAGAAAAGTTTATTGAAATATAACCTCACATTCTTTTCTTGTAGCACTATCACTTCAGGACTATGAATGCTATTTCTGTGAAAGCTCTCTGCCACATTTGTACCCATTGCTTTGGAGTTCTCTTACTGGCAATTTAATGCCCTGCCCCACTGATCATCATCATTCGCAGAGAGTTCAACTGTCAGCAAAACCATTTTTCCCATCAGAATTAATGTAAAGGAGGGATGGAGGGACAGAGGGATGTACAAAATGCATAAACTTGAATACGCAGCAGGGTGGATGTGCATTTACAATGATGTGTTGACCTATTGTCAAAAGCCAGCACCTCCTCCATTTGTCCTGATTATGCCAGTCTTGCTTCTACATTACCCATGTAATGTATCCTGTCCTAGTGTATTCAAATGTAGTGGTTTCTCATACTTTTCTGCATGCATCCCCCAATGCATTATTTCTTATAAGAAAAACTGCTTTTCTTTCCATTGGATTGCTGACTGTTACAATTTTTGGGAAGGTGTCCTTGGTGGCCAGTAGGTTTAGTTGTGCTGGGCCAGTGGGGCATATCTGGAGACCAGGGTGAGCCATCTGTGTTTTCCTACTGCTGTGTCCAATCCCAGGATGGGTTTCCGGGTACACTGTAACACCTCATGGGCACGAAGACAACATGAGTCTAAGCTGACTCCACATAGTGGACTAAGCCTGTCAGGTGTCCCCTGACAAATTTCTGTGTTCCCTACAGGAAGTTCTGGCTGAGATGCTGTGGTATGCAGGAAGACAAAATATAACCTTTAATTTCTTTCAGTCTAAGGACCTACAAAATTCTGAGAAATTACTCAAAAGTTTAAAGTAAATTCCCGCTTTTCAGGCTTTGCTCCGCTTCTCTATTAACTTGTTTGGTGGCTCTGTTGGTGCTTGTGGGTAATGCTACATAATGAAGAAAGACAGTTTTTCTTCCACATAATAAATTAAGTTAGTTTGAACTTCTTTTTAACTAGTGGTTTTCTTCTGCTCAGACCTGCAACTTGCTAAGAAATATAGGTCCTCCACACCTCTCAACTTAAAAAATTCTAATAGCATCAGATTTCTTCTGTAAAGAGACTAAAAACATTTACAGTATTTTGTTCTGTATTTCTCTTCCATAATGCAATTCACACCATTTGGTTACTCTGAGTTTCAGCTTTTGGTTTGTTAGTATGCAGTAATTGCAATACTACAGCACGTTCTTTACATTTTTGCCTACATTTTTGTTAAAAAAATTAGATTTTAAAGACATAGCTAGATTTCAGTTGTATTTCATTTTCTTAAAATATAAATGATGTTGAATTTATTTTTCACAGATTCTTAAAAAAACTACCAGAAGCAGCATGATCTTAAGAAGCATGATCATTGATTTTCTAATTAAAACCAGTTTCTGTCTAATCAATAGTTTCCCTTGTCCTCTTAATGAATATTACAGAGTGTCCCTTCTAAATCAAGAACCTATTTGAAACTATTGGGGCTGATCAAGAAGAAAATCCAGTGTAGAACAAATTCTCTCAAAGTTTGCAGATATCTTACTCTCATAGAATTTCAGTTTCTCGTATTTTTACTATTTTATGTTTGAAATAGTTCTACTAGCTTCCAGAAAGTATATGTTACTATCCACTAACAAATATATATATATTTTATATATTAAATATATATATTTTTATACCAGTAGGGTATAAAAATCTAGTCCCTAAAGGGAGTATCTTCAAAGGTACTCACTATTTGGTGAGAAACTGGCTCAGAGCTGTATGACGCCGGATGCACAGGACGACTTGGCGATTGAGATAAACAAAAAATGCTCCAAGGAATCCAGAACATATCCTAAAGTGGAGAAAAAGAAATAAAATTATAGCAAACAACAAATAATACACAAACCATCAACCAAGAAAATGAGTTTAAGTGTTTTTCATCTTCAGATGTTTATGAAGTCTTTTAAATGACACCTAGAGGATTACTCCTGCAGCAACTCACTTGAAGACATTGACTCCCTTTTAAAAGGGGAGAGATTATTTTGGACCTGTTTGTCACACCCACTGCCATTTTACCCCTTAAGTTTTCTCTTGCTTAGAGGGGGAAATCTCATCTATAAAAATCTATGAAATAATCTATAAAAAGGGACTGACAGATCTCAGTGGGGGCTGGCAAAGAGCAACTGGGCAAAGACAAGTATTGTCAGAACTTAGACATCAGGTTGGAACAGGAAATAGTAAAAATGAAGGGAATTTAACTCTGTTTCAGCAAAATTATACACCTACATCAAATATTAAATGTAATCTTGTGCCTAAAGCAAAGTATGTCATCTCTATCATCCTAATCACTTAGGCCTACATTCCCGATCCTAATAAAGGCAAAAAAAGTATAGCTAAGGACTGGCCTTGATCTTTACACTCTGTAGCTTAATGACACCTGGAGAAATAGGGCCTAATACTCAAATGTGAAGTAAAAAATGAAAAGAGTGAAAAAACTGCATTTAGAATTGTTAAGGGAAGTATTATTTTATGTGGCAAATAATTAACCTACAGAATACTGAGGATAAATAGATAACAGTTTCATTCTATTAATTTTTAAAATTAATGGAATCTCCCTTTGCTATATGTTATGCAGGTTTTTGCCAAATCTCATTCAAAGATTAATTAAGTTTACTTAAAAAGTTGTATGCTGAAAAAAACCTGCTTGACCATTTAAAAATTACATAGAAATAAATTTAAACTAAATATAAAGCTGTTCACAGACAACATGTCCAATGAACTTCTCTTAAATATGTTAAGCCAGCACTGTTTAGTACTAGTGTTAAAATAGACCAGTCCCTTAGGCAATATAAGCCTAAGGACTGCACAGTGAACTGAATTTCTTTATAATACTTTATATTAAAAAATAGATCCCTCCCTTCCTGCCTATGAATTTTCCAATTAAATAGAAGTGCTCCTGCTGTATATATTTTGCAAATTAACAACTTTTGCTGACACAGAAGGAAAAGATCTACCTGTTAATAGTGCCTGGGCTGGCTCAGTTTTTTTTGTCCTACCTGAAAGTGAAGAAATATGTTGGATAGAAAGAGATTTCAACTTTGAAACTTAATGTTAAGAGACTTTGGAGCATTCCAAGTCAGCATCAGGACTTTGTCCAAGACTATTCAAGTCTTTAGATTTTTTTTAAAAAATACCGCATTGGATACCCAGGCATTTGAAAGCATTTCACAGTTGTCATATACTCCTTTCCTAGTCTATGTGCAGTACTGAAAACAAGCAGCTCTGCCAACTCTGTTCAAAACACAATGACAAGAAGTTTTGCATTCTATTAGCTATAAATCATAAGGATTTCCTTTTCCTTGCCTGTCTAAAGAAATAGATTCCCTCGAGTTCAGCACGCAAGTCTATTTAAGAAGAACAAAGTGGTTACATATTACTAGCAAAAGCGCTCCTCTATATTCATAGGTTTTCAACACATTTGATGCTCTCAAAAAATCCCATTTGAGTTCATATTAATGAATGTGAGGGCAGCCCACTAAAAGGAGCCAGAAAACCTCAAATATATTTCTGGTTTGAGACCCAGGTCTTGCAACAAAGTATGTTCACAATGCCAGCACAGGTATTTGTTCCTACAGTGTATTCCCTTCACCACTGCTCTGCAGTGATTCCCCTGGAGCCTCTCTCAAGCTCTGACCCAAGACTTTTCCTCACAGCAATTCCAAACTCAGTTTTTCTCTAGTATTTCCCAATTCTATTCTCATTTTTCCATAGTTCATTCTTTCATTTCCCAAAATTTCCTCCACAAATGAAACCAACTTAGATATCTCCATAAATAAAATAAAACTGACACTTGTCTTCATAAATTAACCGTTGTTCTTACTGAATCCAATTATGGTTCAGTTACCCTTGCCACCATGTTGAATGTACCAACCTCTCTTGAAAAGGACAACCATTCTGACCTCGTAAAAGGGAAACTTCCTGGTTAAATTTTTTGTCCCATTTACTTGTTTGGTCAGTTCATTTGAGGATGCCATCAAAACAGTTAAAGGACCAGTCAGTAAATCTATAGCTAGAACCTAGTCCAAGTTAGACTTATTTTTTTTCCAGAACTTAATTTCTGAAAAAGATATATGGAAAGGAAATAACAAACATCTTGATAATGCCCACATTTCCTTCCTTACTCATTGTGCTACATGGGCACCATTTCTGAAGGAGGAATCTCAATAAGCAGAGGGCTTATTTGTGACAATCAAAATGTCTAAAAGAGATGTACATAACTGTTTTGCAAAAGAATTCATAACACAGCTCACATTATAACCTTTGTAGAGCAAGGAGCCATGTTCACGGGAACTTACCCTATTACAGCAAATGCTGGAAGCTCTTGCAGATCAAAGGGGAAATCCATGCGAAAATTCGTTCTGAACAGGGCTGTGATAGTAACTGTGAGAGAAAGAGGTAGAGGAGGAAAGGGAATAGTGATGCGAGAAGTTAAATGCCATAAAAGCTAGGCGTAGGGACAGGGGAACTAGTTTGTACATGCTCCTGCATGTTTTTTTTTTAATATTATATACAATATTACAGATTGGAATACTGCTCTGATTTTCCTAGTGCCTATTTTTGAGCATTTGCAGCATGAACAGTCTAGATGGTATAGGTTTGTTTTCAGAGAATGTATATATTTTTTAGCTACAATCCCACATTTTTAAAGGGTTTTCTTTTCTTCTACCATCTATTATCTAGAAAATAAAACCTCTTCCCATTACGCTCATTGACTCTGAAAACTCTGTTTGCAAAGGCAAGTAGTGCTTACATATCTGGAGAAGCTATGTCACAAAGAGTTGCGATTGCCTTCTAGAAACAAAACTCAGATCCTCTCTGAATTTATATCTGCAAATTTTTTTTCTGGTACCAAAAGAATGAAAGTCTTAGAAATCAGAGATAGAAAATATCAGCTAAGCCTCATCTTCTCCAGTTCATCTCTCCTGGTAGCATTGCACTGTGAAAACGACTCAGATGTTGAAACCGGTCCTGCTTTTACATGGAGGTACCTAATTGTGTGGAAACAGTAAACATCTGTACACCAACAGGTGACATACAAATTAGCACTCTAGTGCAGAGTGGAAATGCAGCTGAATGAGGACAGATATAAATCCCAGCTTGCTCTGGATGAAGGAATTATTTGCACAATGAGGAAAGAAAAGAAGCAGTATACAATTATTACAGGAGGTATTAATTACTTGTTAATTGGCCAGACAGGACTAGGTTTAGAGCAATGATTTAATCAGATCTCTGTGGGTTGCATTACCTAAGATAGCTAAGCCTGTCTAACCACAAAATGGGAAGATCTTACTCCCTGCCTCTTCACCCCATTGCTTCCCTCCTGGATGCACTGTTCTCCCCTCCTGTCAGACCCACTCTGACACATGTCAAAGTCTTAATGGAGTTCTTTCACCTCATTAAAACCTACCAGAAAACCTGTCTGCTCTTTTCCTGGGTTAGTCCTCTGCCAGGGAAATGAGCTGAATGGAGGGGTCCATTGAACACAGAGATGGTACAAGGGAGGGGTAGAAGAACAGTCAGGGATGGAAGACGGTGAAAAGCAGGATGTCAGGTTGTCCTCTTTTTTGTTAGATCACCCAAAGAAAAGAATCATCTCAATTTAGCTTTAGGAAACAGATAGTCCAAGCCACTAAATGACAGTGCATTAAAAAGTATAGCAGAGTTCACTTTCAAAGTTTTCCCACAGGGCGGCAAAGATGACCAGAGCAAAGGGAAACAGTCACAGCACTTGGCCTGAGTCTTTCTAGGTTCCCTCTCTACTCGTACAAGACAGAAGGAGATTTCTACAGAAAGATTCATCCCACCTACCTTCATCTTCTCTCCTGAGTGACTAAGCCATCCTGAAACTGAATGGCTAAGCCCTGTTCTCTCTGTTGGATACAAACTCTACTGGTTTAGAGTAGCTGTCCAACTCTTACGAGGTGAAAGTTAAAAGTAGTAAAAAGAATTGAGAAAGTCTAGTTAATGGGAAAGTCTACTTAAAAAAGCTTTCAACTGTAAAATAACACTGACCCATGTGTAGAAGTGATCAGAAGAAGCTGGAGGAACGCAAGGTGTAAAACTCTATGGCAAATAAGATGAAGGCTCAGGACATGGTGAAACAGAAATCCTGTAAATTGCAGAACTCCAATCTTCCGTGAATAGCAAAGAGGGGCCTAAGTTGCAGCAACCAACCAGAGTGGGCCAGATGTTATTTGGAAAGTACAGATAATGGTGTAAAGCCAGCCAATGAAGCCATCAGTATCCAGAAGCCAGCAAAGATTTTGTGGGTCAAAGAAAGAAAAGAATTTCGGTGAGATGCTACACAACTTATTTGCATCTGTCTACTCTGATGTGATTGCTTCTCTACCTGCTACTTCCTGTTAGCAATGGTGCAGTTTGGAGGTAAAAAATTACAATAAACCATGTGTTAAACAAGCTGCAGACTTAAAAGGTGTTAAGATCTGAGGCAGATTAGGCATGAGGTGGATGAGCCATTTAAAAAAATAATTCACCTTCTCTAATGAGGATCAAGGCTTCCAGGGACTGGAGGAGGACTAATGGGTAGCATATGCGTTTAAGAAGGTTGTGGAGCAATGTGGTCAAGTGCAAAGAGAGCTGTGCATTAGCACCTGCCAAATTGGTAAAATACGTATAGATTTTAAAGCAAACACAGTCCTGGAAATACCCATTTTGAACCTCAAAGCCAAGGAAAAAACCCAGAAAGATAATTCAAATGAATAAAACCTTTGTGATGTGGAGTTTTTTTAACAAAACAGTAAAACCATATTAAGGGGAATGGTATTTATTTAGATTATTAAGAGGTCCCACATGAGGCTGTGGAGTGTTGTGCAGAGGTCCACTGATTAAACAGCAAAAGGGGAAATATTGTCATGGATCAGATGCTAGCCCAGGGAGAGAAAAATGTGAATTTATCATGTCAGACATGTAATGATACATGTCATAGTACATATGTAGCAGGAGTTGCTAATTTTTGTGTTGGGGCTATGGTGTTGAATGGATTTCTTCAGCGGTTAATATTGGAGCTGATTCTGTTTAACATCTGCATCAAGGTCCTAGATGATGGAACTCACTCATCAGTGACCATACTGAACGGGGGAGGGAGAAAAGGGGGTGGTTTGTCACCTAGAGGGCTTCACTCAGAGTCGTCTCCACAAACTGGAGGAATTGACTGGTAGCAACATCATAAATTTGACAAAGACAAATATTTAGTCCTGCACCTGGAATGGCAGGTGTGTCAGTACAGCCTGGGGGCCTAGTGACCAGGAAAAACTCTGCTCTCATGCCAGAGGTTTATGGTAGATACGATGCCTAATATGTGCCTTTGTGGAAATGAAAGCTAACCACATACTGGGCCACATCAGCAAAAGCACAACCAGCTGGTTGAGGGTGGTGATTATTTCTTTCTATATGGCACTGATGAATCCACATCTAGAAAACCCGGTACCAACAAAATGTTACAAAACTGGAGAAAGCCCAGTGGTGAGCCCCAAGATGGACCAGGGCATGGGCACGGGGAGAGGCTGCAGGAACTAGGTCTACTCAGCCTGGAAATGAGAAGAGCCAAGGGGCTTCTAACAGCAGTTTCTCTTCATGGAGAAGTTGTAAAGACACAGTGAAAGAAAAAGAGGCAATGGGCACAACTTCCAACACGGGAATTTTGTCTACATATAATAAGCAAATGCTTCCTTTCGGGGAGGTGGTTCAGCACTGGAACAGATGCCAAGAGAGGCAGTGGAAAGTTGTCCCTGCTGTAAGTTTGGAGTAGAGAGCTCCAGGGGTCTCCGCCAAACTAAATCTATCATTCTACGATACAGAATTCTCTGTGGAAGACAGCAAAATCTGCACATGATACTGAATCAGTTTACCCTTGTTGGAAGCAGAGAGGATTGCATAAGAAAAGCGATATTCTGTGTTGATGAGTGCAAAGTTATGCAGCGGGGGAAGATTATTAATACATTCAAAAGGAATTTAATTTAATAATAGTATTTCAAGAAAGAGAGTTGGATCAGTGTAGACAGATCTAAGAAAATGGTCTTTTTACCTTTTTCCCAACTGCAGCTGCTAGAAATGTGCAAAATCTGCATAAAAATTGTATCATAATTCACAGTATTGCATTGCAATATTGTAATGCCTTCCAAGAGATCCATGCAATAGCCACACCTGCTTGGAACTCTGATCATCTTATCTCAAAAATATTCTGGAAGAAGATGGCAAATGCCTGCTGAAGCAGAAAAGTTAGTTCACATATTATGTATGAATTTGCAATAGTTTACAGGTTCCACATGAACATTACAAGTAAATGCACATAGTGCACATTAAGGGAAGCAATTTCTTACACTTTCAAGTACATTAGCCTACCTCATACAAAGGCTTTCTTACTGAGTGATAATAGCAGCCATACAGGAAACTACCACAAAGACATCTGCTTATCTACTGAGTGCAAAACTTCTGGGAGCAGGCAAGACTTTAGAGATTGTGAAGACATCAGAGATGGGACCTAAGAAAAACCCTTGCATGAACAAAGACTGAAAAGACCAGGCTTGTAACTTTCAGAAGGAAACGAGCAAGAAAAGACATGAAAGATAAGTTAGAGTAGGCATGATAAAAGATCATAAAATAACGAATGACTTAGCTAGACGAAAGTTTCTAGTTCCTTAATACAAGAAGAAGACAACTGGCAGCAAGACAAAGAAAATTCAGAACTATGAAAAAGAACTATTTTTCATAGACAATTGGATCATGGAACTTTTTCACCCAGACAGTCAATGAAGCAGAACGTAAGGAGCCATTAATGTGGGTATTAAAGTGTCTGGATGATTTTGAAAAAGGGACAGTAATTAAGATGTTTCAGGATTAAGCTAATTTCTAATGATTTGGGAGATCAGCAAGGTAGTTAGAGGAGATAAAGTGAAGGATAGGATATTATTTTCTGTCATCTGTCTTTGGATTTCTTATATTTTCTGCTGGAAAGAACAAAAAGATGTGGGTTTCTTTGTGACACATCTGATGCTTGAATACCCCTCAATATAAGGCAGTGTTTCACAAACAAAGACGTAGTATCTTTCTACATTCAAGTACAAGTGTAGTCAGTTTCTATATTCAAGAGAACATTAAAGCCAAATAATGTTTTAGCACAAAAAGTCCAACCCTGTGAAATCAAGGGATACGTAAGTTATACCAGTTTTAGGTAAGGGAACTGCACACATGGAGCTCAGATCAATAAAATAGATAATGCTGTAAAAATAAAAGATAAAGACATTATAAGGGTGGTGATTTTACCCCTCTTCTCTGCTCTCATGAGACCCCACCTAGAGTACTACATCCAGCTCTGGAGTCCTCAGCACAAGAAGGACATGGACCTGTTGAAGCGGGTCCAGAGGGGGTCCACAAAGGTGATCAGAGGGCTGGAGCACCTGTCCTATGAAGACAGGTTGAGAGAGTTGGGGTTGCTCAGCCTGGAGAAGAGAAAGCTCCAGGGACACCTTACAGCAGCCTTCCAGTATTCTGAAGGGGGCCTACAAGAAAGCTGGAGAGGGACTTTTTGCAAGGGCATGTTGTCCCATAGGACAAGGGGCTAATGGCTTCAAACTGGAGGAGGGTAGATTTAGAATAGATGCTAGGAAGAAATTTTTCACTACAAGGATCGTGAGACACTGGAACATGTTGCCCAGAGAAGCTGTGGATGCCCCATCCCTGGGGGTGTTTAAGGCTAGGCTGGATGGTTCTTTGAGCAACCTGGTCTAGTGGGAGATGTCCTTGCCCATGGCAGGGGGGTTCGAACTAGATGATCTTTAATGTCCTTCCCAACCTAAACCATTCTATGATTCACTGATAAGGAAGAAGTTTACAAAGAAATGGCAGCCGCCTTCATCTGCTGGAACTTCATTCCCACAGTATCTGAAATGCTCTCCTGAACAAGCTTGTCCTGTGCTATTTCTGTCAGCACAAACGTTGCACTCATGCTTTTCAGTTACTTGGGACAGTTATGTTTTCAAGGACCTTCAGTCAGACCAATGCTGTAGCCTTCCTAATAATTTTATCATTTCAATTTTCTAGACCATTTGGTTTTTATGCTTCTTGTCAAGAGATGACCAAAGCAGACCATGGCATTTCCAGCAGATTGCAGCAGCATACACTATAGTATGTATTACATCCTCTGTGATGGGATACGTCTATGTTTGCAGCCTTGACATTATGCTGAGTAGAGGCAAAAATCCCACCTCAGGAGCCTTCTTACTTGCTGAGGACTCTTATTTAGTAATTTTTCAGTCATATCCCCAGCACACCTAGGAATAGGTTGGTTATACAATTGATAATATAAGATATTTCCTTTTCTCTTTCCTTCTGTACTGCTGGAATTCACACGTCATGGCAAAAGTTTTAAACATCATACAAGAGCAACTTCTATGCAAAGAGAGTAGGAATGGCTCTTGGCTTACCTGCATCCTTGTTCCAAACAGCAAGGACTCGGAAAATGAAGGCACTAAAGGTAGCTGCAAAGAAACCTCTCCAATAATTGCGCACAGCAAAGTAGGTGGAAGTGACCTCAATGCTGAAAAGGACCCCTAGAAAGAGTTGGAAAAGGAGCGAAGTTAAAATCAGAAGTGTGGTGTTAGAAGCATGAGAGAGGCTTCTAAATAGTCTTCTAGAGCAGTGGTCTCCAGAGTTCTTTGATCACGCACCCCTACCAAAAAAAGATTTTTGAGCAGGTACCTCCAATATATGTGTATTTATTTAAAAATTACATAAATGTACTATGGTAGTAATATATTATGTACAATACAAAACTTACACAAAAAAAATTAAAAAGGACAAAATAAAGATGAAACAAACAAAATTTGAAAAAGTATTTGGTTTATTTATTAAAGGAACAAAATAAATATTGGTATTCTTTAATTTTGAAATCTTGGTTTAACACTTTGTGGTAAAGTGATTCAAAGGTCTGGTTCTACGCTTAGTTTATTTTGATACTTGGTCTTAATGGCTGTCATAGCTGAAAAAGGTTTCTCACAAAGATACATAGATCCAAATGCAAGAAATCCATCGTTGGCTGTGCTGACTAAACCATGATACCATTTTTTCAATCCCATCCACCACTTATGCAAAGATTTTTGTTGAGAGTTGGGTAGTAAATTTCCATCTTCCCAGATGTCAATCAGTTGTTCTTGCAAACTAATCAGAAGGTGTTGAATTTGTGCATCTTTAACAAATGCATTGAACACCCACTGAAACTCTTAATCTGGAAGATTTTTAAACAGGTTAGAAATTTCTGTTTCCAAGTTTTTCAAGTCTATACATATAAGAGTTATTGTAGGCTGACACACTTACATTGTATTTGGCAACAAAATCACAAAATCTCCCCAAGTTTCTTATGAAAAGCAGTTACTTTCTCACCCACTGTTAGAACATCACTTTCACCTTCACATCAAGTATGTTTATTTTTTCGAAAATAACTGCTAGGTTTCATGTTACTGACAGATGCTCGTCATCACAGAAAAGATCAACAAATTCAGAACACTTGTCTTTTTGTAAAAGAAAAATGTGCAATTGGTCTTTAAAGTCAAAAACTCTTTTAGAAGCTCATTGCCATGAGGTAACCAGCAAATGTCTGTACTGTATGGTACAGAGGATTTTCATGGTCACTCCCTGCCTCGTTACGAAGTATTTTGAAGATTCTACTGTTTCAAGGTCTTGTTTTTTATTAAATTAATCAAATCAATGAAATCCTTTAGCACTTTGTGCATGTCTGGCACCCATTTCTTTGCT
>RSEF01000001.1:94534869-94568514 GCA_003993805.1 Himantopus leucocephalus
TGGCTTTTTGTCTTTTTCTGTGAAGCAAGAAACCTCAAAGGAGTCTTCTAAATATATATCATTAATTTCAGTGACATTTGGTGAAGTATTGGATTTGCTATCACATAGTTTGAAACATCACTTACAAAAATTGTAGAGGTTTGTCTTCATGTTCTGGATGCTTAGTTTTTAAATGTTTTGCTAATTCTGATGGCTTCATACCATCATTAGCTAACTTCTCAAAGCACAATATACACTTACTGTGAGGTTCACTGTTAATGATAGTGGATGTGAATCCATATTTAAAATAGCCTTTGATAATATTGATTTTTTTTTTGCCAACTTCTTGTCAGACCTGATTAGCTGATCATTGTTTGTACCTGGTAATGTGGCTGATTAAGAGCTTGTACTAGGAGTAGGAGAAGTGTCAGCTCTGCCATTTTCTTGTCATTCGTCTGTGCTTGCATTAGTATTATCTTCAGTCCGCGGCCTCTTTGCAGGAATCTTTATTAAGACACTTGTCCATTTTGCGAGTGTTAGTTTAGTTAACATTTGATAATATAATCCATAAATCCACTTAAAGTCAGCATACATTGATTGCAATATATTGCAATATCCTGAAAGCAAGCAAATGAGTGAGGGCACCACTGTCAACCCTCCGCATTGTGAACAGTTCTACACCCAGAACACCTCATGCACTGTATGTGAAAAGTGGCCATCTGACATATGGACTGAGTGAGGGCACCACTGCCAATACATATACTGAATATTAGTGAAGCTTGATTTATTTCTTTTTTTTTTTTTAGATTTAAAAAAAACCCAGAAATTCCCCAGTATTTCCTTCCTACACCCCAATGGATCATCTTACACACCCCCTGGGGTATGCACACCCCAGTTTGGAGACCACTGTTCTAGAGAACCTTCCCCTCTTGCCTCCAGAAGGCTGCCAACATGGCAGAGATCAGATCAGATCAGAGTTGCTGGGGAGGCTGGCATTGCTAAAGGTAAGCTTCTTGGTTCAAAGTAGATGACAGATCAAAAATACGGTGCAGGAATGGGGGAGAGGAGAAGAGGACTAGGCAGGAGAGGATTTAGGTACCTGAGGAAAAGGAAACAGAACAGCCACTTGCCTCCAAGTGGTGTCCCAAAGCAGCAGCCGACCCCCACAGCGCAACCCACAGTCAGGACATCCGAGTAATAATACGGCTGCTACTGGTGAAAGAGACACAGACATACAGACAAACAGAAGAAAGAAGGAAAGAAAGCAGAGAGTGAGTAACAGAATTGGCAGGTACAGCCACATGCTGTCACCCAGCTCTGTCACCAGTCTCAGAGTTATAGCTATATCTATCTTACTTCTCCCTTCTGGATGGCTTCAAAATATTCAAAAGACAAGACCTGGCACAAGACAGGCATACACCTGGAATCACATCTTCAAGACATGTTGAGAAGGCAGCATCCCATCTTTCATTGACACAAGCACATTTCTGTCACTGCAGAAGAAATGTCTTGTGGAAAATCCTCCAGAGGGTGGAGAGTGCATAAGTATGTTTTACTCCATCTTTTTCACTTTGGCAGGGGATCCCAGGATGTACATGTGCCAGAGAGTGCCTCAAAAAACCCACCCTGTGAGCCTGTGTACAAAAGGCACATGCATATCCAGAACCAAGCGTGGACGGATGCCTGGACCTGTCACCCCGGGTAGGTGAGTGGGTAACAGATCACCTAGCATTGTGCTGTCCTGGTGAAAACAATCATGATAATAAAAGGAAATGGAAAGTATAAAAGGTAGAGTCTCTCCTGAGACAGTTTTGGAAGACATAGAGCTGTTGAAAGGGAGAAAATGCTCTTTTGCTCTTTCTCCAAGATTTGGCCCTGAACTGCCAGAGAATGGTGAAAGGTGAGCAGATAGGTTTTATTTTATTTTGTCTAAATCCTAGGTGGTGTGTAATACACTCGTGTTAAAAGCTTGTGTATTTGATACTTTCTGCTATCACGCATTCCCAAAGCAGTCTGTTAGATCTCCCACAAGAGTTTTGAGAAAGGGTGGTCTTGTGTTATGATGGGAAACTGAGTGGTGAGGCTGAATTCTAAGGCCAGAAGGCCATGAGTTCCTGTTTACCTGAGCAGGTATTTGATAGAGCCTCAACCAAAAGGTGTCTCAAGGCTATCTCTGCACAACCAAACAAAAGTGGGCCATAGACCATTCCCTAACCCAGAATAATGTGTCCTTATCCACAGCTTTGTCCTGGGTGACTTCTGGGTCCTATTAGTGTCCCTGTGGCCTTAAGACATAATCATGTCCAGAACAGGGATGGGGTTCAGTGCAAAGTGTCTGGAATAGTGGGACGGTTGTGTTATAGCCCACCAGCATGGTGATCAACAGCTTGAAACTGAGGGTACGTGCAATATGACTTGCAGTATGGCAAGAGGGAATTAGAGTTGTTTGAGGGTGCAAAGCCTGATGAACATTGTATTGAAGTATTGAAGAACAGCATGAGGCAGAGAGACCTATAGCAACCACTGAGAACAGCTTGTGGCATATAGTGTCTCCCAGGACCCAGCACTGTGTCAGAGTGCTGGTGCTGTGTAGCAGCATAGGCGTAGCCAGATAGACCAAAACAAACAAAGAGTACCAGAGTGCACTCAGAAAAAGTAGGCTGGGCACCTTTTTCTTGTCAAAGGCTAAATTTGCTTTTCAAATCCATTTTGAGGGCTCCTCAATAATACACAGGGTGATGTTCAGCAGCAACAACACCAAGAAGTTACATACCATGGGCAACAGGATGTGGAGTTGGAAGCTATATCCTGGACTAAGGTTAGCTAAATATTACATGACTGCCAGGTAACGGAAATCACATTCGGCAATTTGGAGTGAATCCATAAGAGGAACACAACTAGGGCTAGTTTGTTCCCATACTACAGTGTTTTAACAGACTCACAGCAAGTTTTAGTCTGGGAGGTACCTCTGAATGCTTCTCCAACTCTCTGTTCAGAGCTGGGCTAACTTCATGGCTAGATCGGGGTGCTCAGGATCAAGGTGGTAGGTGAGCCCTGAGCACCTCCATGGGTGGAGATTCCCCAGCCTCTCTTGACACCTGTGCCACCCTGAACAACCTTTGAGGAAAGGGGAGAAATTTTTTTTATGCATAGATAGAATTTCCCTTGTTGCAAGTCGTGCCTGTTGTCTCTTGTCCTTTCACTGTTCTCTGAGAAGAGTTTGGTTATTTTGTCTCTCTGACATCTTCTTTAGGTACAGAATACAGCAATTAGACCACTCGCCCTTTAGCCTTCTCCTTTCTTCTCTAGCCTCTCCTAGTTAACTATATGTAATGTGTCCTGCAATCTCTGAGACTATATGAATTCCAGGTACAGAGAAAGAAACAAGAACTGTAGACTGTGTTATGGAAGGTTTTCTGGTTTGAGGGTTTTTTTTTCCATTGTTTTTTTATCATTAAGAGAGATATTATTCTCCTTTTATACTACCAATGGTTCCACCTGACGGTGGTCTAATCCTTGGTTCTGAACTCGTTTTCTCTCAAGGTTTTTGGCAGACTTACAAGTTTTGCCTTGAAGCCTCAGGCTTCAGCTCAGGCTGTCTCCAACTTGCTATGTTGTCCACATATACAAATCTCGCAGCCTCTCTCTTGCTGAACCTGATTTTCTTCCTGGCATACCTTTTCTCAAGCTACCAACTGAAGAACCTCTTATTTGTAGCTGACAAACTATGTTCCTTCCTTATTTTTAATAGCAAACAAGAGTAAAGGTCATTATTATTGTGAATGCCAAGACCATACTGCATTTGTCAGCTAACTCATCGACTTGAAGAGTAACGGGAAAGTAGTGCATGGAACAGATAAAGACAACCTAGAAAAAACATTGCATTTCAAAAACTCCTTAAACTTCTGGGCACAATAACAATGGAGAGAGGTTCAGGGCAGTGCATGGGGGGACAGTGAAATGAAGACACAACAAAGAATGGAGAACATTTTAAGACAATTTTTTTATGAATATATTTCCACTGTTTTGGGAAGAAGTTACTATGTACCTCTGGCACATGTGCTGTTTAAGGAAATTCCATGAATCAGAAGATTAGCACAAATGTAAGAGGACAAAGATAAATTTCCACGTTTCTCCTCACAACAGGATGACAGAAAGGTGGGAAGGGACCACTGCAGGTGCCTCCTCCAACTCCCTGCTCAGAGTTGCGCTAATTCCAAGGCTCAATCAGGTTCTTGTCCAGGTGAGTCTTGAACATCTCCAAGGGTGGAGATTCCACCATCCCCCTGTAGCCTTTTCTCCTTTAGGCTGAACAAACCCAGCTTCCCTAGCTTCTCCTCATATACCATTGCTCCAACCTCTGAACCATCTTACTGGCCCTTCAAATCTGTCCTATATGGGGAGCCCAAAACTTTACACACTGATGTTTCTGTTCTCCGGTCCACTTATGAAATATTCATATAGTAGTTTCCTGTTCACATCATCACTTCCTGTCATACTTGTCATCATCTTCTGCTCTTGGATGTTGCTACTCCTTACTTTAAGTTTTTTTTAACTTCTGTTCCCTAGTCAATCCTTATTGACTTTCTGGACAGCCCTTGGTGCTCTCCAAGTTGCAAAATGTCCATGGCAGGCAGGGACTGAACAAGCTGCATCATTAGAAATCAGCAAATTAATAGGTGTCACTCTTTCTATAACCTTTCCTTTCTTTCACTTCCACCAGTTACATGTGAAAAGAAAGAATTTGTGTAGCTAGAGTGCAGAGGTATCTGTGGATAACCTTTCCTGAGAGCAGGAAATGTCACAGCAAAAGGATAAATGAGTTGTACATTAAATGTCACATATAGGAAGACACTTGCCTCCAAGAGGAGCCCCAACGCAACATCCAACTCCAACTGCGCAAGCCGCCACCAGGAGGTCGAACTGCCTATGCAAATTCTGGAACAGAGTGCAGCCAGAGAAGGGCATGCTGGGGTTAGAGGGAGCAAAGCAAGGGGGTTAGGATCCAGAACAATGAAACAAAGCAACAGCCAGCAGCAGATTCAGCCACTGCTATTACAAATAGCAGACTCTACACACTTTAGTGCAGTCTTTAGTAATGTCAGCTGGTCTTCAGCAGTGACATCTGGTCCTTACGCACAGACAGGATCTACTCAAGTAGAACAGCACCTCCCATTGTTGTATTACACAGCCAGTTTCTGCTAAGAGCCTGTACGTAAAGCAGTTCCTACATTTCGCTATATATGCAGTTAATAGATTTTTTAATACAACTAGTCAATACAGTGATCAGCCTGCAGAGGCTGTTCTGCGACAACAAAAGCCTAGAGACAGTGTCAGTGTCTATAATTAGCAATGCTGTATAAATTTGGCTTAAAGACAAATTGATCTTTGTCTGCAGCTACTTTTTCATACAGACAGTGATCACAGTGCAAAGGTATCAGCATCATGACTGAAAACTTGTCAAAAGCATATTCCTAACCAGCCTCTGTGTAATTGGTAGCTAATATTGGTGGTCCTGCACAGTTATTTGACTGTGTATCTGGCCTCACTACCATTTTCTTTGGCTTGTATTTTACTGCTCTATAGCAGTACAGTCAACTTCAATCCATATGTTTCCTCTGTGTTTTGTGGCCTATCAATACTACCCTATGTGCCTTAGGAGTTCAGCCTGTGGAAGAGCTGTATGCAGAGACATGTGCCTTACCTCATACACACCACAGAAGATTGACATGAACTTGCTGAGTACTGCAGCACAGATACTGGCAATATGCACAAAAGGACCCTGCAAGGGAAGAGGTGGAGGAAATCAGAGAGGGTTACCCTCTGGTTACTGACAACATTTAGCCATTGCAGATCTCATAATTTTTCTTTGGCCATCTCAAGCAGTCCTCCAATCTTTTTCTTCCCTCTAAAAGACTACCTGACTTGAGTTCTTTGACATTTTCTATATCAAGCCCTTCAAAGTGGAAGGAAAATGGCCAATGGAAGATAAGTGTTACTGCAAAGAGCAGAGCTTTAAGAGGAATGGTGGCAAAAGAAAGAAAACATTTATAGACTCGTTTTCCACAGACAACTCCTCCTACCTCCCAGACCCTGGCCACTACTGCACATGAAAGTAGCAATATTTACCTCTTTCCCCACAGGCATGCCACTTCCAAGCCCAGCTGTGAGGCCCACAACTTTGGCCACAAAAGCTTTGAGAGTGAGATATTCCTTGAGGACCACTCCCCTCATAATGGTCTTGAGCTCTGGGATTCCAGACCCTGAAAACAACAGCAGAGCAGGGGATAAACAAAACCTGCAGTCAAATGGAATAAGAAAAATGAGACAGACAGAAACAGATCTTGCCATGCCTTCTGCCCTCACCAACAGCCTGTGGAGAGACGAGGTGGCAGAAAATGGCCGCAAACAGAATAAGAACAAGTGGGTATGCGACCCACGCCACATACTGCATAGGAACATTCGGGTGCAGCTCTCTGTACATCCACTTGTAGGCTGTAGACAGACAAACAAAGAAGTTGTCAGTAACCACAGCTGCTCCAAACAGCTTGGTAGACATCAAAGAATCACACACTTGCTAAATCTGCGCATACTAAACCTCCCTGAGAAATGCTATCCTAAAGTCCTCAGTTTCTAAGACAAGCCTTGTTACCTTTTGAGCATGAGTTCCCAAATAAAACAGGCATTCTGCAGGAGTGGGTAGAAATGCCTCTCTGTTCTTAAACACTATTAATACCTGTGCCCAAATGTGGCGTAACAAGAGATACGTTACATGTAGTTGTGAGGATGAATCACTGTACAGCGTCTTTTCATGTGGCAGCCTGGGGGCCTTATGTGTGTCCTGAAGGACAGTAAAGTGATCGACCAATAGCTAGTGCCCTCTCCTCCCTCTCAATCACATGAAAAATTATTCCTTCATAAAAACTAGCTTAAAAGGTCTAATTATGATTTGTCTTTTAGAGCAGCAGCATGAAGGCAGTTGTGCCAACTGTTAAAACATCAGTGGTACCATTGCTCAGCCAGGGACAACAGCACGAGCTGCTGAGAATTCAAACTGAACTGCAGCTCCTGTGCAGTTCATCCTCTTTGCCTGAGCTGGGTCCCCACACAGGAGGAGGCTGAGACTTGGTGGAGGGAATGAAAAAAAACCCCCAAAACCAGAAAGAACTCAGCTGCAGGGAGTATAAAGGACAGGGACTCTCTGAGACTGGTAGGGTAAGCCAAATGCCTGGTAGATGGGGAAGCTCTAGGGGGAGGAACATTGGGCTGAAGGGATATTGGGAGCTTTGAGGAACTGCAGTGTCTGGTGGACATCAGCAGCCAAGAGCACTGAGAGGAAAGGGTTGGTGTGCACATGCAGGTCAGGTTAACAGAATGTGGGCAATGTTGTGTGTGCGTGTGTCCACCAACATGGGGGGCAGGGGGACTAAAAGATCTTGTAATTGTTACAGCTGGCAAAGGGGAGAGGGACCACAGGAAAATGAAGGGAAGGGATATAAGACACTGATTAGGAGATCTTTGTGAAAAGAGCCAAAGGAGAGAGCACTATACGGCCAGGTAGCAGGAAACTGCAGGGCACTGCATAAATAAAAATTAGAAAGAACAGTAATGAGGTAAAAAGCAGAAACAGTGTCAGGAGGGCATCCAAGATCCCAGTCCCCTCCCCATCCTCCCTGTACTCATTATTCCTGGGGAGGATGGGAACCAGTATGACAGGAAGGACCACAGTACCACTTCCCTGTGCCCTACATATTCAAAGGAGCAGGAGGGAAAGGGAGTCAAAGTAGTTTTTCTTTGACTCATCATACACATATCTTTTGTTTCTGCCCACTTACTTCCAAATTTTTCCCTACCATCCCTTTAAAGAACCTCTCCCTAGTTAACCTTTTCTCTGCTATGTTGCAAGTACTTCAAACCTCCCAGGCAGCAAGGGGTGAGGATGGGACATTGATGTTAAAGGAGGAACATTTGTCACTGGGCTTTGTAAAACATTCATATAATTTACAGTGTGCTTTTGCAACGCCTGTATGGGACCCACCCTGTAGGCTCTTCGCACTGGCATAATCCATTCCCCAGCTCACCAACGCCATGACCAGACCCAAGAGAACCAAGAAAATCCAGTCCTCTCCAAGCTTCTTGGTAACATATTTCTGGATGCGTCTAGCACAGTCTGTAGAGGGAAGAGTGAACCAGAAAAACTGAGGGAACATAGATGAAGCCTGTGCCTGTCTCTCCTCTCCTATGCTGAGAACTGACTACAATAAGGATTTATTTGGAAGCATCATGGGCTTTGTGTTGAAGGACTGGTACCCATCCCTCTCTTACATAGTCCTGCAAAATCTTATGCAGTTTAAAAAACAAAAAAAAAAGGGGGGGACACGACAGGACATGGGGTGGAATTCAACATCTTGTGCACTAGCAGCAAAAATCTGACACAAGAAAGTCCATTCCCTCCTGTTACAGAGATCTGTTGTGGAACAAATTATTAACTTGGGACTGGTCTTTTCTCCAAACAGATCTTGGCTCTTCGTATGATGAAAGCTTGCATGAAAAAGTATTTTTGATCCACTGTGATTCCTTTTCCTTCCTTCCCTGCACGTCCCCAGTCACAATATTCTTGTCTTTTTGTCTTGCTTAAATTCCATGTCTCTGGCTGGCCTACCCAATATCTAGTCATAGGGTAATGAAAGACGAATTGTCCCTACCTTGACATTTGGAATAGTGCTCTTCTTTGATCTCTACTTGACTCATACGTTTCAGGGGTCTTTCATTGTTCTTTTGGGCCTGCTTCTTATTCAGTAGTTTTGCTGCTTCCTTCTCTTCAAAGTCGGTTATCTGGTCTGTGTATTGGCCATAAAGCTAGAGGAGCAGAAAGCAAGAGAGGTCAAAAGAAAAAGGTAAGGCAAACGCTCCTTCAGAAATAGCATTAAAGATGAAAAGGCAGATCTACTATCAGGCCGAGGTGCAAACCCAAAGGTACCCAAGCAGGGAGACAGAGACACAGAAACTCTCAGATGGATGCAGCTCATCTGTTTTTTCTTTTTCCTTCCTGGTTTCCTCTTCCCAACCTCTCCAAAAACTTTTAATCTCCTCCTTGGGGGTACAAGATATGATCACAGAATATTAATTGCTTTTTAACATCCTGAGAAAGAGCTGGCTGTGGCCTGAAGAGATTGAGCAGGCTTTCTGGAGCTACAAAAGAAGGTCAAAATAGTTCACATGAGGCTGCCACCCTCAGGGATGTTTTATAGATTTCAGCAGCACTGTAGAAGATCTCTGAAGGTTTTGAGAGGTATTACACTATTAAACAGGCTGCAGGAATGTCCTGCATCTGTTCCTCCTGCTGCCAAGGAATGCTTAACAGGGCACACAGCCACTGGTGGTGCCTGTGGAGGAAAAGAAGCAGCATCAGCTCACACATATCACAGGGTACTGCACACCTCGTCCCATTATTTGCCCAAATCATCATGCTAAGTCCTCTCATATCTCCAATTCCTCTGGATTTCTTAACTACCTAATCTAGTCTTTGTCTTCAGATACTAATCTTGAAATGCAATTGGTTATGTGAAATTCAACAACATGTGCTTACCAATAACATTTCATACATGGACCTGTAGTAAACTTGGCAGTTGTGCTGGCTTGTCAACGAGATCGCAAGGCAGCTTGAAGGATCCTGACTGTGCCCTCTTGTTTGTTTATCAGATTCCCTGAAGAGCAGCTATCCTACAACACTCTTTCAGAGTACAGGTGGGGAAGGTGTGCATTTGAGAAGCAGAGAATAAGCCGCTCCTCCTCACACGTCCTTCAATAAACCAGCTTTGGCTTTACTTGAGGTCAGTTTACCACCTGATGCATGGCCTCTGACCTTGTCACTTCCCACCTGTGAGAAGGTGACCTTTAGCTTCTTCCCCACCTGCTTCTCTAAGATTTTCTGAGTGGCAGCAAAATCAGACACTTCAGTTGGAGAATGACAAGACATATGAGAGATATAAAGCACTACCAAGTGCTTAGGGGACATTTCTGTTTGACAGCTTCGTATCTCCTCCGTTCGAAGTGACACAGGAGATATTGCTCCTGTTCCCTTGAGATCCAATAGATTCAGAGACCCACAGAAAGATTTACACTGGAAGGCACCACTAGAGGTTTCTAATCCAAGCCGCTGCTCACAGCATGCGAACTCCAAAGCCAGATCAAGCTGCTCAAGACCTCGTCCAGGCAACTCCTAAACATCTCTAAGGGTGGAAATTCCCCAGCTTCTCTGAGCACCTGTTTCAGTGCTCTACCAATTCATATTTCCAAATAGAACTGAAGGTCCTAAATAGTTTATTTATTTGCATATTCCTCAAGGGACACTTGAACCATATGCAATAGCTCTCTTCGAAAACACTGATGTTTTTTTACAGAACACATATCTAGGCTTTTTAAATCACCATGTTGTTAAGGTGGCTTACCTGCTGTCTCTTAAACAAAATGGTCCTATCTGAACATTTGAAAATATTCTTCTATTCATGACTGTACTGGAAGCTGACAAATTGAATGTAATTATTAACCACATCAGTACAAACACACTCTTGACAAATTAAGCAATGCAGACTCTTTGCAGTGAGGAATGGACATGCTCTGACCCCCATAATACAGACAGGACAGCAAAACATAAGGTTGAAGAACTTAATATACAAGATAAGCTGTCACATACAGAATCCAGTCCCAAACAGCAGACTGCTCCTATTTCTCTCACTGTGTCTGTTTCAGCCAGAAATGCCAAGTACCAGTATATTTTAGACAAATGCATTTTCACATCACCTCAGCTAATGTTTCATTGCCTTTACATGGTCATGAGGGATGGGTTTATATCAAATACAGCTTAATCCAAACTATGAACTCAAATCCACGCCAATTATGATGTTCAAATTAGTCTTCCATCTGCCCAGAAGGAACAGCATGACAGTATAATAGTATCAATGGTAAAAGACCTCATACAGTATCCAAGTTGACTGCGTCTATCTGGCTGGAAAACGGTGCACTCAGGATGTGGGGAAAAAGGAGTTAGTCTCCAGACACAAAAAGTGTTCCCACCTTGTAGCCATCCTGCTATTCCTGAAAGATTGTTCCTTAGGTTTTTTTTTCTGATGGATCACAAAAGAGTAGCCATATTTGGTCTCAAAGGTGAAACCTCCCAAAACTCACTTCATAAGTAAATTTAAATGTCAGTAAAAAGTCTGGGCTCAACTGCTTAGAAATAGAGCCAATGAGGCACATGTGAGGGGCAGGGGGCAGCAACAAAATAATAGTTCTTCCTGAAGAACAGAAAGCAAAGGGGAGATCTAACAGCAGTCCCACAACCTGAAGGGAGAGGTGGTTTAGAAAGAAACATCAGAGCAATACTTCTCAGAGGGGCACAGCGAAGGACAAAAGGAAAAAGGTTTAACTTGCAAGAAAACAAAGTCTGTGCAAAAGGAAAACGTGTTCCCATCCACCCCCTCTTGAGGGTAGTTCAACACAGGAACAGGTGCCCAAAGGGGCTGGGGAATCTTCAGTTTTGGAGATGTTCAGAACTTGTCTGGACAAGGCCCTGGACAACCTGACCTAACTTTTGAGTCAGCTCTGCTATGAGCAAGGGCTTGGGCTAGAGTCCTCCAGAGGCCCCTGTCACCTACACCTTTCTGAGTCTGTTAGTCTATATTCTATATTACTGCATTGCCTAATTACTTATTACACATCCCTCCCACCACACCCGTCTGTGTGTTGCCATTAACATCCTTTCTATAGTCATGAATAACACAGCTTCTAAATACTTCACCAGCTGTATCTGCTTTCTCATGCAGAAAGAAAACAATACAAAATCCTACAGTGTATAAGAATGTGTATTTTTATCAATGTATATTACATCATATATGATATATATCTGTTTCTTATTTGTCCAAAATTATTTATATATTACTATTATTATCCTCCTACTATTATTACTTTATTATCTATTAACCTCTACATATTTTTTGACCATCAATTATTTGAAGGTCCCAGGCCAAAGACCAAGATTTCACTGTTCTGAGGTCTGTGTAAACCCAATCAAATCACAGAGCCAGTTTGAAATAGCTTTCAACCTACCTATAAAACAAAACACAACAGCTAGCAAAAGAAAAGGGCACAGCAGAATCAAAATCTCTCTCAGCCAAGTGTTTTTTCACATGACAAGGGGGAAGGAAATCTTAATGGTTACTCTGCAAGGAAATGGATGAAAACATGTGCAGCAGGTTGTTTTTCATGCTAATAACATAAGTGTGCATGTTTGCACAATGTGTAGATTGGCATGCATATTTATACTTTATCTGCCTGTGCATAAATGGCTAGGAAAATATACATACACACAGCAAGCCTGGTTTTGCCAGAATGTCTGCATACAAAGTTTCATACATAAATGTACATGTACATGTGTATGTGATTGTTCATGTAAAACTATTTCCAGGGCACTTTTTTCAGTAAATCTATAAATACGGCTGTCGGTTTTTTTAGATTGCAAATTGCGTTCACAAATGCGTGCTTGCTTGGTGACATTACTGCCTGAAGATATGCACAGGAATGCATTTGATGGCCTGTTTGTGCCCGAGGTTGTCTGTCTACGTGCACTGAGAGAACGGCTCTGGGCCTGGGAGCAGACACTGCGATAGCAAGAGCACGGAGGTGGGTTGTGTTGCCTCACTGTGTCATCCACACCTGCTTGCGAGAGCAGTTTTAGATGTGGGGCACCGGCATATCGGGTGGATGCATGTGAACTGGGATGTTGTTGGATATGCTTTACTGGAGAAACAGTTTGCATCCCACAGCTCCACCCTCACCTCGGGCCCAAACTCACTAAAGGTTTGTGCAGCACAAGGTGCATCTCCTCAGCCCACCGCAGCTCTCCAGCCCTCCGTGTTGCTCCACTCGCACCCCACCGTGCAGGCGTCTGCCATCCTCCCAGCAAAGCCGTGACACTCACCCAGGGCCAGCCGGGGACCCGGGCACGGCTGCTGGGGTCGGGACGTCTCCTTCCCACCAGCTGACCCTACCTCGGGCCCCGGCCGCCGTGGGCCCGCCAGCCACCCTCAGGCCGGGCCAGGCTGCAGGGCCGCAGGGCCGCAGGGCCGCAGGGCCAGTGCACGGCATCAGGCGGTGCTTCAAAGGCTGAATCCCAGTGGAGCTCAGCTCCAGCCGGATGCACGAACCTCTCCATCCTGTCCCTGCCCGTGGTCACCCTGCTAGCGTGACTGCTGAAGCCGAAGCATTGCCTTGCATTAGTGTGAATAAAGCATAAACTACTCCAGTCAGACCTCTGTCCAGACACCTTCCTGTTCGGGCTGCTGTTTCCAAATCAGCCAGGCAGCAGGTTTTGGAAGTGTTTAGTGTAGGAGACATTTGCAAACTCTCAAATGTTTTAGGCAGTTTCAAAAGAGAAATTCCTGACTATGGCCATGGAACTGATTCTGTAATCTGTTGCAATATGGCACATATAATCCTCATTGGGATGCTTATCTACTGGAAGAGATTTTCTTGGTGGCAAATGTGGCTTTATTTCTATCACTGTATCACAAAAGTCTTCAGAAGATGATTAATGCACCCCCTCCCTCATCCCCCAATCATTCATCTAAGTATTCATGCAAGGGGATTTGTACTCATGTAAGGAGAAACGTCCACTCTGTATGAATTTCACATTCACATGCTCTCTCCCTCACCGTTTGACTGCATCTTTCATTGCTCTAAAGCCCTCTTAAATCAGCTTAGTCTGAGCAGAGTGGTAGATAATAAGACACCAGGACTCTGCTGTAAAACCTCCCCTTTGCAGGAGGCTGTCCCAAAAGGAGACGTAGAGGAGATACAGAGGATAATGGAACAAGAGGCCATAACCAGAGTACATCTGTGCCCCAGATATTTTACTGAACTGCTGCTTGTATGAATCAGAGAAAGAGTCAGGTCAAGTTTAAGGGTTAGAAAATCCCTCACTTACAGATAGCCTAAGAGTTACCAAAACTATCAATATACTTGTATGGGTCTGTGACCATGAAGTGCTTTTTGGTCAGAGAAAAGTCAGAAAAGAGCTCTGCATGACTTCATCTGTACAGACGTGCAGGTAGATACCCATCTACATACATCACTGTTCTCTTTATATTTGTTCACTCTTCAGCTCTACTTAATATCACTATGCAGCTGAAGGCAGCTGCAGTTTCTCTTTGCTGTTGAAAATACATTAATGATCTGGTTGATTTTCCCCATCCCAGCTTTCCCATTCTCTCTTTGTGTCTATGGCAGGTGAAAATGACCCCTGACTCAAAATGCTGATAGCACTCCTGCACGTAAGTACAACCGTGAAAGCCAATACCTGACCTGGGAGTCAACAAACAAAGGGGAGAGTTGGTAGGATTGGGAATGGACAGGGATGTGTGCTCTACCAGCACTGTTCTGGGAGCCCCAAGACCTTATGTGGTCCCAGGGACACCTGTGCTGCCACAAATGACCCAGTTGTCTGGCCCTACCTGTGGGAAGCTGAGGGAGTTCTCTGGGTAGTGCAGGTCGTCCCCTGTCCCCCCGGCCTCGTGTCCTGCCTCCAAAGGTATCCCGTAACGGGTGCATTTCTCAAAGCAGACATAGTCGTATTGCGGTGTGCCCCCCCACAAAGCTGACTTCGATCTGGGTTCCTGCGTCATGGTCTCTGAGCTCTCCATGCTTCTACTCTTCCGCACACTCAGTTGCAATGGAGCTGCCACTCTGGGCCTTACCTAGAACCACCTCATGTTCTGGCCAAGAGCATGGCCTCTGCACTTTCCTCTACTCCCTACTTTCTTTCTCTCTCTCTCTCCTCAGATCACTCTGACTTGTCCTGCCTCCTTCCTGCACTCACTTTCTCTCTGCCCCTCCTCCTTCTCCTTGTGCCTCTCTCTCCCCTTCCTGCCCAAAGGCAGCGATTGCAGGGTTTAACTATATTTTTAGCAACCTTCCTCTGCCACATGATTCCCCAGTGCCGTGTCTGATCTCAGCAAAAGGCAGTAACTCTGACAGGATTGAATATCAGGTATGGGCATGAGGGGAACTCCTGAAGGAGAGGGAAGGGGGAGGGGGGAGGAAGAAAGAAGGCGGTAAAACAGACAGAGCTAGAAGTACAGAGACAGAAAGCAGACAGGAGGAAGCAGAAATGAGTATCCAGGAGATCTCTTCTTTCACACCTCCCCATCCTGAGAAAGTCATATTTGCAGTGAGAACAAAATTCAGTGGGCTTCCTCATTCTCTTCCCAGATACCAGGTGTCCAAAAGACTGAGTGACAATCATAAAGATGCCAGGAACTATGGTGAGATAGAACAAGATGGGTACACAGTCAGTGTTCTGAGACAATTTCTGTAAGTCCATGGTCCACATGAGAAGCAGCAAGTTCTAACAGAGAAGTCAGGCATCCCTGTAAACTGCTGAGCATTACAGCCTAATTGCAGCCTTCCCATGTGCCTTTATGGGGAATACTTTATACTTTTGAAGAATGTCACCAAACTGCTCTGTGTGTATTCAGTTATGGGTATATGCAGAAATTTATTCTACTTGATGCCTACTTTTCCATGGGCTAGAGCATTCAACAGCTTCTCCTTTCCACTTTGCCACTTGTTTCTCAGCCAGGCAAAAAAGCAATGAGCTCAGCCAACACCAGTGAGCTACCAGCCAGTGACAGGAATGAGAAGCACGTTCCAGCAACATGGTCTAGAGACACCTCCCAGTACTGTCAGTGTGTTGACTGTAACCATATGTCCTTTGATGGCTATTAATCAACTAAGAGCAGTGAGTTCAAGATCCTAGAAATTGTGTGCAAGAAAACAAGACCCCACATGCCTCAAAGACAGTCACTAAAGAGCTGTTATTAACTCCTTCTTCCTCCTCTTTTACACTGTCACGTCTCCAGTATAATGGTTTCCAAGCTTCTTACACTGCAGGATAAGAGATTTGCAGGCAGGGTGGGGGAGAGAAAGTGGCAAAACACCCTTCTTTTGGGTCCAGAGCGGTAGTCTCATTATTTCATTTTGCAGACCCCTGTAAAACATTTCCCTTGGAGGCTCATTTTGCTTTTTCTCAGTCTGAACAGTCCTTGAGAGTGGGGTACAAAGAAAGTCTCCAAGAGGAAGACATGCTTGATTTCCTCCATGAACCACCTCCCCACCTCCTCCAGTGTTTCTGCTAACAATATCCATATGGATATCCATTAGCAATAATATCCATACGGATATTGTTAGTCTGTACAACCCACACCTGGTGGCAGCCCAGGCAAGCTCTGAATATTTACAAAAACATAGAGGCTCATCTCTTTCATTCTCACCAGCCCTCACTTTACAGTCAATAAGGAATATTTCCTGGAGGAAGACTGTGTCCCATCAGTAGGACAAAACTTGTAATGAGCCACCTTAAACTCTTAAAGAAGAGTTTCAAGTGACCGTGTCTAGAAAATCAAAGAAGAACATGTGGATACCCTCATGGATTTCCATCATAAAGGCATTAACTGCTCCCAACCTATTGAGATGCTTTTGGAAGACCAATGTCACTATAGTTTATGTAAAAAATTATGCATAGCATTACTATATAGTGTATAAAATATAAAAAACCTGTATAGAATATAAGTATGCATCAAATATAGAAAACCTAAGGACCAACCAGAGTAAGTCTCAGCAAACGTCAAAGCTGTAATACAGCACCAGATCATCAGTTACTATTACATTTACTGGAGGACAACACTCATTGGAGCCACTGGAGAAAACTAATGGGAACCTTTACCCAAAGGTGCACTTTTCTAGCTCTTGTTTTTCAAGAGGCACAAGAATACCACATCAGAAATGTCTTCAGTATAAAAAAGAACCTCCTACTGCCAGCTAATCAAACAGTACTGTCTGTCTTGTATGATACTGTTGTGGAATTTCCATGGAAAATAATTATATAATTATAGCCTAAAGTAAGATGATCCTACCCTGAAAGGTTTTTTTCCAAGAACTGTCCCTCTCAGCCTCCAGACTGGCCCCAGCCTCACTCACCTCACCAATAAAAGCATGAAGGACCCTAAGGCCAACATTCACCAAATGGCTCTAGATGCTACTTGGATAAGAAACCTTTACTATGCTCATAAGGAGGACAACCCACAATAACCCTGTGCCCTCACTCATACTTTCCACAGTGCAATACACCTCATCCAGTGCACTAAATGGTAGAATGATAACTGTACAGATGAACCTGAATGATTATTATGCACACAGTGGTACATGTGTACACTGTAAGGATTTAGCTCTAAGGACATCTGCAGCTAAGGACCTAGCATTTATCTAATTCCCAGTGGGAGAGCACTTCTCATCAAACAATCTCTCTACCTCTGATCTCTCTGCCCAGATATTATCTACCAAGGAAAAGACTGAAAACTGAAATTCACCATTCCAGTGCGTGACAAAATATATGCCACCTGTAGAGATACTAGATTTATGTCACATTATTTCCCATGTCCTGAACACTAATCTTATCATGCTCCACAGCTTATAAATCACCCCTCTCCCTCTTTTCTTTAGGATGAAACCACTTCGTCAGCTCTCTGGGCGCTACTAACATCCTGTCTGTTCCACAAGATACCAATAATTTTTTGTCACAGCCCTGCTGACACCAGTCTAGTTAAATTCAAAGCAGCTACTCTCAACTTATACTTGCTTTGAGATCTGCTGCTTCTATTTCAGACTCAAAGAAGAGCTTATAGACACAACAGCTTGTCCACTTTTTCCAGCTGGCATAGCTGACCTAATCAAAGGTATTGTTCCAGCTCTACCTATTGTCTTGTCCGGGTTTTCAGATCAGCAGGGTCCCAAAAGGACAGAATACTGAGCGCACCCTGAAAAAAATCTGCCTTTCTGCACTGCTGCTGCCCAGCAACTGCTGTCAAATGTCCCCTATCACTTTACCTGTAACTTTCTACCACAGTTCTTCTTTACGTATTTTCTTTATTGCTCATCTGTCCTGCTTTCTACTACCAAGGTCTAGCTCTGCCTTTCTACCAGGACACAGCAATGTAGTACTGCTGTTGCTTGAGAGGTTACCAACAGACTCGGGAGACTAGCACAGAAGTGGAGGAAGATGTGAAAAAAGAGGAAGACGTAATTACCATCTTGCATTAGTCACAAACACAGATGACCTGTACGTATGGCTTGACTCCTCAGGTCCACCTAAGCCTCTTGAAAGGGCTCACAAAAGTTTCTAGACTGCCCCACAGCACACAAGAGGAAAGGTATACAACCTGCTCAGACACCAGTTTTTTCTTTGCATATTATAGGCCTTAGAGGGACTCCGAAGTGTGTTTCTGTGGTACTTCTTCAAGTAGGAAATCTTCACGACAGATGAAACTACAGCTACAGCCCAAATTAGGGTCTTAGGTGAGGAAAAAGAAAGGAATAGAAGTTAGAAAAACTCTCACCCAAGATGGGTCTCTTCTCCACTCAACCATCTATCTTTCTCCTTCCTCTTCCCAGTTTTCTCTCAGGTTTCCCTTTCTCTGACTTTATTTTTCTCTCCTGAATGGTTTTCATGATGCAGAAATAGAATTCCTGGCCTTCCCATCCTACTGCCTTTATAGTGAAAGCTCTGATAATATGGGGGGAGGGATGACTGAAGACTCACCTTTCTCTCATGGTCCTGTCCCAGGAGATTTATCACCTGAAATCCCAGTGCTGTTAACCAACAGTGACAAGATTCATGTTGTTCCCTGTGCCCTGCCCACACAATTATGAGACATCGTACCAACTTCTGAGCCTTCTGCTTATACTAGAGCCTTTTTTTTTTGTGTGTGTGTCTCTCTAGCAGATTCATCCTAAAAGATCTAGACCACTTCATTACCTCACTGCATACAAACCTTATAGCCCACCGCCAGACTGCAGCCTCCTCTGGAATGAAACACAAGGCCTATTTTTCAGCTGCCACCAGTACTGCATACACAGACTTACAGCAGATGGTGATGCAGAGCCCTCTACCACCCCAGAATGAAAGGAGTTGAATTTGTGGAGGCAGAGTTATTGTTACTCAGAACCATGCATGCAGAATAGAAAAGAAGCCATTTAAGAATAAAGAAAAAATAATATTCTGTGCTTAAGGGAACTCAGTCCAATAACGCTGTGAAGGAGATAATATAAAAGACAGGCTACAAAAGAAACCGTAAAGGTGAAAGGGAGAAGGGGAGTTTTGAAGGAGGAAGAGGAGAAAAATGACAAAAGGAGGACTACTTAACAGTAACAGAGGCTCTAACAGATAAACACAAAGGCAATAAGAGAGAAAGAAAACACAGAAGGACATGAGGGGATGAGATGCAGGACAGAAAGAAGTCACAGCAAGTGTACTTTGCCTCAAGCAATAGCTTCAGATGGAGTAAAAAAGAGTGAAAAGGCAGGAAAAAGACTTCAATAGACATATGATAAGGCACTGTCTTGTAGATGAGAACAAGGTGCTTGAATGGGACATTTTATTACACAAGATACCCACAGAGGCTTCAAAGAGCTACAGGAGGCAATTGGAGCTTTGGGAGAGAAAGTATGCTGTGAAAAGGGTTAGGAGGAGGGATCGAGACTGGGAGAAAAGATGGCTTTTATACTGAATGAAAGAAATAGACCATGGACTAAGGCTTGAACAGTAGCAAAAGACAGAAATTTAAGCTGTACGGGAGTGTATTGCAAGCAAGGCCAAATATGGAGAGATGATGACAGAGAACTCTCAAAGAACACTTGAAAGAAGGGTTGAGTAAGAAGTAGAAAGAAAAAGTCTGGAAAGTTTAAGGGCTTTCATCATGGAGAAATAACAATATAATATGACGATATTCAAGAGGACATGTACTGACTAATACTAGACTGAATAGAGCAGAATTGACAGAAACAGGGCAGATTTTGAGAATCATCAGCTTTTGATAACTCAAATAGGGAGATGGTGATGTTACCAGAGGAAAGGCAGAATGGGAAAAAAAATAGATCTCACAATTGAAAGCAGATAAATACTTATGGGAACACAGGGACATGAAGGAGCCATTGAAGTAGATGTTGGAATAGATGAACTTGGAAGGAAACTTGAACAGATCATGATATGACATGATGACATTGTGGTACGACATGATAGACATTATGATATACCATGACTTGGCAAAACCCAAACGAGCTTAAAAGGGGCAGGCTTATGTCCCAGTTCCAGAAACAATCCAACTATCACAGTCTGCAGAGACCACTTTGTGAATTTACCCCAAAATCAAATGAAACAAAGCCATACCTATGTTGATGCTGGTACCTAAGGTAAACTACTTGTTAATTTGAGGTTGTCTTATCTTACATTACCGTGTGGTCACAGTTTGGAACTGAGAGCAAAAAGAACAAGCAGAGAGAACTTAAACAAACCCAGAAGCAAGAGCAAGATGCAGAAAATCAGATGAAAGAGAAGATAGCTAAATTAGGTTTTGTAAATGGATCCCAACTCATCCAGAACTTTACGGTGGATCTGAGGAGTTGTCCTGGTGATCTCTCAGGTCAAGACCAGCAGGCTTCAAAACTCAAAATAGAATAGTCTTCACTAGAATAAAAATAAGATTATTTGATTTTTTTAAAAAATAGAGAAAACTTAAGCATGTAGATCAGGAATAACAGAAATAAATACATAGTTTATACACAACTCCCCCGCACCCACTACGACCTTGGTTGCAATTAACTCGGTGACCTTCTGAGCTGCTAAAATTTTGTGCTTACACTCCATTGCCTAGGAGATTGTTTCCGCACCTCCACAGCTCGGATGGCTCCTCCCCTACAGCTGCCCCTCTTCTTAAATTGCAACCCTCAATTCCCTCAGTGACTCCCTATCCCACAGTACTCTGTAGCCTCTATTAAATAATTTCTTCCTTGCATATGCTCAATGGCTTTCCAAAGGAAGAGCTATCTTGCTGGTGGGGTAGAGATCTGATCATCTCATCTTAGAATAAACTGAGAACAAATCAAATAGGCACAGTGTGCATGCAAGTATCAAAAAGTTAAAACAAAAAAAAAAGGTAAAATTAGATGGCTGAGAGGCAGAACACTTTTTATAACAGTATTATGCACCCAAAAGCAGCCAAAGTGAATAAGAACTAGCAAACAGTGAATGAACTATTTGAAGTGGGTTCAGAGGTTTTCTTAATTTCTTGGAGAATAATGTTGCATCACAAGTATTCTCTGAAGTAATCAGCTTGAAGCAATTTTTAGCAGAAGAGACTAAGGAACATCTAGGAAATACAGGTTCATCCTTAATGATCAAAACATATTAGGGATGCTTCTAAGCTTGTGAATTTGTTATTATTTCAGGACAGAGAATCTACAGCCTCTCTAGGAAACTGCTCCTTACCTGTATATCTAGATGATGAGCTCTGATTGCAAATGGTGAATGTTCGTTAATAAGTCACCTGCACCATGACCTGTATGTTGTTGTCAGCTAAAACCATCCTTGAGAGATCCTAGGCACCGTGTGGTAGATAATTTGTGCCTTTCTTCCTCTCCTTTCTGTAGATTGCTTGTTGCACAAGTAAAATGAATAATTGCACATCCAATCTGTCAATCATGCTATCATGCTATTACACCAGCAGCATGACTGACATCATAAGTGTGGAAAGAAAAAGCAGTGATGAGCTATGTAGAACTGGGCTGGCACAGGCTGTGTTAGGGCTCCTGGTTTGTGTTGGACTTGGCTAATTTCAAAAGAAGAATGCTCCCTCTTATGTAAGCCGTGGCCAACTAGGAAAAAATGTCATCATAGCTGGAAAATTTAGGAGGAGAACTGGCTTATGAGGCAAAATTATTTGGACTGAGATGAAAAGGGAAGGTTTCAAGGACATGTTAGGGGTATGCCTGAGCTGGGGTTGGGCAAGAAGAAGGGATCTTGAGTATGGACAGGTATCTCCAGGAGGTCATGGCTAGGATTAGAGGTATGCAAGGAAAGAAATAATTTATTTCGTTTTCCTGATACATGTTCAACTTTCAAATGCTTGAAAAGTCACTTCTTTGAGGCCCTAGAATCTATTGATGTCTCTGAGTGGGTGATCACCCTAATGGTTTAGGGGACTTAAGGAGCAGATTGGTTGCAAAGGACAGTCCTAATTTGTTAGGTACTGGAACTAGTGATAAAGAAGCTTGATGCAACAAAAAATTAATTTTCATTCAGCTCAGCTCTCCATTCCAGCTGATGCATGGCCACATGAATGTTAGAAAAGAAGGGGTCAGGAACACACCTAGAAAGGAGGAAAAGGGCTGTTTTTTCTGATTGCAGCAGAGACATAAGCAACCATAAACCTTTTCTCAGTAACACTCGGGTCTTGCTTACATTTCAGACTTCCATCATTATTAGAACAAATGCTATAAACTACTCATATGAATTCCATGGTACTGGTTGCTGACTGTACTAGTGTGTCCTGTCCTGTCTCAGCTAACTGAAGTAAATGATGTCAATGTAAAAGTCATAGCACAGACATCTTATCGCTACCATTAAAGACTTTTAAATACTTAATTTACTATAAAATTTATACCAGTAAATCTTGTACAATTTTGACTAGGCTTCAATTTTCCTTCTCCTTCACCCATCCAAATGCAGATACCCATAGAAAAACACCTAACGCTCCTGCACAGAAAGGTTCTGGCCCATTTGCCATAAAACAACCCTCGGTGGTAGTAGTAAGAGATAAAGACAAAGGTAAACAGAGAGAAGACAGTCGTTCTCTTGGCAGCCAGAGTAATAAATCCATCACAAATGAGGAAAAAGCAATTCCCCTGTGGCAATAACTTCTCCTGTTATCACTGGCTGCTGATACAGGGATGATAATGAGAGTAAGCATAACATTCACTGGACTCCCTCCCTCTTTTATCAGGCCCCTGCTTTGACTTGTAGGGAAGTGTTGGGGGAAGGGAAGAACTGCATCGAGCAAGTGCATCCAGGCTGAAGTACTGGGTCGCACTTTAGCATGAAGGCTGCAGAAAGTCTTTTCTCTGTGGAATTCATTAAACTAAAGCTGCCGTATACTTACCAGCAAGAGCCAATTTTGACTGTCACAAGGAGAAAAAGGTGCAAAAAGTACCCCAGGGCCATAAGGGAGCAATAATCTCCAGATGTCAGAGAGACAGATAGACTAGTATTTCAAGCCCAGGACAAGATAAGTGAGCAGAAGAAAGTGCAAGAACTGCCCCACGAATGGCATTGTATCCCAGGGCTGACATTTAATGTTCATGCCATCTAAAAATATTAAACCTGGAACAGGAATCCAGGGAGGGGCTGTAGATCAACAGTAGAAGCTACTGACCAAAGTCAGGAGTGGTGGAGGGATAATGGCCAATGAAAAATAAGGCACAGATATTAAATGATGGGATCTATTCCAACTTTCATTTAACTTGAGAACTGAACTAAGTTCTATAAGCTGCTAACTCAGATTGTTTATGAGAAATTACTGATTTTTTGATGCCATGTTTGTATGTTTAAAAACATTGCTTACAGTCTTGCTCGTGCATTATTTCATGTTCAGGGTCAGCAAAAATCACTGATAGTATTTGTGGTATCTTATTCAGACACAGTCCTTGGTTTGGGCATAAATCATTTTTTGTCTATCTGTATCAGAGTCATATTCTATTCCACAAGTAGTATTATGTCTATAGCATATTTTGACAGGGATCAGCCAGAAAACAAAAAAAAAAGCAGAGATGGTCCTTGTGAAATTTTTCAAATCCTGCTCCCTCTCCTGCTTGTCCTTGTGTCAGGGTGAGAGTTGTTGCTCTCTGCCAGGTGCACTAGTTGGACTAGGGAACTTTACCTAGTCCACAGGTTTTTGGGTATTATGAGGACCATCAGCTCACACAAGTCTGCAGGCTCCTCAGACCCATCATGCTGAGGGACCAGCTGTGCCACCTGGTGAAGACTCATTACTCTGGGAAGAAGATGCAGCATTGCAGATTACAGCCCTATCTTCATCAGTGAGGGCCCTGTTCAAGGAGGGAAGGGGACCTACAGGGCAGAGTACTTGCCTGTACCAGGGGGACCATAGCTCTGGCTACAGAGCTTGCTGGTATACAGCACTGCTGGTACCACTGGCACCACCACTGCTGGCCAGAAGGTTCCTCAACCGCCTTTTCTCTCCCTCCAAGCGGAACAGCTCAAAATCCCACCATTAAACCCCATGGGATGGAATGAAGGTCTCTGTAGGGGCAGGGTACTCTCCTTGCTTTGGGCAGGAGGGTTCTCCACTGTGTTCCTGCAGGAGACCATCTTGGCAAGATAACTGTACTTTGTGGCAAGACTGCTCGGACAGACATGTCTGCCTATACAATCTCATACTGAATTTTGCCACACTGATCATTACAACCCTGTCCTCTCTTGACCTGTAGTCTTGAATGCTGGGGAACATGATCATTGTACTAAATCAGCTGCTGCACATTCAGATCTGCTTGGAAGTGCATTAACGTCTTTAATATCTGTGTTCTGATACCACATCTGCAATGTCATTTTGTCAGGATGCCTTCCTTAGCAGTATCAGTTACTTCTTTCTGGCCTACTGGCCATTTTAACATGAGCATTGTAGGACCTGTGGAAAGACAGGGCCAAAGGCTTTGGGAAATGCTGTGCGCTTGGCTGTCTTGCCACAGCTACACATAAATATGGCTGCCAGCAGAAGGATGTGGCAAAAGGGCAGCTGTAAGAGGAGGTTTTGGAGCTGGATGGGTGTTTGCCTGTGTTGCGATCCATCTTTCTACAGTGAGTGTTGGGAGAAGTGGGATAAGCTGTAGGATTTGGAAGTTTGCTTGTCCTGGCGTGTTTTTTTTTCTGGTCATTCATGCAGCTCCTTTGGGATACAGATCATACCACATATTTCCTCTACACCTTGGAGAAAAAGAGGGTTCTAGGAAGCATATCATCTGCATCCTGGCAGAGGACAGCACTCTATTTAAGGATCTGAAGCAGATGAAAGAAGGACTGAGGGCTTTCTATGTGGACCTGTTCTCTTTAGATACCAATATTATGTCCTTCAGTAAACTCCATGTCTTCTGGAAATGTTTCCCTTTTTGGACAAATTTCTTAATTGATTAAAAGGCTTCTTCATTTTTATATGGTTTTCTCTTTGATCCATTCCAGTGGATTTTTTGACCCTTGTTGCTTCCACAGATTTAGTGACTCCAAGTACATTGTGGTCATTATGAAGTACTGGTTTCAACTAAGAAGTTGAATTGTTTGGTGCATTCCACATCCCAATGCGACATTTGCCCAGCGTATATGGGGGTCATTGCGGTTTTTTGTTACTTCTGTAGTTTCTGTCCTAGCTGTCTGTCTGATCTCAATCAACATATCACGACGTTGCAGTTTAGGTTCAGAAGGTGGTGATGCAGATCCAACACTATACACTTTCTATTTAGGTCTGAAATTTCAACCTATTCTGATGTTGAGTTCATTAGTTTGATCCAGGTTCTCATCAGCATATAGTACTACTCGATCACTAGTATGGTTTACCTTATCTTTCTGCCTATTTTGTGTTCTCTTATTACAATTTCCCATTGATTGTCTGCCACAAAGTTTTTAATATGCCTGGTGTATCTCCTGTTAGGACAAGAGACTGGTCCTACATGTTATTTTTCGTAATTCTAACATTTGCACAGAAGTAGGTATACCACTGCTTTGGTTCTTGTTTTGGTACTCTATTTAAATTGGACCATATTTCGTTTCTATGTCTAATTTGATTGTTCACAGACTCTGATCTGCCCTGCACTTGAGGATACAGAATTTTTGTAACTTTACTATCCTTCATAAAAATGACCTGAAGAAAATATGCTTTTGCACCTGTTATCTTCTCTTAAATGTTCAGTCCAAAAGTGTGCTGATAACCTTCCTAATGTTCATCATCAGAAGCCTGATTCCCGCAGCTAGTCTGTCCCTTCTGTACAAGGTCACTCTTTACAACAGTCTGTATCAAGAAGCTGGATTACAAAACAATTTTCTCTTCCTTTCACGGGGTTTGAGCAATCATGTGACTGAGAGGTGACCAAGCTGGATTGATGGAAATCTAATTGTTCTGATGGGTGAGATATCTGTTCAATCAATGGCCTGAGCTAATTTAACATTGCAGCCATGGGCATTAGATCCACCATGACAGGGGCAGTAGGAAAGCATGTCCAAGAACAGAGGGAAGAAAATAAGTCTGTCCCTTTTCGCAGCTACCTGCCATTAGATTATACTACAAACCCATACATTTTACTACAAACCCAAACACACTGATCTGGGAATGGGAAAGTGGGGAGAAGGAGAGAGAAGCCTGCACTCGTAAATAGCAGTTGTGTTGGAAGTGGAAAAAAACAGAGGTTCTGAAAGAATGAAAAATCCTTGTGGAAGGATTTGGAAAGGGTGTGCCACAGTATCTTAGGGTGTTTTGTTAATACATTATACTAACATTATACTATGTACTTCCTATAAGGATATGAGGTGGCTGAGTAGAATATAAAAAGAAAAAGGCTGGAAGAAACAGCGCATCAAGAAATAATAAGCAAGCTATACTCAGTGAATCTCTTGCTACCAGCTGAGGATATATGAATTTCCTCCCTATCTTTCCTATGACTGGCACTTTTGAAGGAAAAGGTCAGTTCAATACTTGTCCAACCCCTGGGGTTCTGTTCCATAAGATGCTGCTGAGATGAAGAAGTGGGGCAGAGCTCACAAGGGTTGACCCAGTAGGGCACTTTGGGCAGTTGTTGGTGCTGCCTCACAAGTTTAAACCGTTGTGATTCATGCTTCAAGGGCAGTGTTTCTTTAATACAGTTATGTCTACAGGTACCCTACGTAGCATTCAAGCAGTTTCCCACAGTGATGGAACAGTAAAAGTAAAGCATAAGGGTGGCATGGGCTAGAACAGAATGGAGAGTGAGAGGTACCATGGGGAAGGACTACTTCTTGCAGATACTCTGTCTCTTTCTGTGGACTTGTGGCGAAGAGCTACTAGTCAGGCTGGAATAGCCGACACTACCTAAGCCCTACACAGAACAGCCTGCCTGTCACACCTGCATAATCAAAAGCCAGTAATGTATTAGACCTTGAACTTCTTAGTTTTCCTTGTTCCACATTTCCAAAGTCTCTAGTCTGGTCTTTTGTCTTTTGGTGTAATGNAAAAAAAAAAAAAAAAAGGAACTCTTTAAGGGTCATGGGATAAGAGTAGTTCAGACTGCTTTTGAAAGGTAAGGAAGCTGGGTTAAAGAAGACAGAGCACGCAGTAATTCAAGATTTTCCAGTGTTGGCCTGAAGCTTCACAGCTGCCTCAAAATTGCGAGCGGCACAAAGAAGGGACAGTCACGTTCCCTTCCTTGCACCAGCTCTGTTATGTCTGCCCTTAGCATGGTGAAAGGTAAACTGATGGAAAAACATTCATGTCTTTATGCGGGTAACTTCTCAGTGGTGTGCTCTGAATGAGTTCACCACAGGTCAGGGAAGCAGCATTTAAGTAAGAAGCTGTTACATGTGGTGGTCAATAGATCATCTCAGCTACAATGTACACCCTCACATGAAACATTAAAACACACGTTTAGGCAAGGGGAGAACTTTATTTATCCCTCGTGTAATCTTCCCAACAGAAAGATTTTCATGCACCTCTGGAATAAAGTTCCTACACCACACTGGCGGTTTCTTCTGTCACTACTATGTTGCACAGCTGTGATGTGTTTAATCTTGTATTTGCGTTTACCATTCCTGGAAAGCTTAGATAAACCTACAGTTCCATTACCCTAAGGGCCTGGAGCACTATGGACTTCCAATTAAAGGAAATGAGATTTCCAACATGCCCTATTTCTGCATGGAATTGGAACGAAAAGCAGCATACTCATACACTAAGTGCCTTGTCCTCTACCTCTGATAATAAACTTGATGCCAAGCAGTGTAATATAAAATACCTCTCTGGTCTTGAAAAGGGCTCACAGTTTGTTGGTAAGTTATTCAGAGGAGTAAATACAAAGGCTGACCGAAGAATTGTTTAAGGACCTTAACGGTATGACTGAGCAATAAAACGACAGATGAAACAGTCACAATAAACGATGACTGGGAAGAGGAACAGATGTTCTAGCTTTGCATACACAAGAATTGTCCAACTGATACTATTAAAGCTGACTTCTACTATTTAAGAATAAGGTCTTGGGGTTAAACAGAACGGTCATAATAATGACTCCCTCAGTATTTTTTTAGAACCATGGTTTAAGTAGTAGGAAAATAAGACTACATAAAATGCAATGTGCCACTACATCTTGAGTAATACTTGCATTTCTATTTTCCCCAATCTCAAAAAGAATATATTAGAACTGAAAGAGTTTCAAATGATGGTCAAAATCATGAAATTATGAAAATGTATGAGGAACAGCTAAGCACTCTGAGTGCTTTGGTTAATTACAGAATTGCAGAATATTTGAGCTTTGGATGTGACACCTGCATCTCATCCAATACCATGCTCAAGCAGTGTCAGCTGGAGCAGGTTGCCCTGAAGTATGTCCAGGGCATGTCAATATCTCCCAGAATGCAAATTCTACAACCTCTCCAAGCAACCTGTGCCCGTGCTCAATCACAGCAAAAAAACTCTTTCCTTATGTTCAGACAGAATTTATGCCCATTCCATCTTGTCCTGTCACTGGGTGCCACTGAGAAGAGTCTGGCTTCATAATCTTCAGTCATCAGATTACAAGTTCCCCTCTGAGCCTTCTCTTCTCCAGGCTAAACCGTCCCAGTCCTCTCAGTCTTTCCTCATATGAGAGATGCTCCAGTTTCTTCATCATCTTTGTGGCCCTTTGAAGAACTCACTCCAGTAGCTCCATGTCTTTTGCAGTGGGGAGCTCAGAACTGGACACAGGACTCCAGATGTGGCCTCTCCACAGCTAAGTGGAGGGCAAGGATCACCTCCCACAACCTACTGGCAACACTCCTAATGCAGCCCAGGACACCAGTAGCCTTTTTTGCAACAAAGGCACACTGCTGACTCATGTTCAACTTGGTGTCCACCAGGACCTCCAGACCCTTTTCTGCCTAGCTGCTTTTCAGCTGGTCAGTCCCTGGCATGTACTGGTGCATTGGATTATTCATCCCCAGCTGCAGGACTCTACATTCCACTTTGTTGAACTTCATGAGGTTCTTCTCTGCCCATAACTCCAGCTTGTCAAGGTCCCTTTGAATGGTAGTGCAACCCTCTGCTGTATCAACCACTCATCCCAGTTTTGTATTATCTGCAAATTTGCTGAAAGTTTACTCAGTTCCATCATCTAGATAATTAACGAAGATGTTAAACAGTACTGGATCCAGTGTCGACCCTTGGGGTACACCACTAATGACTGGCCTCCAGCTGGCTTTTGTGCTACTGATCACAACCTTTTGAGCCCTGCAGTTCAGTCAGTTTTCAATTCATTTTGAGCTCCACTTGTCTAGCCTGTACTTAATCAGCTTGCTCTGAGGATGTTGTGGGAGACAGTGTCAAAAGCCTTGCTAAAGTAAAGATAAAACCAAACCCACTGCTCTCTCTTCATCCACCAAGCTGTCATCTGATCAGAAGGCTATCACATTGGTTAAGCATGATTTTTTGCCTTCATAAATCCATACTTGCTACTCCCAATCACCTTCCTGCCCTTCATGTGTCTGGAAATGGTTCCCAAGATGAGTTGCTCCATCACCTTCCTGGGGATTGAGGTGAGGTGGACCAGCCTGTAGTTTGCCTGGCTTCTTGCCCTTTTTGAAGATAGGAGTGACATTTGTTTTCTTCCAGTCCTCAGTAAGATAATCGAGAGTGGCCTTGCAATGAAATTGACCAACTCCCTCAGCACTTGTGGGGGCATCCATCAGGTTCTATGGACTTGTGTATGCCCAGTTTGTTTAAATGTTCCCTGTCCTCATCACCTTCCAATGAAGGTCCTCGCTCTTTGTCACCTGGTCCCCTGTCCCTTTAGCAGAGGGCTCACATTTTCCGTCACCTTGTTTTGCTGCTGATGTACCTGTAGAAACCATTCCTGTTGCCCTTCATGTCCTTCACCAGATTAAACTCCAGATGAGCTTTGGCTTTCTTAACCTCATCCTCGCACACTTGGCCGGTGTTTCTGTATTCCTCCCAGGTCACATGACCCTCCTTACACCTTTCTGTGTTTGAGTTTAGTCAGGAGCTCCTTGTTCATTCATGCAGGCCTCCTGCTGCCTTTCCTTGATTTCCTGCTCATCAGGATGGATCATTCCTGAGCTTGGAGATGATTCCTGTATGTCAACCAGCTCTTTTGGACCCCTCTTCTCTTCAGGGCCATATACTGTGGGATTCTTCCATGAAGATCCCTGAAAACCCAAAGACTGCTCTCCTGAACTCAAGGATTGTGATCTTGTTTATACTGTTTCTGCCTCTTCACATCTTGAGGCTGGCCCAGACCTTCACACCCCCAACCAGTCCTTCCTTGTTTGTAAGTATCAGGTGCAGCAGAGCACCTCCCCTTCCTGTCTGCTTGATTATCTGTGTTAAGAAATTTTTGTCAATGCACTCCAGAAACCTCCTGGGTTGCTTGTGCCCTGCTGTGTTGTTGCTCCAGCAGATTGCTTCCAGGGACTGTGAACATGAGGCTCTTTCAGTTGTCTGAAGAAAGCTTCATCTAATTCTTGAGTGTCTTTGCAGAACTGTGTTCTGTACCTAGACTGACTACATACTCAAAAATGGGTAGTATTTTTCTGTAGCTGTTAAAAGGCAGTAATTTATTTTTAAGAGTTAAATATTTTATCAGCTTCTGTGAGTGATCTTCAGGCAAATTCTGTCCTCTTCAGTGTCCCAGTAGAGCTTTGGGTAGCTCCAAGTCTCAGGTTATAGACTTCCATAGTCACTATGGTAGTTTACACAAGATCAAAGAATGTGTATGCTAGACTATGCGCCGTTAAGACTAATTGGCCTAACTTCAATCTGAAGGGCTGAGTTGAGGGTCCAGAAGGTAATGTACTTTAAACACTGTGATTCCTCACATCATCAAATCAGAAAAGAACATACCGCATGTAAGTTGTCAAGAGTTTTTAGAGCTGCAGGTAATGGCTTTCTTTGAAAAGGTGTAGGTGCCACTCAGACTTGCATTAGCACGGTGCAATAAATACAGTGAAGTTGCTTTGTGTTCTTAGGTACTTTTAGAATCTACTCTTAATGCCAATAGCTGACAGTCAAACATTCCTGATCCACGACCTTTTATAAATATTTTGTGGAAACGGGTGACTGTCAATCCCAACAGTCACTTGGTTCTTTTAAGGACACATAAGAATCAACAACTTCGCCAGAAGGCAGGAATTTGTTGTAGAGATATATGGCTCCATTTTAACAATGTGAGCAAATCCTTTAACCCTGCCTATATCCTTAGCAATGTCCAAAGACTGAAGTGTCTGTTGCAGTAACAACTTGTGGAGGATCTCTTTGCTACTCCTATGGTCAGTGTGGAGACTTGTATCCTTGTCAGATACAAAAGCATAGTATGCCCTCACATGCAGATAATCAGCAATGGAATCTGATTCCCCAGCAGTTCTAAGTCACTTTACAGTAAATGAAAACCCTTTAAATAAGCAGGTTCAGATAAGGTAGTCTCCAACATTAATAGCCTATGTCTGTCCTCCAGCTGTGTTAACAAGAGGAGTTAACGGAGATATCATTGTATCATGCAGATCTGTGGAAACTGTTCTATCAATACTAACAGCAACTTCAGCAGCAACTTCCTGCTACTTCACTAAAGAAAGCATTGACAAAATAACTTAATTTTTACATAGCATATACTGCCAGCTTCTCTCCAGCATGCCTAGGTTCTTTGCTGTGATTTTGTGGAGATTTACAACGGTAGCCAAGTTTACCTTGAGGTATTTGCTGTACATTTCTGTATTGATGCCTCAAGTACTGTACTTTGTATGCCACCTGCTGTACAGCTTGGGCAGTAACCTCTGTATTCCAGTTGCCCCTCTACTACAGTTGTTGACAATTTTGCTAGCAACAGGTCTAACTTTTTGAAATACCAGGAATTATTAGTACATGATCTTTCCACTGACCCCCCCACGCCCACGCCCCAAACTTGTCTGAAATAATTTAATCTGCTCTACTGCCAAATTAGCGTGCAAGTATCAGCTGTCAAAACAATGATGTACTTTCTTTGTCCACGTGAAAAAGCTTACAGCATGCAGCTACCCTATTAGGTTTCAAACAAATGTGGGATGCCCCCTTATGCCATTTACACACAAGCAGGCTATTTTACTTTTTACAGCACAATGGCAAGAGTTAGACTGATCAGCCTGCTGCCACCCCTTGGCATTTATTTGCTTGGACAGGAGGTCTGTACAGTTTGTGGAAAAGCTTAAGTTTTATTGCATTATAAGTAAGGGACACATAGCTGGACAGACTCACTGAAATATAATGATATTCTTACTGCTACTGTGCAATAGTTGTGACAGCTTTCTCAGGAACAGACAACTGCAGTGCTGAGGGACACCACCACTGCTCTTCAGCTAGCTCCTGCTGTGCAAGATCTCCACTTTGCAGCTGGACACCTTGGATTGTTTGGAAATAACATATTAAAACATATAATTCTGGACACCTTTGTGACAGAACCCAGTACCTGAATGAGGCTGGAAATGGGTGAAAAGAATGTTTTCCTGTGAGCAGCAGAAAAGGCTTCTTGCAGCACTCTGCCAGGACTGTGCGGTCTGGGGTAAAGGGCCTTGCAGGGAACCTCCAGCTGTGAGGCTGCAACTGCTCCCAGCCAGGCAGGGTAGAGCTGACTGGCAGGCAAACCCTTTGGTGCTGTTTCTGCTGCATGTTAAATCAAACTTTCTCCATGGGAAAAGCATTTAGGTCAGTAATAAACAGCACTGGCATGCAGCTGTTGTTGTCACCTCAGGAAGTCTTGCCCAGGTTGTTGACTGGAGAGGCTGAAGGAAGCAGGTTTACTCACCCCAGAGAAGAGGAGGCTGAGGGATGTCTATTTACTGTCTGCCACTAGCTAGAGGGAAGGTATAGACAAGACGGAGCCAGGCTCTTCTCAGAGAGGCACAGGGAAAGCGCAAGAGGCAACAGCCATGACTTGCAACAAGGGAAATTCCTGCCTGAGCAGGGGATCGGACTGGACACTGGCAGATGTCCCTTCCTATCTAAATGTTTCTGTAACTCTCTTCTTTTCACTTTGATAGAGACAAAACCAAAATACTGGCATACAAACTTAGATTATTAAAACTATGAAGACCAGGTCTGCTAGCAATACAAACTGGAAATGAGATAATTTCTCCAAAAAGCTGATAGGTCTCACAGTGGAGCTTATGGCCACAGAAAAAAACACGAACATTTCCTATCCCCATGTTTTAAACAGGTAGGGCAGCTCTGAACATCTGTCTCTGCAGTGATGGACAGAGCACTACTTCATTGTTTGGTGAAGATGTTCTTACATAAATTATTTGCAAACAGGGTGGACTGGAGAGCTATGAACTCATGATTTGTCTCTAGGGCCTGGCACTCTGGAGAAGTAGATCTATAGTCAAACCACCCTTTAACCTGCTCCTAATCCAGAATCAATGACCGCCATGTATATTCCACCTTACTAAAATCTTAAAAATAAAATTCCTGTTACTTTACAGAATCACAGAATGGTCAGGGTTGGAAGGGACCTCTG
>RSEF01000001.1:94568614-94596186 GCA_003993805.1 Himantopus leucocephalus
GTGCCTTTCCACAGGGCTGCTCTCCAGGAGGTCAGCCCCTAACTTGTACTGATGCATGGGGTTAAAAAAGCTAGTTGTTAGTAGGCCTGTTTTCATTTTTCTTTTCCTCAGCCTTCCTCCTGGCATGCCTGGTGGCACTGGAAACATGCTGTTACTCACTGGGATTCTGAAACTGGCCCAACTCCTGGGTATGAAAGGTTCAGGCACAATCTCATGGCACAAAAGCAGGAGGCCTATTTGCCCAGCGACTGACTGAGGTTACAGAAGAGGAGCACTACTGTGTGTACATTGCAGAGGAATGCCTCTCAACTCCCCAGGCTTTTGTACTATGCAGCCAGGACAAGACCCTATCACTGATTTCTGCAGAGAATTTCTGACAAGGCAAGGCATTAGTTCTGTGATCCTACTTACGGGAAGTGGGGAGAGAAATTAATGCAGATGTTCAAACATGCCTATAGAACTGTGTCAGTAGATGCCCAAGCAAGGGGAAGTAGATGGCAGGGTGGATATACTGGATAAGTGAATAGGAAGCCTTTAGCTTCAGTAGATGTTAAATTCCAGTCTGACTTATGGGAAGATAGGCAGTAGACTTCTTTTCACCTCTGTTAGTTTCAGCAGAGGCCAGCCTGTGAGCCAACAAGTACTGCCAGTATATAAGAGGTGACTTTCTCCCCTCAAAGACTGACTATAAGAAGCTAAAATTGTTCTGTAATAGCAGTAGGTGATGCTTCTAAACGCCTGCACTTTTAATCGGACAGCAAGAAACTGAAGAATTCCTTTCTTTCTTTTCTATTGTCATTGTCAGCAGCCTACATCTTGCCCTGTAGAGCTTGGCACTGTATTAATCTGCATCTTTTGTCGTCTCCAGCTTTGGAATTAGCAACAGAAATCTGCACAAGTGATCTTTCTCACGACCTCAGTTCTCCCAGTCTCTTCTTCCTTCTAACATTACCTTCTGTATGATTGACATCATCTTCAAAAAGAAAAAAAGGAGAGGGGGGCTGTGGAGAGTCTCCCCACTGCCTTGGGACAGCACAGGGAAAGGGTCACATGGGATATTTTTAGAACAGAATCCAATGGCAGTGATGTGAGGAAGGCGCAGAGAAAAACACAGCTGTGAAACCTAACACTTGGCTTCATATATACTGAGAGCAGGAACAGCAGAGAAACAAACTGAGGAGACGCAGCAGATGACAAGAGTGAGAAAAAGCTATGTGAGGATAACAAGAGCATGGTAAAAGAGTAAGTGACAAAGAGGCAATGAACACCTGGGAAAGAAATGGCTAAAAGAGAATATGGGAGAGAAATAGCAAAAGGCTGAGCCAGGAGGAGAAAAATTTAATAAAGTGGCCATGTTATATAAATAAGCAGTTACTTTAATCACAGAAGGGATCGAAGGACAAGAAATGGCCGGCTGACTCATCAGCACTCTTACGTAGATGATTTGTGACCTTGAAGGGTGACCAGCAACTACCCAGTCTACCATTTCTCCTCATCCCAAGGTCTAAGGGCTTCATAAGTGACTTAGGTTTTGGATTGTGACACTGCAATTGATTTTCTAAATCAGAGGAAAATAGCAGACATTCCTAGTCTTTGAAGCCAGGTGACTGTCTTTTACCGTCTGTCTTTTACTACTGACCAGCATGCCCAGAGAGCAGTGACTGCTTTATGTATGAAAACTGACGTACATAGTAGTAGTTTGGAAGTGCTCTCTGCTACAGTTCACTCACTAAACAAGAAAGAACTAACATGACTGAGTACATGGAGTGGATAGCGGTAATGATGATACTTGGTAGGAGTATGCTCATAAAGATAGCATTTTAAGGTGTAACTTGCTAAGACACTCAAGTCCCAAAAGTGTCTGGGATCCACTTGAGGCACCTACATCCAGAATTACAGTCCCTTGTTCACATGCTACCTAATCCTTAGAGCTATTCTTCATTTTTCATGTTTTGAGAAATAATTCATCCTTCATCAAGTTTAGTGATTCAGCATCTACTTAGCACTGATGCCTGGATTAGATCCAGCAAATAGCTGCTCTCAGTAACTAGCTGCTACTCTGCCTGTCATCCCTAAGGACTTGAGTATATGGTCATTCTCTAAGAATTCCTAAATTTACCACTGCCTCTATAATGAAATAGGTTGTAGCATAGTTGCCTCCTTATCGTAAGGCTTATCTGGGGTGTGGGTGGCATGAATTCAATTTAAGGAACTAAGCATTTTGGGTTTCTCCATGCAGACACTTGAGGGATCAAACAGCTACCATTTATTACACAATCCTGTCCTGTCCAGAAGCCAAAAAAGCTCAGTGGCAAATATTTGGGATAAATTTACGAATAAATTAAGATCATGCAGTACATTGTCTTGCTTTCTCTCCTGAAGAGCTATTTAGTAATGTACAAATGTATTGTCAAAGAGGACTTGCCTTACCCTAAGTTATACAGATTATGCTCTTTGAACTCAAGAAATTTAAAATCAGTTGTGCCTTCCCACAAGCATCATGGGCAGTCTGGTTCTGAACTAAAGAATCTAAACCCAAAAATTCTAGAGATTGATGAGTTTGTTACAGTTACAGAAGAAATATAGCCATTTTCCCGAAGTAGCATACTCATCTTTTGCTGTCTCATGCTCTCTTCTTTACCTTTTGTTCAGTTTTGTAGTATTTCCTTACAGTTCAGTACCGCATGCATTTTGATCAACTCAGAAACAAACTCAGTTTGAATTTTTGATTTCAGAACCCAACTCGTTCTCCCTCCACAAACCTTACATGTTTGTATACTGCACAAGTGGGCCGCTGCAATCCCATTATGTCAGGTATTAGGCCCAGTCTCAATGCCCTAGTGTTGGTGCTACTTGATTCTGACACTGGGGATGCTACTTTTTTGTGTTGGACTACAGAAAACCAGGCCAACAGAGATGAAATATTTCATAATCCAGCTTTTCCACTGTAACGATTGGGTCATTCAGCAATGTTAATAATTGACAAGTGATAAATAGTGTTCTTAGTAAAACGCTGTTTAGTTGAGGGCACATGCTTTTGATGTGCCTACGTGGAGCACTAAGAATTTACATCCATTACTTAAGTCTGGATTTGAAATCAAGCTTTCAGTCATAAAGGGCTGTATGGTCACACAAAAGAGCATACAATTCTTCATTCATCTGCAAGACATTACGTCATACACAAGAGCAGGGCTTAGCAGCAGCAAATGTTGGACTGAAAGCTACTCTCTTGGTCTTCACCTCAGCTTTCTGTTCCCAAAGGCAACCATGCATCCCCCTTAGTAAACCAAGTGTTCTAGCTTTTATTAAGTCTCTCCATCTTTCTTTGCAGTAGCTCAAAGATGATGAGATTTCATGTTTTCCTCAGCCCCAACAGTCTTATTTGTCTCCAAGCACTGCTATAAAAACTTTGCACGTTCAGGTACAAACAGGCCACCATTCATTTTTAAAGGCTGTTCCTCAGGCAATCTGGACTGTATGACACCAATTCTCACTTCAATTACCAAAGAAAGTGGCTTTTCAGATACAGTACAAACTGCTACTTCAGCTTGTCCAAAGAAGCGTGAGGACTCATGAGATGCAATAAATCTTACTTCTCCTAGTTGGCAGTAATCTCTTAAAGTACTTAAACCAGAAAATGGTGCAACAGCCTGCATCAAAGGCAGTGCAAGACCCCACTGAGCTGTGCCCAAAAGACGCCATAGAGCAACATGCTCTGTGCTCTCATAGCACCCCTAAATACCCAGCATGGCAGAATCCTAACCACATCTTCTGGGAGCTGTAGCAAAGGGAAGGGAAAAGTTTCAGTGCCTTATCTGTGGTTGTTTGGAAAAAGGAAACCCATTCACAACCAGCAGCTGCATTTCTATACAGATCTGCAGACGAGGCATCCCTAGACCCAGCCCTGAGTCTCCCCAGCATTTTTTTCCTTGTCTGGTGAATTCAGTGATGTAAATTTTTCACCCACAGGGATTAGGAACAATTTCCATTTTCATACTGAGAAAAGAAGAATATGGCCTCATTCTCTCCTGGAGGAAGACACTACTGGGGCATGCGCTCAGGCCAAACTCTCACAAATTTTTCCTAATACAAACAGGGAAGGATATTTGTAGGCAAAGAAAGTGTTTAGCCCCTTAAGCAGAGAGGGAGCAGCTATTATGTAGGAAATATTCTGTCCTCCTGCAGGTATTGTACTCACCAGAGTTTGTTGGTATCGGAACGCTTTTGTTGGAGAGGCATCCCCAGTCATATCCCCAGAGACAACGTCCAGTGGAGCAGGGGTTGGTCAGGGCAATGTCTTCCTGTCTGCTCTCCACGGCAAAGTCATGGAGCAAAACAGACGCAAGGCTTCAGCTAAAATCCCACAGAGCACCCTGAGAGAGAAGGTTAGTGGTGAGGGAAAGACAGAGAGGGAGAGTGTAACCAGAGACTCCCTGCCCCCTCCTGTTCAGTCTGTGCTTGGACTCAGCAGCCGCTTCCCAGCTTTAATATCTCTCTGCTGCCCTGGCACCAGGACAGCTCAGTAAATTAACAGGAGGTAAGGTTTCCCTCTCCCCTCTCAGGCAGTATCATTCTCCACTGCTTTTGGAAGGGGTCAACAGTGGGACCATAGAAAGAATGGGGGCTGATGACAGGGAGACACTAGGGAAGAAGAAGACAGAAATAAAAAATTGCCAAAATTAGAGATAAGAGAACCATCCTGCAACTTGAGCAGGATTATTCCTACAACCTGTTTCAGGAACAACTTTGTGAGGTGTCAGCATCTGAGAGGGCAAGTTCTCCTAGAAGGCCTTGGAAGACTATTTCTTATATAAATTACATGGTGTCCTCATATTTAACATAATTTTTCTTAAAGCATACCTATTATTGCCGATTCCCTGGCCACAAAACCTCACCACAAATAAACAGCCTTCCTCATAGTCTTTGTACCTTCATGAACCTTCATCCGCTGGCATAACCAACACTCAGTAACTTTTTCATACAGAATCACAGAACAGTTGAGTTTGGAAAGGATCTCTGGAGGTCATCTGGTCCAACTCCCTTGCTCATGCAGAGCCAGCTGGAATGAGTTGCTCAAGATCGTGTCCAGGTGGCTTTTGAGTATCTCCACGAATGGAGACTCTGCAACCTCTCTGGGCAACCTGCTCCAGTGCTCAGTCACCCTTACAATAAAACTGTGTTTTCTGATGTTCCAATGGAACCTCCTGTGTTTCAGTTGTGCCTGTTGCCTCTTGTCCTGTCACTGGGCACCATTGAGAAAAGTCTAGCTCCACCCTCTTTGCACCCTTCCTTCAGGTGTTTATGTACACTGACAAGATCCCCCAGAGCCTCTTCTTCTCCAGGCTGAACAGTCTCCGCTCTCTCAGCATTTCCTCATAGCAGAGATGCTCCAGGCTCTTCATCATCTTTGTGGCCCATTGTTGGACACTCTCCAGTATGTTCATATCTCTCTTGTATGGAGGAGCTCAGAACTGGACGCAGGACTCCAGACACAGCCTTGCCAGAGCTGAGTAGAAGGGAAGGATCACCTCCCTCAACCTGCTGGCAACACTCCTCCCAATGCAGCACAGGATACCATTAGCCTTGTTTGCTACAAAGGCACATTGCTGGCTCATGTTTAACATGGTGTCCACCAGAATCCCCAAGTCCTTTTCTGCTAAGCTAATTCCCAGCTGGGTGGCCCCCAGCATGTATTGGTGCATGGGGTCTCTCCTCGCCAGGTGCAGGACTACGCATTTCTTGTTGAACTTGATGAGGTTGACTCTACTCAGCACTTGTCAGGCCACACCTGGAATACCATGTTCAGTTTTGGTCCCCACTAGACAAAAATGATGTGGACGGGCTGGAGAGGGTCCATAGAAGGGCCACAAAGGTGATCAAAGGACTGGGAAGCCTGCCATAGGAGGGGAGGAAAGGCTGAGAGAATTGGGTTTGTTCATTCTTCAGAAAAGAAGGATTAGTGGAGACCTTATCACCACATTCCAGTATTTGAAGGGTGGCTACAGAGAAAATGGAGACTCCCTTTTTACAAGGAGTCACATAGAAAAGAGGAGGGGTAATGGGTACAAGTTACTCCAGTGGAGATTCCAATTGGACATGAGGAAAATTTTTCACAATGAGAACAATCAGCCATTGGAATAATCTCCCCAGGGAAGTGGTGGATTCCCCAATATTGGACACTTTTAAGATTCAGCTGGAGAGGGTGCTGGGCCGTCTTGTCTAGAGTGTGCTTTTGCCAAGAAAGGTTGGACCAGATGATCCCCGAAGTCCCTTCCAACCCAGTATTCTATGATTCTGTGACCGATGATTTATGAGGTTTCAACTCTTAGTGATTCTTTTTTCCATTTTCTAATTTTTTCCCACCATCCTCAGAAGTGAATTTCAAGTTTTGAAACATATATACCAAAAGAATGCATATTCTAACATTTAAATATATGTCATTTTATTCCTGAGAACTACCTTAAAAAGATCTCATATTTTCCTCTTCTGTTAATGTTGGGGTTTTTTTCTCTTAATCTCTGACTAAAAATGACATGGGAATATAGAAGACAGCAGAAAAGCTATGCTTAATCCAATTTGTTATACCTAAAACCAGTCAAAGCTGCTCAACAGCACAGCCAGGAAATGTTCATGGGATGTTGAGGATCCTGAAACATCAGTAGGAGCCTGTGGGACTATGCAAAACTTGTTAAGGAAAACAGCTGGGGAGGAACAAAGTGGGAAATAGATGTAAAGGGACCGGTTTAGTGAAAACCAAGGCTAGTCAGTGTGCTTGCCTGACAGAGCGTTGCTCCTGATCACCGGAGTCTGTCCTATCTTGTTACTAAATCCTTTCTTAACTATCTTTCCATGAAATCTCACTATCCCACGTACATGAGTGCTGTAGGGATGAGGTGCCAGCAACTGGTGAGACTGATCTGGAAGGGGAAGCAGCTGTCTATATTTATGCTTTGACTCCTGCTAGCACTGAAGCCAGATGCTGCGGCGGCGGTGCCTTATCTGTTGCAGTCTGCATAGCTGGCCCTGTCAGTGTCCTCCACACATCTGTCTGTTTCCGAGATGCACCCTCAGCCTTGCTACTGTCTGAACCTGCAAATGGAAAAAATCAGCCTGAGACAGAAAGCCCGGGGTTTCTGGGCTGGGCAGGAGAAACACCCAAGCCAAAGAGCTGCTAGAGGCAGTGGCAACTTATAACACGCCTTAACTGTTTATTTCTATGTAAAATCAATTTCGGAAAGTTAAGCCTATGCTCAGTGTGATCTTTTCCCCTCACTCTTTAAGTCACTTTACAAGTGACTGAATACTAACAGCTAGCTAGTTTGTGTTTTTCTTTACAACCTGAACATAACACATGCAAATCTAAGTATTTTCTCAATGCAGCATGATGCTCAGCTTTGTCAAAGAATGGTTTCTATGACAGGTGTTACTGTTTCTCCTTACTTTGCAGCTGAAACTCAGAACTTTTAGGAGTGACAAAGGAAAAAAAAGTTAAAAAAAAATCAGCAGCCTAAACCACAGCAATTCCAGTTATTTTTCTTAAGCTAGAGAAGTCTGAATACAACTCTGAGCTCTTTGAAAGATGTAGTGAATTACACAGGAGAGGTCTTAAGAATTTGTGCTCGCAGGCATAACAGTTTATACAAAACTACAGTCTGGAAACTAAGTTATACATAGCAGTGACCATAAGCAAGGCACCAAATGCAGATGAATGGAAACAAAAGAATATCAAACCTTCACAAGAGAGAACTCTACAAGTAGAATTGGCAAAAGCAGCAACACCAGGCCAAATTGCATTAAGTAGGACTTAGAACTCGTGCCTGGTGAAACAGTCTCACTGAGGCTGCTGATCTTGTGACAACGGTTGATTATAACTTCTCTGGAGATTCTTGTTTCACACCTTACCTTTAAAAGAAACTGTCTTCTGTATGCATACGCTAATGACATCATCACTGTGTAATGAAGATCATCTATTACATAACAATATCTTATTTTCTTGCATTTCCTTCTCCTAACTTAGTAATTTAGTGTTGTGGTGTAGCGAAGAATTCTCATACCCTGAAGACAAGGGTAAGAACACATCACACAACACAGGTACAGCGTATGTGAGGAGTCTCAGCTTGGCATAAATTTTATTTTACAAGATTTTTAATAGACGTTTAGCCAAACCTTTTAATGTTTGGAAAGCATGTCCTCTTTCAATACCATTCAGTACATCCTAATTTTTAAAGAGATCAATAACTATCTTTACAAAGTTAAATCCTCTCAGTGTCTATTACTTTTCATAATGGCAAATAGGGAAACAAAACCAGTTTAGAATTACTACAGATGTATTTATTTACTGAATTGTTATACTATTAGATACAGTGATTTTCAAGCAAATCAAGATTTGTAAAATACCTTGCCTAGATCCTGTTTGCTGTTTTCACTCCCTGTCCCACAAAACAAAACTTTTGGCCTTATCATTCGTTTGGTTTTGAGCCAAAATGTGAACCTGTTAACACTTTCCTGGTACCCCAGCTATTAATGGAATTAATATTAAACTTCGCTAAGTAGCTCGAATCTTATTTCTCTGAAAATACAAACATCTTGTTTACTTCATCTTCTGTGCTACTGGAAATACTTTCTGCACAGGTAGGTGTTGGTAATTCCACTGCTAATGTTACTACTAGATTTCCTGTACCACAATTCAGTATTATTGAAAAAACAATGTACTCTTTCCATAAAAAAGTGAACTTAGAAGACAGGAAACACCCTTTTAGGTGTCACAGACGAGACAGAAAATGCCAGCCTCTAGTGGATCTGGATACTGGGGTTTAGTTTAGAACTAATGAAAACAGAGCTTTTACCTTATTTCACACTCACTCACTGGCTTTCTCCCAGGTGCATTACCTAGGTCTCAGCTTCCCTTCCCAGCAGTGAGATCATTGCTGGTCTGTGAAGGTGGAACAGAAAGTTGCGTTGGTTCTGTGCTGTGTAGCTGTTCGCAGTTACCAGCCTTGGGCATTACAAAGCAAGGCCTCTGGGCATCCTCCAGCAGTCATTTCCACGCAGCTCTGATCCCCTGGATCTTCCTCCACTTCCAGGATCTTTCCTGCAGCTGGTATCTTCACCATCTTTCTGGGCCCCTCCTCTTTCCAAGACTTCCTCTGTACATCAGAAACCCTTCTTTTTGGCTCCAACTCTTGTTTCAAGACGACCAAGCCACAATTTTCCCAGTCTAAATATTTCATTTGCTGAAACACAACATAGGCATCCTAATTGGTGGTTCTGCCTCATATCTCTTTATTTAAAATGTAGTAACTTTAGTTTAGTCCAGGTGTTACCAAAATTCACAAGCAGCCCATACCCGTTGCAGCTAGCAAATAGCAGGCTTCTGCCTGAGAGTGCAAAAGAGCCTCTGGGAGGTACTATCTCAAGGAATTATGCAAAATTCTCTTCATGTAGAAGCTCCATTTCTGCACAGAGGTATAACTCTCCAAACGGAAGATACTGCACAGATTAATCAAACAAGAATGCTTTATTTTGATACCTCAAGGCAGTAAAATACAAGTATACAAAAAGTATATATGAAAAGTGGCAGTGATAATGCAATTGATGCAATCCTACAGAACTCTAATCCATCAGAGTGGACTGCTTCATCAATATACGTATCTGTAAAATATTGCACCATTTCAAAGAGGGAGCACTCAGGAAGAAACTGTATATACTCCAGGGAGGTACAACAGCCCCTAAACTGGTATCTTAAACTTCAGAATAAGGCACCAATTGGCAAGTATGATCCTTGTTCTGTTTATCACATGTTGTGTGTAAGATAAGTGCAAGATGCATGTTAATGCTGCACCTTTGTCAGCTGGAGGAAACAGCCTTCATTTTCCGAGGCAGAACACTAAAAAAGCACCTGCGTAGTTTTCCAGCCTCCCTCCATATCCTTTTGTGCTTCCTATTCATAATGCTATCCTGAAAAAATACTTAAAAAGCCACACTTACATAAAAAGATTAAGTCAGGAACTATGCTAACTTACTGCTACAAAATGGAGAAGACTGACTCAAGTGGACAGACTGTAGTCCATATGTAATCCAGTATAGCAGGATTTAGGCTCTACCACAAAAAGAGAACAACGCCCATCTCCCACATCACATCAAATGGGAGTAACTGCAACTGGACACAAAGAAAAGACAAATTACAGCAGGAAGAGACTGTGTGAAGAATTTCCAAAAGAAGTGATGGATTATGCCACGACATTTCTTATTGACCAGGTGAAACGACACTTTGCAAACAATATTAACTAAAGAAATAGATTTAAATGATCATGGCTGAATAAAGAAAACCCACAAACAGGGTAATAACGTGAAACTCTTCCCTTTCATTTAAAAGGGAAACAAACTGCAGTGATAAATAATCTAAGCAACATGCTTAGATTGTAAAGAGCTGCCTTGAATATTTTTGTTAATTAAACAAAAGATCCTTTTATATGAGGCTGTAGGGTTTCAGGGATTCAGTTGTACAGTGCAATTTATAGACTCCTGAGAAGGTGGTGGATTGAATGCTATGCCTGTTGTGACACACAGGTATTATGGCAAACAAATTCCTCAAAAGTAACATTCCACGCGGTTGTTCATTCTTGGGACTAAAGGGAGCTAATCTAGAACTTCTAGATTCAAAACTATTTCTGAGGCAGTTTATGGAGGCTTATTTGTCTGTATGAAAAATCCTGGATCTCTATTTGTTTTATTGATAACCTGGGATGTCTCTTAATAACTTGGCTACCAAAGGAATGTGCAAAAATAGACTTTTAAGTGATCAAGATGGATAGGAAAGTGTCAAGTACTGAAAACAATAACCTTCCATTTTAGAGAGGGGAAGGATTCTCCTTCACAAGGGAGCACTTTTCTAATCTACACAGGAGCTGACTGTTCTGCATGAAGAACCAGGTAGAAAGTACTTAAAAATTTTAAAATACAAGCATAAGGTAAGTAACATATTATGAATAATTTTCCTTTCAGAAAGGCTTAACTTTTTAAAAAATTGTATGAATAGTCTGTTTCCCTTTTCACATTCACTTTCTTACAAATGTCCTTACGTCTCCTTCCAAAGGATGTTCCCACTTCTTCCCTCTTCCAGTGCTGATCCTCATTCCATCAATTTCTATATGTATGGAATAAGTCAGGATATTAGAATTTTAAATCCTGAACTGAATCAGATTACAAAGAAAGTTGCCAGATTATTTTAGAAAAAGACATCAAGAATTGGACTGGCCAGATATAAACAAGCATTCCTTGTTTGCAGCATCTCATGTCACAGCCCGTAAGAATGAAAATGTAGACATCCATACTCAAAGTTCAGCTTTGGCAGTATCTCTCTTCCAACAGAGCTGGCAGGGTTATTTTCCTGGCAGATAGCCAGGAAACAGGTAAAGGTCCCGACAGAGTGTGCTACAATATTCTGACATTTCCTTGCAGCGGTGAAATTCTGTGCCTGGGGCATAGCCTTCTCGTTGCTTGATTTGCCTATTCACCTAGATGTGAGATTAGAAAAAATAAAACTACTGGAAGGATTAAGAAGACAGAAATAAGAAAAACATCATTGCTTTCTGTACTCATAGATTATTTTGTTTAACGTATTAAGTAGCCCCCTATGTATTGCCTTTCTAAATTATAAGAAGAATAAAGAACTAGGGTGCAGTTCAACAGCAGCTCAAGTTGCCATGGTCAAACTGCTGTCTTCACTTTCTCTTCCCTCGTTTTCTTAATCTTTACGTTACGTGAGCGCAAGTGGTTGTGCAGCTATGTGGTGAGCCAGTTCAGGGAATCAATCCCCCTGGAAAAAAAAACTATTTCTACAGAAGAAAAGTAGTTCTTGGCAAGCCAGATTAATTCTTCTCGTAAGTTCACCACGCAACCACACAAGTGAAACGGAAGGAGTCAAAGAAACAGCATTTTTACTTTGGTTAAACTGCTTTGGAACTGGATATACATATACACATATGTATATAAATATACACATATGTATATGTGTATTAAATGGGAAAAGAAGTAGCAATCTTGCCACAAGCAAGGCCAGAACAATTGCTTTAATAGTAGATTAATCCCAGCAATTTGAAGCACTTCAGGAACCAGGTGAGTGATGGAGAGGAAAGACACTCCAGCTTACCTTCACCAGCATGTCAGCCACGTGAGTGTCTCTGGAGTCCTCTGCAAACACAGAGGTGAGAGCCTCGATATACCAGGATCCACGCTTGGTGTTTCGCATGGCTGCAGTGCCTGAGAAGAAAGTATTTATGATTAAGTTTCTGGGGAAGACAGACACATAAAACCTCCTTATGCCCTAATTAGGGCTTCTCCCCAGTACCTTTCAGGCAAGCATATCCACAGATCATATCAGAGCACGTAGGCAGACGCAGCTTGAGATTTTCTTCCTTGTTTGCATCACTTTCCTCACAGCCTGGGGAATCTGACCATTCTTTCCCATCTCTTTGATCCACTCCTCGGTCAGTCTCATCTGGGGGGGCAATAAACAAGGAGGGGGAGGGGCAGAAAAGAAAAAAAAAAAAGGAAGAAATTATCCTGAATTACTGGATGTAGTTTTCCTGTATCTCCTTAGTTTTGGGCTCTCATCAGCAATGCCACAACTGCTGTCAACCAGAAAGCTTTTGCATGAACTTTAAGCTTTTTCAACTGGTTTTAAAACTCATCTGAATGTTCTTCTGCACAAACTAATGCAGACACCAACAAACGCTGAACCTGCTCAGCCTAACGTAACTGTTAGTCTGTATGACTATTGACTTCTTTCCCCCCGCTCTTCTTTCCCATGCAGATCATGGGATAGCTGGAAAGCAAAGAAGTTTCTGAGAGTTTTTCACCATGCGTGGAAGGATTTGATGCCTATCTCTAAAGTTTCTGTTTGCCACTTTTACCTACCTTAGAAAGGTCCACAAATGTCTAGTCTAGTTTGCAATGCTAACTACCTACTTACTGCAGAACTCAAATGGGAGCTATCATTTTAGCTGCTAAGGTCCACCTCCAAGACATCAAGAAAACATGGTCCAAATATTTCACCTAGTTCTAAATACTGACTATAGTATCACTTATTTCAATCAAAGGCATAAATCGTGCAATAGTAAAATGCAAAATAATTTGACCTCAAACAGGAGAGAGAGAACTCTGGAGATTAGTTTAAAACCTGGAGAATATTTAATGTCCTTTCCAGCATTCATTACTATGTATTACGACAAGTGTAGATATTCTCAATAGCTTGTTTACATTATGCAGAGTTTCCATTGTGATTTAGACTAACTGCTTAGTGGCAATAACTTTAATAGTCCAGCTATGTTGTATGAAAAATAAAACTACAGTTTACAGGTTTTCTATATAGTTTTGCCCTTTTGTTCTTCTGTTGTAAGATGAAAATCTACTATTTTACTTACTTCCTAACAGCATGGGTCAGATTCTAGTCTTAGGAGGCATACACACCCGCTTCAGAGGCCTCCCTGTTATGATGGCTCTAGGTTTTTGTTGCCAGGTCGTGCCTAAGAAATGCATTTGGATTTCTAACCCTTTTACAGGCAGTGGCACTGATGGCATCTCATAACTATGCACAGGAAATGGTCAATTCATAAGTCAGGAACATTATTCTTTTCCTCCAACATGAAAGCAGCAGTGGGAGGGGTGTGATTGTCTGACAGGCTAGATATAGCCTATAATTAAGGCTCCACAGCTCAAAATTTCATGAGTACTTACATCAAGTTCCTTCATCATCTCTTTAAGGTAGCAATGCAATTTTTTCCATTTTTAACCACACTTTTTGATGCCTTTTATCACACTTCTCCAAAACCTTACAGTTCTGCACCGTCTCAAAAAATTAGAGTACTGTTCACAATGTATGTTATTTCAGATAAGACTCAGGCAATTTTACGGTGAAGCTATATTATTCACACTGTCATCATTCCATAATGTATAAAGTCAAAACCTTTTTGATTAAAGCTTCAGAATTAGATGTGTTCCTCGTGCCTTTGTCTTCAAATAACAGTCTAGTCAACTAGCAATGTAACTAAAATGTGTAAAGCACTAAACCTACCAAGATATTCCTCTGTATACTTAAGTTCTAATTTATATCACCATTAACTGCCACCCAATTTGATCCATTTTGTTTAAATTTTACTGAAGTTCCCAGATCACTGTTTTCCCTCTTGATTTAAATAACTGCCAACTACCTATTTGTCATTATTTACCACAGTTCTTTACTTTTCTGGATCAACTACTATATTAAACACAGATGTTAAATAGCTTCAAAGTCTCATGTCATAGTGAAATCTGACTATTTGTCTTTTCCCATTGCTTTCTGTTGCCAATGGGTTTTGATCCATGACTGTAGGTGGACTACTTCAATTCTGTAGTAGACTCCTGCCAAAGGCTCATTGGAAATTAAGTAGACTGCACCAATCCTTCTTTATCTAAATTTTTATGTGTCATTAATAGAAGATAGATAAAGCTTATTACATAAACTTAGGGAAAAAGAATAACCTATGCATTTCTCATTCTGTTTCAACTGGTTCCAGCTAACTTGCATAACACAGAGAGATTGACTACTAATCTAAAGTTGTCCACGCTATTTATAGTCTTTTAAATGCTGCTTTTTACAAAATATTGTATTGGCTAGTCTAATCTTTGAATGCTAACATGAAAAGGTACACGTTTTTGTTGACAGCTCAATTACTTTGTAACTAGCTTTCCCCTCCAACTATTAATTGAGGTTTAAAAGAGAGGTTAAAAAAAGGCAGGTTTGTGTTTTTTCTTTAAATTAAAGAAAGATTTTTTTTCCCCGTTCAGCTGCTCATGTCTCAATCCTTTGCCTGCTGCAGTATCCTAGTTCTGAAGCATTTTGCATAGCTTTCTTCACTGAAACCTTTTTGGGAATTGGAAAGCTGAGCCTGATTTATTGATGTGAACAGACCCATTGTGGTAACATCACAGTCAAATAAACCTAATTACCTAATTATGTTAGCTGCCATTTCTGGCTGATTAAACTTACTTCCACACTGTTGTGAGTCTGCACATTCACATTTGTTCAAGAGTATCTAAAAGTTCAATAACATAAAGGAAAGCAATCACATTGAATTAATATTGTAAACATGCACATTACAGTATTTCAAAATGCAGAGAAGGATCAAATATTTTTGATACCCAAAATACTTCACGTAGACTTTAGGTTTTTCCCTGCATTGGGATTAAACATGAGTAAATAACAGGTGAAACATTGTCTTGGCTAGAAAACAAACTATAAAGCTCAGTTTAAAATGAAAAAGTAGTGAGACAACTGTAAGGAACAAGGGGAAAGAAGGGGGAAAAGCATACACCCTAGAAAAATTTCTCTATCACAAGGCAAAAAACAAAAGCTTTCTAAGACAGAATTTGTCTTTGGAGTATCTGCAGTTTCACAGTGATCTCAAAATGTCCAAACACTTTAGGGAAAAATTTGGTCATTAGCAGATCTGAAAGGTAGGTAGTTACAGACATGTGGTTAGTTACATAAGGAGAGAAAACGAGTAGCAGAATTTAAAGAAGAAAAAAGCAAATGGCAAGAGTGAAAAAAGAACCAATCTACAAGAATCAAGAAAAGAATTCTGTTACTACAGTCATATGTGGAAAAGGGTGTAAGGAAAGGTCATCTGGAGGTTGAAAGCATGATAGGGTAAAGGGAAAAAAAAAAAAAAGTCGACGACTTGGAGCCAACTTTGATGGCTCCAGAGAAAACACAAGAGATACAACACACCCAGGATCAAGAAAAAGACAGGGCCTCAGACAAGACTCCAGCGCTAGTGTACCACTCCATGCTGTGCTGCAATTTGGTGCACCATATGCCCCGCTCCCCCTACTGCAGGCATAGCAAGAGAAAGCCTCAATATATGAGTGGGGTATGAGAGAGCTTTGTATCACTGAGGTGCTCTGGGGTCTGCAAGTCAATGCACACACCTCATGCAGAGCAAAAGACACTTACAGAGCAACAGATGCAGTGGCAGCAGCAGGGCAGAGGGAGGTGAATATGGGTCCCACTTACACCTGAGAGAAGCAAAGAGGAGAGTTGACAGCAAGTTGAATGTGAGGGTGTGTATGTGCGTAAAATGAACCTTAATGGCATGCCAAATACATGTCTCTTAGTATTTGGGCACTCACCTCCCCGGCAGGCCTGAATAAAGAACATTTTGGGCTTATTCTGGAGATTTGGACAGTTTGCATTATCAAAGAGCCGGAAAGCATCCTGCAGCTGAGAGAAGAAAGAAGATAAATACTCTTGACTGCAGCCTTCTGTGAGCCAAACAGAGTCCCACCTTGCTTCTCTTTTTTTGATTATTACCTCATCAGTCTTGATATTTTCTCCTTTATCTCCAAACTCACCATGTGACAAACACATCCCTTCCCCTCCCCCACAAGCTTCTACTAGTTTGAGTACATACACTCTACCTAGTACTTGTACAGAAAGAATGAAATAACTTCTACCTGCCCTATTTCTATGCCATTTTTTGTCTTATAGACCTCTCATAGACAGACCCCTGCCCTTTCTTCCCACAAGCCCTTATTTTTTTCTTTTTAAAAAATGTAAATCCTCAGTCTTCCATTGCTTCACCTTTGCGCTCACTTTTTTTTTTTTTTAACTTTTTTCCTCTTTCTGAGATATAACCTACAACACCACATCAGAACACAGGAATATACCTGTAGTAGTTTGCCATCGCTGCCATAAACCCCACCCTCCACACCGTGAGAAAGTAAAGCTACAACACAGGAATCCACATCCCGATGATCTGGCAGCTTAGAGAATCTCTCCAATGCATTCTGCATCTCCTGGAAGAGAAAAAAAGAATGTTTGAGACTTGGACAGGGAAAGTGGGTCAACTTACAGGGAAAAAACACAAACATACAGGAAAAACAAAAATGGTCCTCCTGTTATGAAATAAACCCTATTTACATCAAATTTACAGGACAAAAGACGTGTTCCATTAAAAAAGAAAAACAACAGCAAAATGTTCTTGTTCTTTTACGTGATATTCAGTCCTAAGTATAAGATTAGGAAGCAGGAATCACTTAGGACATGTACGTTTCTGTACTGGCCAACAGGGGGATGCAGGAAGTATCTGAGTTGGTACATACGGATTCAACATAGGAGAAATCAACTGATATCTTACAGAGGTTTTACACTGACACTTGAGTCTGGCTGGGACATTGGAACAACTTAACAGATACATGCTCAGGTACTTCAGGCATTGAAACACTAGTGATCAAAACACAACAACAATTTAAAAAGTGGAAAACTTTAGGAACTCTGACAACGTGGCAGGTGCAAAAGTCTTATTATAATGTTGCAAAAGCTACCTTCTTGAATATAACACTTTAATAAGTTCTGCACCACTCGGTTTCATAGGTATTTAAAAAAAGACTACGAACAAATGAGGCTGGAGATCCTGCATTCCTAAGGAAAGAGATTCAGTCAGTTATGGAGCATTATCAATTTTCCTAAGTTAAGCATAGCTACTTCTCTAGCAAAGCAAAGCAAAGACTGAAAGAGTGGAACTTAACTGCACAGATACTGGAAGACTGATAAATAGGATGGCAGTTGACTCCACCAGTGAAAGGACACAAAAACATCACTTACACTTGCGAAGAGTAAATCAAATATTTGCAAAGTTAGACTTCTCCAGCATTCTGCTATGCTAAAAGTTAATCTAGAGTAAACCAGAGACTTTATTCATTTGTGGGTTTAGGACACATGCCAGGTGTGGTCTAGAAATCCTTGCCTCTTGCACTACAAGGGTCAAACTAGAGTAGTACCTCTTGTGGTCCTTTGTGATCCTACTTTCCAGTTTAAGTCCTCTTCCTTCCAAGCTTCTTCATATTTCTCAGTAGGCTAGCAGACATTACCCCATTTAACCTTATCTTCTATTCATAAGTGAGAATGCGCATCTTCCTTTTCAAGCTTAGTTATACCAAAGGGAACCTCTTAGGATGTTTACGTAACAGTTACAAACTATCATCCATACTGGTTGTGAAGTACTGGAATCCCACTTACCTGTGCAGTTTGATCATGGAAGACAGTCACTTGATACCCAAGATGCTTGAAAAGCATCTCCAAGGAAGCACAGTCCACATCTCCCCCTGCACGATATTCCAAGTCCTTCTCACTGCTGAAATGGACGTTGCTGAGAATAAGTGCTAAGCCTCGGGGCTCTGATACCAGTTTATATGCCTGAGAAGAAGATTTAAAATTGGTAAATTTAGACTACTGAAGGAAACAATAGGGTGTCAGAGTACAATAGCAATCCTCACATACCGGGATTTCTTGATTGATAAAGCACAAAAACAGTAGAGGTCAAATTTTTGAAGTTTTTTGTTGTTTTGGTTTGCTTTTTCTAATAAATAAAACAAATATTTGTATCGCAAAGGGTCCAAAAGACAACTGTATTTACAAGTCACCACAACTGATGAACCTACAACAATATTATTAAGATGTTATACTAGCTTGCCTTATTTCTTATTTTAGAAGAAACACAGCTTATACATTTCAAACTGTGAATTTCATCTTGCTAACTTTTTTCCCTTTCCTCACCCCAGCATGGCCCCATATATTTCTGTGACTCCCATTCAAAGCCCTTAGGACGACATTATGTAAAATTTAGCTAATATTTTTTAATTGCTGTTGGGAGCAGACAGGCATGTAAAATATCATATGAGCGCAGTTGTAACAGCAAGGGACTGTCAGTGACTGATCCTGAAAGTTATGTGGCTAGCAAAAAAGGTTAACAGGGGAAGAACTAATTTAAGTGGGGTGTCTTCCACTTAAGTTCCCTCTCTGCCCCTCCCTCTCTAACAATAACAAATCAATAGTAAATCAGTTACTAACACACCTGTAAATTGGAAATTAAATTTAATACCAAAGGAGCATATCAAACAGGGTCTATCCAGGCACAGATGTAAAAGAAGCCAAGTCAAGCTCACACTGGTGCTGCCTAATTAGGTCTCCCCAATAGCCAGTTAAAAAAAAAAGTCATCTTTTTTGCTGTACACAGAGCCTGTGACAAAAGTGTTAAGTGTTAGCACATTGTGTAACCCTAGTAAAGCACCTGCCCCATTATATGAATTTATTTTTTTCCTTAAGCCCACCCTACCACAACCTATGCTTTACAAACAGAATAAACAGTAAGTAATTAGACCATCCACATAACCTCAAACACTGCAGAAGATTAGAAATTCAGGTTGAGTACTACCCAGCACAGAATCCTGACCTGGTTCTTGAGACTAAGGAGAGACTCTTCCAGGTACAGTTGGCAATTAAAACAGCCAAGAATATAACTACTAGTTGAAACACAGTTCTTGTATCTTACATTCACTTGCAGGGTGTGTCATCACACAGGAGATGAGGATGCAGACAAATAAATACGAGGCAATAATACTGACAGCTTACACAGATCAACAGAACAGAAGAAATTTCACAGAGCTCTTAATGAACAAAAACCAGAGGCAGAGATTTGTATAGAGTTACAGAACTTCCTAGAATTTCTTGACACTTGTAAATAAGAACTATGTCAAATCAAATATGATTGGTAACATTTCAGCTACACGAATAGCACAACACTGATCTGTGTCCCAATGAGCATGCGTTTCAACTCAGTTTTAAGTAGCACGCGTTCAGTTGGTATATCCAAACACCTCACATTTTTACAGGGATTTTCTCTGTCAACTACTTACCAAGTGCTGATGATCATGATAAAATTCAGGAGTGCAGTACTTCACTGGAGGAATCAGGGGACCATCTCCGTTATCCAAGGAATGCTCGATTGGTTCTGTGCAAAACAAACCTATCAATAACAACAAAAAATTCCAACTACAAAGCCTTTGCATTAAGGTAGTAACTTGCAAATCCTGAAGTATGTGGTCTTAGGGATATCAGTGTATTATGCTATTCATACCTCTAAAAATTTTGCTTGACTGGGGACTACAGACACACAATGAAACGTAGCAGAAAAAACAAAAGTACTGGAATGGTATACTCATTTTTTTATAATTTCAATTGGCAGCTTTTTTTCTGTCTTGTATGTGGGTTAGCCTTATCTAAGGCCTAGTAATTTGGTTCTACAGAGTATGAAAAATTCTCATCTAAAATTAGAGGTGTGTGCTTTCTGTCATTTTGTACAGTATGTTATTACTTTCTCAGTTAGATTGACAAACTATTGCTAGAAATATTCAAATAGAATAGTGCTTTTCCTTTCATGAGAGGCCTCCCATGCTCACTGGCTACAATTACATGGGTTTTTGCTGGACACATGCATAAGCAATCAAACTAGAGGTTTCTAGCTTCCATAAAGTGCAATGTCCTTTTTTGTTTCTCTGCCTCTGAACAACCCTTTCCTCTGGATAACAGCGGTTGAGGGGAATGATAATCTAAACTACTTGCCATTTCCAGACAAACACTCACTCCCCTGTCCTGAAGAAACGGAGGTAATGACATTCATGAACTCCCTCGAAATCCTTTTTCAGCCTTTTGAGACATGGCTCTCCTGGATGGAGGAACACATGCTCTAAAACCCCAGAACAGCCCAGCTCTAAAACCTCTGCACCTAAATAAAAAAAAAAGCCTTCAAAATCTAGACACTTGTTCTCTAACACCACAGAGAGCTCCTAGTAACCAGCACACAGTTAGAGCTGTGGTCAGGGAACTTGAGGACTCCAGGCATTACCAGAGACAACAAAAACTAGCAAGGAGATTCATTCCAACAACTGGTTCCCTGATTTAAGTCACAAATATTTGCTAAAGAAAAGCTGATATACTGCACTTGACAGAAGCCACAGAAATCTATGTTGGGCCCATGTAACGTATATAAGGCCTTGTACTTAAACTTATTTGCTAAGAGGGAAATCTAAGTTAAGGAATACTGCCCAAAATCAGTATCTTTTCACAGCTCTAGTTCAATTAAAGTCTATTACAAATCTTAAACAAATAAGAAAATCTTTGAAAAATCTAAAATTTTACTGACGGGTACTGTTTAAGCAACAATATTTCTTCTAAGAATAAATGAAGCTGACTAGAAACTGATTGGGTTGTCTCTTCCAATATGCTACTGCATTTTCATTTTCTAGCCTAATTCTGCCTCCTGCATCTGATCATAATATAGTTGTTCACTGTCGAGTTTGTATTCCTGTGATGAGCAAAGTGGTAGCAAGCTTATTTCTAGAATTGAATTAAAAGAGTATAAAGAAATTAGAAGCAACCAACCAGACAGCCAAACAAGTACTTATGGTGTCATGTGCAACTCACCAATCCAACGCGGTCTCTTTGAATTACATGATTCACTTGCAGGGAATGGAAGATTCGATCCATAACAGTGTTCAAGCTATAAGACATCCAACAAATCCATGAAAAAGAGTAGCATAAAACAGTTCTTTTTTTCTCTACAGTACAAGCCTCTAGGTATCATGGAACAAAGATACATGTATTTACATACACATATATGAGACTTAAAAAAATAGTATTACGGTTCATATCCAAATGAAATATCATGACAAGATAGCAGCAGCATTTTCTGTCAATGCAAAATTCCTTCCCTTCTTTGCCCATCTCTACATTTTTACCCAAATCCCCAGTTTGAAAACCTTACACTGAGATAATCATATCCTCCTTGGTTTCACCAAAAAATTGATTTGTCTTGTGACTCCTATCTTTTTGTTTGCTTTCACGATTTCATCGCCTGTTTAGTAAAGCTCAACTGAAAACAAAAAATAGAAAGACGAGTCTAATAAATCCTACATTTTAATAAGGGAACATCTCTGCTCAAAAATACCCAGTCTTCCTTCCCTCCTACAAAATATGTTTACTGTGAGTTTCCATCCTTGTCAATGCACTGATAATATTGAATCTTTACTAAATTCTTCCTTTAGTCCAATGCTAACAACCGTANGAGAGGGGGGGGGGGGGGGGGGGGAGGAGACAAAATAAAGTCCCTCTCTCCTAAACAGACAAGACTAGCTTTTAGTAGCACTCTACTCAGAGAATCATTGAACGCTAAATTATAAGATTTCAGAGAAAATGTTTTCTTTGCAGCTTTAGGGTTTTCGATGACACATCAGTTAAGAACACGTTGGATGTAAGAACATCCAGGCACCATGTGCAGTTCAACAAAAAGTTCCACCTGGGGAGGAACAACCCCATGCACCAATATATGCTGGGGGCCACCGGCTGGAAAGTAGCTTGGCAGAAAATGTCCTGGGGGACCTGGTGTACACCAAGTTCAACATAAGCCAGTGATGTGCCCTTGCCACAAAGAAGGCTAACGGTATCCTGTGCTCCATTAGGAGGAATGTTGCCAGCAAATCAGATCAAGGGAGGTGATCCTTCCCCTCTACTCAGCTCTGGTAAAGTTGCACCTGCAGTCCTGTGTCCAGTCCTACGCTCCTCTGTACAAGGGAGATACGGACATACTGGAGAGAGAGCAGCAAAGGGCCACAAAGACGATGAAGGGACTGGAGCAGCTCTCCTTTGAGCAAAGGTTGAGGGAGCTGGGACTGTTCAGCCTAGAGAAGGCTCAAAGTGATCTTATCAATGTGTACAAAAACCTGGAGGGATAGTGTAAAGAGGATGGAGCCAGGCTCTTTTCAGTGGTGCCCAGTGACAGGACAAGAGGCAGTGGGCACCAACTGGAACACAGGGGGTTTCCCCTGAACATCAAAAAACACTTTTTTACTGTGAGGTTGACCGAGCACTGGAGGAGGTTGCCCAGAGAGGCTGTGGAGTGTCTATCCCAGGAGACATTCAAAAGACATGGCCCTGGGCAACCTGCTCAAGTGATGGTGCTTGAGCAGGAGGGCCGGACCAGATGACCTTCAGAGGTCCCTTCCAACCTCTACCATCCTGATTCTGTGTGAAAGTTCTCTTCTTCCAAAACTTCCTTCCTCTCTGCTTTTACTAAGGCTACTACGTTTCAATTTGCAATAAAAACCCACCCCGTCCACTGTAAACACTTTTTTTCCCATTTGAAAAAGGTCACTTTGTGCCCAAACCCCAATGTGAAACGCAATCCATCCATTTTATTTTATTTTTCAATATATTGTACCCTTGCAATTCCATGGCTCAGGTTGGATGTTGTCTCCAAGATCATTGCCTCCAGATGCTGCTGCTTGGTTTCTCGTAGAGCTTCACAGAAGGCTGAGAAGGCATTAGGGCCTCTCTTGGGCAGCAAATTGAGGAATTCCACATTTTGGCTGAAGCTCCCAGGCTTGGCCTAGGTCCAGAGAAAAAACAAAATCCACACTCAAAGCAACACCCCAACACACTTGATTTTCAATGAATCTTCAGAACAACTAATTGTTTTTTACTTCATGTAAATGTTTCATCACTATGCTTTGCTGTGCTAGATCCATTTTTATAGCTTTTCCTAGTTGATTTCACTCCCCCTCCTCTGTTCCTATAGCTCAAGGGGGACAGCACACGACAACACAGCAAGCCAACAATTCATACATTACCACGCACAGTAATACAGCCATCTTCTCCCTAAACTTCTACTTCCAGTCACTGTTGGAATAGTATCTATTTCTCCTCATAGAATACACAAAGTCCAGAACATGTTTCCACTACTGCCCAATGGTTTATGGTCTCATGCACCAAGACGCATATCCCTCAGAAACCGTTAAGTTTTTATGCAGTTATTTTATGCAGTCAATTCCCAAAGATACTACATACGTGTAGACTGTAACTTTTAGACCAATGAAGCAATACATAGTAGTATATGAGAAAAAGTAACAATCAAAAAGGAAATTTATGTATCTGTAAAACATTCCCAGGAAGTTCTGTTAGAATATTAACAGGACATTTGCCAACCAACTGTGTAATTTATACAATAGCCTTCTCTGTGAGATCCAGAACACACCAAAGCATCACATACTAAAATACTGTGTATGAAAAAAAAATTTATCAGTTCCATGGAATTCACCATATATTTTTTGAATCACCATGTAGATCCAAGATGTCTTCTTTTGGTGGATCATAAGAAATGGTTGGCAAGTTACACATTATCAAGGCCTAATGCTACATTTGCAATCACAAGAAAATCAGAAAAAAAAAAAGCCTCGGGTCACATGTATAAATCCTCTGCTTTCTTTAATAAAAGTTGTCAAGCTTGGTGTTAAACATAGGTTGGGTTTTTTTTCCCCCATCACATTGTTTGAAAGGATATTGCAAAATCTTGTAGGCTTATGAATCTATTCTGAAATTTCAGGGCTGTGTTCACTCATGGCTGACTAACAGCATTTATTTTTCTATCAACAATGTCCCTTGACTTCAGTGTTCTCCTGCCCTTTCCCCTATTTATCAAACTTCTTTCTACAAATTGGTCTCCATTTGCTCCGGTAAACAAACCACTTTCTTTCAGCCTCCTCATAAATGGCCTCTTCCTCTTGACAATGCAAATACCCTTTCCTATCCCCACAGAAACCTCAACTTTCAGAGCACTGTTGACTAGAAGTGCATACAGTCGTCTCACCTGTGCCTTTCCAGAAGTATGAAAATACTTCCCCCTTTCTCCTGGTAACACTTCTCTATTAGTCCATAGAAGACAACAAGCTCCATATACTTGTATCTTGCTGTAAGGCCACTGAATTTTATTTTACCTAATAAAGTAAATTGACAGCTGATATTTTAAAGTACTTATTGTTTCATCCTTTCTAGTAGATCTGCAGCTGTTTATGACAAGCTTAGGATCATTAATCTTCTTCACTTTATATCTCTTCATAGTCTACGACTCTAAGCCATAGATCATAATTAAGAATGCAAGCTGACCTCAAGAATTGGATCTTAAGTTTTATTGAAAAGTTAAGAAATTTCTGTAATGTTCATATTGTGCACTTTGCATATACAGTAGTCAGCTTTTGGCAGACTCCTTCCTTAATGCTTCCTTAAATACCCAAAGTGCTGTACCTCCTCATATAACTTCAACACCACACTTAGGTTATACTAAATAATGTTCAGCAAACATTCAGAAGTAAAATTTTCATAAGATAGACTTCTTTCATTTTATTTTCTAATACATCCTTAATTTATTTTTGTACGCTCACAGATGAGTTTGATAATCTGCATTACAGGAACAGGTTGCTCTGAATTCTTGTCAAAATCCCATAGTATTAGTCTTCTTTTTGAGCCTGAATATACATGCAGAATCTGTGGAGAGAACATATATACTTGACAAACATCCTAATCAAATTTATCACTTTGTCAAAGCCAGTGATCCCCTCATTACTGTCTGGGGATCCACACAAAGCACTTAAATCTCTGTATCTACACAATCCCATAGTCTTCGATTACAGTACAGAGTATTCAAATTGTTTTAAAAAGCAAGAGAAAGCTCTTGCAATCATATCTGCAGTTTTGAATGTCCATCCCAGAGCTCTGAAAGAACATCTGATGCTCTGACTTCATCTTAAAAACGACTGTTTCCACTGTCCCACTTTATTTCCACTATCATTTTTCCTCCGTGTTTGAAATCTCTCTCTTCTGGGCCTTCATCTAGATAATTATATTTACATCATCTTTGCTACACGGTAAACATTTTATTTTCTTTATTATTTCTTAAAAATGTAAATAATTGAAAAAAACTCAAATTGTTTAGTATCTTTCTGAATGACCCAATTTAAATTCATTCCTGTCAGTTCCTACTCTCACTTCCCATTTCAGACAAAGGAAGCTGCTCCTATTTATTAATTATTCTCCAGTGTACACCTATGAACTCTTCACTTCTCTTCATATTCCTTGTCAGCTCTTCATCCAGCTCAAGCACCTTTGTCTTCAGTGGCACTTCCTGCAACGTCCTCCCCTCCCCACTTTTTTTCTTACTTGTGGTAAAGTTTCAGTACTGGTTGAACACCTCCCACTTGAAGAAATTTCATCCTTCCTTCATCTCTACGAGCCCCTTGGTTTATTTCACTTTCCTTAGATTACAAAAATTTATTTAAGTGAAGTGTCCTATTTCCAGAACCAATTTGTTTGTTCTTCTGATTAGTTTAAATCAAATCAACAAGGCCAGTATAATTGTTCTGTTTTTAAGACAAGATGACTTAAAACATCACTATTGATCCAGATGATGTTGATTTCCCGACTTTCTGGGGGAGCAGGGGAATATATAGAACCAGTTACGATATCCAAACTATCTACGCATTTTTCTCCTCCTGTTTCTACTAAGGTACCTGATGATTAGCATCACAATACATTTTCAAGAACAGGCGACCTAACAGCACTCCTAAGACCTTTGTTCACATTTGAGTCAGAGAGTAGAAGACTATTACAAATTCACAGACCTACTATAGAAAACTGAAAGGTAGGAGAAAGTGGTTTTGACTCAAGGGATCTTTTTTTAATGCACGTTACTTTTTGTTTATCTATAGCACTATTATGATCAGTACTATCCTGCAAACTTTCCCTTCACTTCTGTCCTTCTAGTACAATGCATATTTTGCAGTACTACTGTTCCAGTTGTGAATGCTTTCCTCCTACCCCTACCATATTTATATTGTTGCGCAATTTCCAGATTCATACCCTGCAACAGTAGTTCAAGTCACTTTGATCTTTTGCTCAGGCTGCTATTGCTATTTATATACATTTAAGCTCTTAGTTACGTGTGTATGTTGTATTAGGCACAATTTTTTCACTAAGCTGTTACTATTTACCTGACTTATCCATCATGACACCTTTCTCCTTACTGATAATCCATTACTAAGTATTGCTATCTCTCCTTTTACCCAGTTACACCTGGAGGTGAAGATTCTTTTAGTCTTCTTCCCCTCTGTCTCAGTTTAACACTCTCTTAACTGCAGCAGCATTTTCCCCAAAAGACTATTTTCTCTGGCATTATCCTACTTTTGAAAAGGCTTTTTCTGTTGGTTTTTTTTTTTCTTCTCCTTTTCTTCCCCTCCTCTCCTTCCCCCTTCAGTGACCAACTGCAGTCAAGCAACCAAACATCCCTGCAAACCACCCATACTTCAGTAGTGGTGTTGTTTAACCCCTGTGGGCTGCTAAGCACCACACAGCCGCTCAATTGCTCACTCCCCAGCAGGACGGCAGAGAGAATTGACTGAGTAAAAGAGGAAAAACTCATGGGCTGAGATAAAGACTGTTTAATAGGTAAAGCAAAATCTATGCACGCAAGCAAAGCTTCATTCACTGCTTCCCATTGGCAGGCAGATGTTCAGTCATCTCCAGAAAAGCAGGGGTCCATCACACGTAATGGTTACTTGGGAAGACAAACGTAACTCCGAATGTCCCTCCTTCCTTCTTGTTCCCCCAGCTTTTCTTGCTGACCACAATATCATATGGTATGGACTATGCCTTTGGTCAGTTGGGGTCAGCTGTCCTGGCCCCATCCCCTCCCAACTTCTTGTGCACCCCCAGCCTACTCACTGGTGGGGCAATGTGAGAAGCAGAAAAGGCTTTGACTCTGTGTAAGCACTGCTTAGCAATAACGAGAACATCCCTGTGTTATCACAGAATGGTCAGGGTAGGAAAGGACCTCTGGAGATCATCTAGTCCATCCCCCCTGCCAGAGCAG
>RSEF01000001.1:94596286-94638807 GCA_003993805.1 Himantopus leucocephalus
GCCTGTCCAGGTCATGCTGAATGGCAGCACAGCCTTCCAGCGTCTCAGCCACCCCTCCAAGTTTTGTGTCATCAGAATCAACACTGTTTTAATCACAAATCTAAAACTCAGCCTCATACACAGTACTATGAAGAAATTAATTCTAACCCAGCCGAAACCAGTACAATCAGCTCTTGATTCATTCTCTGACTTTCACTATCTTCCTGTATCTCTGTCCTCTTTCACCAGGGACTGGAGCTATTTCAGGTAAGACTGCCTGCATCTCCCACAACTTAGCACAGGTATCCTTGACAGGTGCCACATGGTATATCGTGTTATTTTTGACACACAATGAGTCAAAATTAATCAGGAAGTTATTTCTTCATTGCTTTCAAAAACCTTATCAGTCTCAGGTTCGTATCTTCTGCACTGGTGCCCAGCAAACAGCTCATAATTATATTTTTCAGCATCTGTTCTTACGACAGGACCATCAGCCTTACTAAGGGACTTAAAAGTCTCTCGATTGCTTACTTGAGTCCTGAGATGCCCTTGAGATGCACCTTCAGTCATTTCCTTTCCAGTTTGCTTTCTCTCTGAAGACCTGTACCTCCACCCTGCACAGTCTTCAGTGGATGACTTATACCCTTGGGAACTATTTCCAAGTTGTTTCAAATGACTTCTCTTCATAGTACACATTGCTCAGGATAAGCAACAAAAGCCCATGAACACCATTTGTCATCTGAGAGTCTCAGATCATGTAAGGTTCTTCATGCAATTAACAAAAACACATACGAATTACAAATTCTTCAAGTGAAAGGTGCACAAGTGCCACAGCAAGCTGGTTTACAATACATTCCTTTACTTACTTTCACAGTATTCTTTTGGAAATAGGTGTCATTCCTACTTTTGCAAACAAAAAACAAGAGAGGCACTAAACGACAACAAAGGACTGGAAGATACCACCTGACTCGTGAAGCGCAGCCTGCCGCAAACACACACCAGCACGCAAGCCAACGACTTGCCGAGTCTCAGGCAAAACCCACGTTGCCAAAAAGCAGCTTCCGGTTCTCCTACGCATTGCAGGCGACCCCCGTACTGCTCTTCACGGTCTCCAAACGCGACCACGCCAAAACGCGCAGGTAGCACACCGACGAGCTCTACCACGCTGCCGCTGCCAAGAACGGCACTGAGCTGAACAAGACACGAAGCCAACGGCGCACCACCTGCGTACCTGTATGACTTCCACCATCTCCGTGGTGAGGATGTCCTTCTCGATCATGTGCTCCAGCAACTCCTTCAAAACCAGCTGCTTCGCCAGCATCACCCGGTTCTTCTTCAGCGCTTCCTGGTGGCACCGCTGCATGCCGCAGGCAACCAGCATCCTGCCAGCACAGGGGACAACCAAAGCCAAACTCAACGGCAACGGCGGCCCACCCTCACCCCTTACCGACCCTCTGCTCCGGAGGAAGCAGACCGGCCCCACCAGCAGCAACCGCCGCCGCCTGACAACGGGCGGAAGAGGCCTCCCCCACCCGCCCTGCCGGCGAGGGGCGACCTGCGCGCCACCCCGGGCTCGCGAGGCCGCGGGGGCCAGGCGGGAACAGCAGGCCGCCGCGCGCTCTCCCCGGACCAGCTCCCGCCAAACGGCCAGCGCCCCTCCCGCCGCTCACCCCCTCGCTCCGCCCCGCCCCGCCCCGCCCTCGCCCCGCGCATGCGCGCACGGTTTCATTCCCCCGGCGAGTCAAACCGCGGGACGCCCTTCCTCCAGTCACGTGGCCGAGGCGAGAGCTCGCGCCGCAGCCCCTTCCCTTCGCCACAGCGCCAGCCCGCACCGGCTGCCGCGCATGCGCAGGCGCGCCTTCCCCGGGGGTGGGGTGGGGTGGGGTGGGGTTGGCGGTGCGGAAGAGGGTTCGCGTCTCTTCCTGCCTGGGCTCGGCCGCGCGGGGCGGGGGAGCGCCCGCGGCATGTCAGCGCGTGCCGGCCCCGCCCCGCGGCGGGGCGTAGGGACGCAGAGGCCGTTCGTGGCGGGGGAGGGGAGGGACTCTGATACCAGAGTAACGGGAGGGGTTGTGCGCGCGGGTGGAATTGGCGGGTGTGCGGCCTTGTGTAGAAACGTACCCGTTTGGGGATTTATAATTTTTTAATTATTATTTTTAGATTATTTTTGTTGTTGTTGTTGTGTATGTTTTCTTGAGATGCGTTTTAGCTGAAATCTAAAGAGGGCCGAAGTGACGCTCGGTAATTAAAAGAGGAGAAAGGGAGTGCGTGCGTGAATTATGAGGGGAAAAGGGAGCGATCGCCCGTTCAGGAGAAGCAGATTTAGAGCTCTTGTCACGCCAGACTGCGGAGAGCTGCTCCCCCGTGCACAGGGGGTGTCACGGGCTAAAGCTTAACAAGAGTCCCAAGGCTCGAATAACCCTTACAGGTGCTGAAGGCGAAATTCTAGTTGTCGTAATTGGTGGTTTTGGGGTCTTTGCTTGGGCTGGTTTTTATCTGTGCCGCTCACCTGAATTTCTTTTTGACCCCTGGGGATTGGGTGCGCTCGTAAAAGGTCCTGTGTTGGCTGGCTTAGGCCCGAAGTTTCTGTTCCTGTGTGGTAAACCTGCACTGCTTTTTGTTGTGGTTTGTTCTTTTGTGTTTGCAGACGCAGGTGGGAAATGCAAGAAGTGATTTGTTTTTTAAAAAAAAAAAAAAAAAAGAAATCACATTGCCTCTGTCGGCAAATTTGCCCCTCATGATGCTTTTACGATAGAAGTATCACAGCTGCTTCATTGTTAATGATATTAAAGTGATTCAGCTGTAGATTGAGAAACGGAACTCCTCTCCTTTTTCTAAGCCAAAATTATCAAATAAGCAGAATGCAAGCATGGCTTTGTGGAGCGTTTCTTTTGGGAGGAAAAACTAACGATGCCACCAGGTATTTTTAACACTGTCCCGTTTATTTATAAACAACATAAAAGGTCTTTTTCTTTGAACTATAAAGAATCAAACAATAAGAAATAATTTATTTGCTTCTAGCCTATGGTTGATGGTTCCACACATGGATTAAAAATGACGCAGTTGTATGAGACAAAGCTGTGATGATTGCTGCTCTCCTTCATGGATAATCAGATCACTGTATTTCTCTTTCTTTTTTTTTTTATTCTCATTTGGACGTTCACCAGACAAATGTCTTTCTGCATACTGCAGACCGCTTTAACGCTGCAGAGTCTGTTGGTTTAACTCGCTTATTTTAAAAGACTGCACAGCATGACGGATCAGTGAGAGCTAGTACATGGCTCCAACCTAGACCCGTCATGATGAAAACCGCATGTGCCTCAGGACTGCTATTCTCAGGTGTCCTCTGCTGCAGCCGTGCCCTCGGCAGACCTTTCCAGAGTCCAGAGAGAAGCCCCCGAGCGTGGCATCATTACGGGAACTGGAGGAGCGTTGCCCATTCTGTGCAAATGCTTGCCATGGTGACGATAAAGTGTCTCAAGTGATCTGTTTGCGGCTGTAGTACAGCAGAGAAATACACTCTCCTGTAGAGCTGTGAAGACTGGTGGTCCGGGCAGAGGATGCGTATATGTGTCTGTATCCCACTGCCGGCCTCTCTCACAGGAGAAAAACTTCTGTTATCTCTTGTCCACCACTGCAGGCTGTGTGGGATGAGAACCTTTTGAACAACATGAGTCATTTCATGGTGCCATGCGTGCCGTCAGCTTTTCAAGCCCAAGTGACAGGTATCAGGTGGTATCGGCTTCCAGAGGAAGACAGTCACCCCTCAGTCACACTCCGGTGCAGCAGAGGGGTAGCAACAACCAGCGCAGACCATAAACTTGTGTTGCTGTAAAACAGCAGCTCAGGGAACTGCAGCCTCAGTCTCTCATTAGGGATTTTAGGGTAACTGATGATTGCACTGCTCTTGGCAACACAGCTGTTTGTTGCGCACAGGCAGAACCTACTTAGTGCTGTTTCTACTCCTCCCCTTTCTGAGACAGCTTATCCTGGCTGTATCCTACAGTCCTTTCACAGAGGTCCTTTGGAAACCTTGTCTATTCTCATGATTCGCTCTCCTCCCCCATAAAGGTGTATCTCCAGTTTGAGAATTGTTGCTGTATATAACACAACTTTCCTCACAGTGGTATTACGTATCTGCCAAGACAAAGCATTGTGGTATTGCATTGATTTATATTTTGTGCAAAAAGATTCTAGTGAGATGACAAGCTGTGTCTGTAGTTCAGCTCTGGTTCAAAGGATGCTGAGACAAACTTTGACAGTTTCGGGTGTGAAAAATCTCAGCTCTTTCACCTTCCCTGTAGGAGCACCCTGTGTTGGGGTGAGGGTTTGGTTCTGCATTCATAGAAGGTGAAATTAATCATAATATGGAGGGCTGGAAGGCATCTTCAAAGACCTCATCGTTGATGGCACTCTCGTAAGCAGGTGGTGGAGTGAGTGGCTCCAGTGGCTCAAACCTGTCTTCAATACCTTTCACTTCATGGATGTCCGAAACAAACCGCTGCAGTCTCGGGGGAAGCACCAGCTGCAACTGCATCCTGGAGCCGGTGTCTGTTTCAGAGGTGTGCCTTGTGTCTGATGCCGCTGACACCCTGAGAGCATCCACCATAATCTCTTCTTGAGCAGCTGATTCAATAACTACATTGTAAGGAGGAGGCTCATTCAGCGGTGAGGGCACCAAGCCTGGATTGGATGCAATTGTCCATATTGGTGGAACTGACGTGGTCATCGCCTCCTCATAGGTGGGCGCTTCATAGGCAGCGTTCACCCTATGCATTAAGAGACCAATGGCAGTTACACTTGTTATTTTACAGCTTAGTTTATGCAGAGGCAGGTAGTCTGGATAGTGTACTATAGGGACCATGCTACAATCAGTAGATGTGACTGAGACAGGATATCTTACATGGTATTATTGTATGTGATATTCTGCTGCTTGATCAGCTCACTTCCCCAGCTGACTTAATTTCTTGCTTGCTGGTCCAGAGAATGGCTTATTTGACCATTTTCCCACACTCCCCAGAATAAGTAAAAAAACCCACACTGGGTTTCAGTGCTGTAGGCTTAGCTTTGATTATGGAATCACAGCATGTCTCAAGTTGGAAGGGACCTGTAAGGATGATGTCCCTTGTTTAAAATCTACCAGTCAAAATGTATTACTAGGAATTACTACTAATTATTTCTCAGAATAAAACAGGACCTTGCTTTTTTAATACATTAGGTCAGTGCTCATCTGTTTTTAAAAAGTGGAGAAAATGAAGTATTTTCATTTATTTTAAACAAGGACTAACTATTCTGTGTTAAAAAGAGTATCTACAGAAAAAAGTGACTTTAGAAACATTTTCCTTTTTCGGTCATATTTTTAAATAAACAGATACTAATTTTCTTCTAGAATGCCCCCAAGCTAGCAAAGCTCAATATAGACTTCTTTTTATGTACTCTTTCTAAAAATAAACACAAAATAACATCTTTGCCCTCCTACAACACCCTGTATTTGAGAATGTCAGGTCGTTTATGGATGAGGATAATGATTATCTAGATTATACAGACAAGGAAGCAGAGATACGAATAAAGTTAAACTCTTCAACTACAGTAGGCAAATTAGGTTAAATTAGGTGATGCTGAGAACCTGCAAATGTACATGAAGCCAAAAAGATGTTAGAGTATTCAGAGCCTCTCAAAATCAGGGCTTATTAGTGTCAAGTTAGGTTTTTAAGACTGGAAACACACCCAGTTGCAGGTTTCTTCGTAAAAGTTTGCTAAAGAACAGTTGTTCTGGAGATAAGGTTTATAGAGCTAAGCCCTGCTAAGATTCAGCATTTTTATTTTTTCTTGTGTGACTCATTGTTTGGCAAGACTCGATTATTCAAAGAAAAATAAAACTGGGCCTGGATCTGTTTAACCATGGAAATTTTTAGTGGATCGGTTCCCAGGGGGCGAGAAAATATATCTTGAACATGATACACGACATGTGTGGCATAGACATTTGCAACCTCCACCTGAAGAAAAACAACCTAAAAAGAACTTTTCTCTTCTGGAATGGAGTCTGTGTTTGGTGCCCTAGGGGAAGGGCAGGAAAACAGTATGTAAAGTGGCCGTATCTGAGGAGAGAGAGTTAAGGTAAGAGGAATAACCAGGTTGCTGCTTACCCTGCTTGGCTTTGTCTGTTCGGAGGTATCTCATTTGCCTCACGTCGGTGCTGATTCTTCAGGTAACACTCAATAAACACACTCAGCAAATAGCCGACCAGGCACACTCCCCCTACCCCTAGGAAGAAATAGCCTACTGGATTGATGTTAGATGAAATGGCCAGCATGGTGACACCAATGAGAAGAGCAGCAGTGAAAACAAGCAACAGGGCTTGGCGGATGTTCTTCCAGTGTGTCTCTAACCACATGGTGGTACAGATGGTGGTAGCAGATAGTTGAGAACAGATAAGCAGTTAAGGGGACAGACATCTGTGGAAGACAGTAGTTTTTTCAACATGAAACGTGAGCATACAAACACATTATCAGTATCGTGACCAAAATAAGAACATACATACTCAAATACATGCCATCATGAGAACACGCAGATTTGCACACACATAATACGCCTGCGAAATGTGTGCATAAATACATGCCAATGTAAATGTACTGAATTTCCTATGTGAATGCGTATTGAGTAATAGGGATGCTTGGACGCACAGTTGCAAGACATAAAATGCATAAATAGACCATCTCACTTATTGCCAGGCTTATCTAATAGCTTCTTAATAGAACTTACAGCAGTCTAGGATGCAGATTTGAGGTTGCTACAAAAGTGAAACACTGAATAACCATAAAGGTTAAATTCTAGGGCATTTGTATGTTGCATAATGAAGGTTCAGATTATAGTTAAGATCCCGGAAGAAACATAGCCTTATTAATGGGGCTGTCTGCCCCAGTAAATTGCGCGTCTAACTTCAGTGTAGCATTATAGCAGTAACATTACTTTAGGTTCTAGCTATAGCTGAGGTATGTCTGTTTTTGCAAAATGTAGGCATGCGTTTGACTATTTGCCTATATCCTCAGTTCTTTTTCTGTTGATGTGCTTTTTTGCACCGTTCGCAAACATGAGAGCCCCTCCTGTCCCTCATTCCAAACCCTGTCTCCATGAAAGAGATAGCAGTTGTCACTACGTGCGGTCAATATTTAATGAATACCAAGGATATGTGGTATTCAAGAAATACCATAATTAAGGAGTCATCTTGCATGTGTTATACTAACCTACATATATCCCACCGTTTTGATGAAGACCCCTTTGAAGGAAAAGAGCATGACACAATGGGCATAATTTTTATGAATATGCATCTCCAAACAAATACACAGTTTTATATAGTTCCATGTTACATTGTGTGCCTTTGCACACTAAATACATTCCCTTGTTACAGCAAAATTAGATAAATTTATATATACAAATGCCAGAAAAAGAAACACATTCTTTCTGAACAGATTGCCTTCTTGTTACCTTTTTTACTGCCAGTTATCAGTGTATACTTACCAGAGAGAGGTTTCGGTAGGTAGGAACAGTCATGTTTCTCTCTTCATCACAAGGAAAATTGTGCAAGTTCTTTTGTCCCTGCTCCTTTCCCTTCTGACCTGAGGATAGAACACCAGTAAAAATTCTCCCTTCCTCCTTTTGAGTTCTCTCGTAGGGAGACAACGAAGATTTCTTTTGAAACTGAAAGCCGGTAGCCAGTGAATATGGGAAGGCACCAAACGATGGGAAGATCCCGTTGTACAAGTTTTACGTGGGAAACTAGAACCTAATTTTTCCCGGTTCTTAATCCAGAGCAATTTCCAGACGGTCACGTACCTTCTACTCTTTTGCAGCTCTTCTAGGTCTGTCCCACAAAAGCAGGAAACTCATTAGGAAAGAGGGCGGAGTGAGCAGTGGGGGAGTGCTTACCTGTGTAAGCCCTGGTCTGCTTTACTTTAATGAGAGAAACTCTGCCATGAAAATTATGTTCTCCCCCCCACGTAGCAGAGGAATTTTGATCTCTGCCTCACAAAGCAGGAAGGACTGCCGGCCCAGCCCACATCACATGGCCCACACGTATATCTATTTATGAGTTCTGTAAAATGTAAATCTATACGTTTTTCTATCCTGATTGGGTGCTTTGTCAGATGTTGTTTTATGCCCTCTTTGATTTTTATAAACAAAAGGAAAAAAGGAGGCAATGGGTTATTATTTCACAGAGGGCTGAGTAAAATCCTTTTTACTCCCTAATGTATCTGGGAAAAAGGACTACTGATAAGCGACAGAACAGGTACTGAATTACTTCATGAAATCTGTTGTCATCTAAACCTTTAGTGTGTGTCTGAAAACAGAACAGAACAAGAACAGAATAAAATAGAATAATTTCAGTTGGAAGTTACCTACAACAATCATCTAGTCCAACTGCCTGACCAATTCAGGACTGACCAAGTTAAACCATGTTATTAAGGGCATTGTCCAAATGCCACTTAAACACTGACAGGCATGGGGCATCACCCACCTCTCTATGAAGCCTGTTCCAGTATTTGACCACCCTCTCAGTAAAGAAATGCTTCCTAATGTCCAGGCGCATCCTATCACTGGATACCAGGGAGAAGAGATCAGCATCTATCTATGGTAAGGCAGGTGACCTTATCATAGAGGTATATCAAATTAGCTAGACAGGACTTTCCCTTTGTGAACCCATGCTGACTGTGCCTGATGGTTGCATTATTCTTTAAATGCCTTTCAGTAGTACCCGGTATAATAATCTCCATAATTTTTCCAGGTACTGAGGTTAGACTAACAGGTCTGTAGTTCCTTAGGTCTTCCCTCATGCCCTTTTTGTAGATTGGAATAACACTGACCAGCTTCCAGTCAGCAGGGACCTCTCCAAACTCCCAAGACCTTTGGTAGATGATCGAGAGAGGTCCTGATGTAACATTCGCTAGCTCTTTCAGTATTCTGGGATGAATCCCATCAGGGCTCATGGACTTGTGAACATTCAGTGGATATGGCTGGTCCCTTACAATTTCAGTGTCCACAAATGGAAAGTCTCTGTTCCTACACTTGTGGTCCAGGGACCAGGCAGCCCAAGGTCTATCAGTATTATTACAGACTGAGGCAAAAACGCATTGAATGCCTCCGCTTTTTATTCATCCCTTGAACTAGTATCAGTCCAATGTTTTCTGTAGACCTCCTCTCGCTATTAACATACTTAAAAAAGCCCTTCTTGTTATCTGAAACAACACTGGGCAGTTGCAACTTTAATTGAGATTTGGCCTTTCATGTCTTCTCCCTCTTCCGGCGAGGCCTGACCTACTTCCAAAGATCATACAATTTCTTTTTCCTCTTGAGGTCCATGAGGAGTTCCCAGTTCAAGTCAAGAAGACCAAGATGGTCTTCTGCCCCGCTTGCTTGACTTACAACACAATGAAATTGTCTGCTCCTGTGCTTCTAAAAGGTGGCTCTTAAAGACTAACCAGCACTTGTGGACTCATAAGCTCTCAAAAGCAGATTCCCAGGGCACTCTGCTATATAGCTCCCTGAATAGCTTAAAGTTTGCTCTCCTGAAGTCCAGGGTAGCAACTCTATTGTTCCTCTTTTTATTACACTGAAAATTTTATACTCAGCCATTTTAAACTCACTGGGGCCAAGACAGCCCCTTGCCATCACATCCCCGACAAGTCCTTCTCTATTCACAAATAGCAAGTCTAGGAGGGCATCTTTCCTAGTTGGCTCACTGAGTACCTGTGACAAGAAGTTCTGTCCCACAAACTTCAAGAATTTGCAAGACCTACTCATCTCAGCAGTGTGATATTCCCAGTTGATGTCTGGGAATTTGAAATCTCCCATAAGGACAAGGGCTATTGATCCTGAAATTTCTCTTAATTGCCAATAGAATAACTCATCAGTGCTTACATCTTTGGAAGTTCTCAAACACTATAGCGTGAATTACCTCCAGGACCTGGCTGCAGCTCATGTTTATCTGATTATTTGAGGGTTGGAGAACTTTGACAACTTAAGGAGCTGGGTTTGTACAGCCTAGAGAAGAGGCTTTGGCTGATAGTGGGTGTCTACTCACAATTTTCCAATGTCTAGTAGGTAGTTACAGAGAGGAGGGAGGTACTCTTCATGAGGGTACATGGTGACAGGACAAGGGGCAGTAGGGAAGAAGGTAAGTGCCTCTGGATATAAGAAAAAAAGTCTTCAGTGTGAAAACAGCAAAAAGTTGCAATTACTTGCCTAGAGTAGCAGAGGAATCATCTTGGCTGGAAATATTCAAGACACAGCTGAGTGTAAGGCCCTGCTTTCAGTAGGAGGTTAGACCAGATGATCTACCCTTCCAGCCTAGACTTGTCAATGTTTCTATGTTTCAAATATTTTTCCCTTATAATTGCCTTTTTGGCTGTCGACAGATAAAGGACCTTCAGCTCTGATTGTTCTCCATTCTACACTTTCAAGAGAGTTCCTTTGAAGATGGCAGAATTAACATCCATCTAAAGGGGAGGAAGTCAATCTTCTGGTGCGTAGCATGTAATTTTGCAAGACTATCATTTAAATGGGAAAACTGATTTGTTTCTTACAGCTTTCTCCATTTTGGGGTTGCCTAGTGTTAAGAACACCTTAACTGCTAAGCAAGATGTGACAACTGTTTTCACAGCGTCTCTGCACAGAAAGCATGACTGACTCATGGTGGAATCTGGATGCCTTGGTACTAACAGCAACTTCCTTCTAACCAGGGTAGCTGCTGGTTGTTAGAACTGTTCCTCAGAGAGAAAAGATTTATATCCTACTGGGTTGAGGAGGGAATTAAAATATTCTACAGACCTTGACTAAGTGCTCTGTTTACCGAGCTATTGTAATAAAAGAGCATCACTACTATAAGAATTACAGTACTGAATTTTCAAAGAAAAGTGTTCTACTTTTTGAAGTAGCGAGTGAAAGCGTGGTTTGACAAGGCAGCTGAACAAACCTGATAGAGAATTGCTGTGGAATATGTTAGTCTTTTCTCCTTCCTGCCTCTTCTTCATCTCCTGCTGTCCTCCTTGCAGTGATTCTAGTACTCAGCTGATCTCTCGCTGAGTCAGCTCAGCTGCCTCAGCTAGTGAGAAAGTATTTACATTTTTCCCCAGTGAATTCAGTGGACTGAATCTAGTCACCAAAGTATCATCCAACCACTAGATCCTCCTTCAAGGGAAGCAATGGGAATGCATAGCCAGAGTGGTGGAGGGGAAGGAAGGGAGAGTGGGAATAACTTCCAGGGCTGCAGTGGGTGCCATTTGATCGGCTCAGCCCAGACCATTGGAGCAGAAAGAAGTTCTTCCTTCTTTGACTGAGTAAGCCCTGCAGAAAGGTGTAGAATCTAAGACCCATCTTGTCCTCAGCAAATCCTTTTAATTATATCAGGAATTTCTAGCGCATCCTGATGACTTGAGGCAACTCCCAGCTCTGGTACATACACTGACTATTGTCGAATCACTCCAATAGTCTGACTGTTGTTGAATCCCCCTTGTAAGTACCTACAGAAGGTACTTTAATATTCTGTAAGCTATATAGAGGGAGCCGAGGCACTTCGCTTGTCTGCACATTCTCCTGTGGGGAGTAGGCACATAAAAACTGCTTTGGGGCTAGATCTTTTTGCTAATCTTTGTTGGAAAACTACCTCTGTGATTGGAAAAGGCTGTATTTGATTTGTGGATAGATAGAAAGATACAGGTTTTGCTGAAAATTTGTATAGTAATTTTGATTGGTGCACCATTTTTAAAAAATATTTATGGACATAGTTATGAAATATCAGGATGAAAAAGGCTAAAAATGGTAGGTATCTCTGCTGCATTGTTTGATGCTTGTATTTCTTCAGTTTGTTTCAGTTGAAGTTCAGACTTCAGTAACTCCTGTACATTTTACCCGTGGAGTTGCGTGGACGACTAGGCTGAATCTTTAGGAATGACCTTTATGCATTTACAAGAATGATACTTTGCCATGCAACTATGAATGCATTAGTTGAACACGTTTATGAATGTGATACTGACTGCTTTGTGGATCTAAGGATACAAAGCAGGATGAACTTCTATGAACTAACCTTTGCGATACGATTTCTAGCAACACAGTGCTTCTACCTGAGGCCCCTTGGCATTTCTGAAGGACTACTGAAATTTTTGTCTGTGTGCCATTTTGATTCTCTCCGTAGTCTGGTTCAGACTGTCATTGGTTACAGTGTGTGGGGATCCATAACAAAGAAAAATTGATCACGTAGCTGCATCAAGAAGTTTTGGTGATGACAAGATTCAGAAAACACAAAGGGGCTTGGGAAATGCCAGAGAGATATCACTTGTTTGTGAAACAAGGGGTAGAAGTCGGGGGGAGTAAACAAGGACATTTATACTGCTGTCCTAAACTGTCTCCTTTTCACGTGCGGTAGAGATGTTTTTTATAGAAAGCTTTCTGTTCTCTGTTGTTCAATCATGCTGTGGGGACCAGACTTCATTTAACAGGAGATTTCTTTAGTTAAGACCATAGATGTCCTTTTTTCTTCTTTCTTTCTTCCAGTATCTCATTGTTGATCTTAGTTCTTCATTCAGTCTCTAGGAAGCATTTCACCTTTCCCCCGTTTCATCTCACTATCTACTCTCCCTCCTGCCCAGACTGCTACTAATTAACTTAGTACCTACAGTAAGCTCACTTATCAGCTTGGTATGCAGAGAAGCTTGCTTTATTCCCAAGGGCTTGTGACGTACATACCACGGCACCATTAATCTCTCTGTAATCACTAAGTCTATTCTTCCCTATAACCTTGTCCTGAAGCAATTTCTGAGAGACTGAGCAAGCACTGGGGACAAAGTGCTACTGAACCACCTTTTCCTGTCTTGCCTACCTCGCCTTTTGTCTCCCAGGTTCTGCTTAGTCACTTTTGTGAAATATGACTTTGATTTTTCTGTTCAGGAGCATGATTATATTGAATCTACAGAGGTCATGGGGCAGCCATGACCTGTGGTTGATATGTTTCCGGTCAGTAAAATGTCTTGAGCAGGAGAAAGCAAAACCTCAAGGAAGTTATGCCTACGGAATTGGCAATCTCTTTTTGTCTTCCAGTTTATTCCAGTCCTTACAGGACAATGGTTGAAAGTTATCATGTGTGTAGTCACTGTAGGGTGGGTTTTTTGGCATGGCTGTCTTCTACCTGCAGTGGCTTTTCTCTATAGATCAGGGTTGAGATGTGGTCACAGAAGAACTGATATTGCAAGGAGAGCTGCTACTGCTGCTACTAGTTCCTCAGCTGTCTCAGGGATACCTGAAAAGCATAGATATACAGAGATTGAGTCAGAGACACTTGTTATGTTGTCCAGAACTAATGGATATCTCATTTCTGAAAGTGGTGAGTCACATTTAAGGTGAGAAGTGTTTCCAGGGCTGCCTACACACCTAAAGTTCCTAAGTACTTAAAATTAACAAAACACCCCCTCCTTTTCTGCCATGAGAAGGACAGAAAAGTAACAAGCATTTACCAAGACTATGAAATATGAGGTTTTTTATCTCCTCTTACAGCTTTTTAAATTCACTTACGTCACATGTTTAGCTTTTTCTCTGGGGGGAAAAAAAAAAGTGAAGGCTAGAACTTCCTCATCTTTTTATTCTGAGTTCTCCTTGGGGCAGGTGCTTTAAAACTGTGAGGTTTCATTAGCATTGGTAAAACTCTCTGCAGCTGGCTTATTTTAATGACGGAGCCCAGTCTGGTCTATATTGTTTACTTTTTGTTCAAGGTCTTTCTATGCTTCTGTAGAATCTGCACATTGCAGTACTTCTACTGATAAAAAAATCAGAAGTTGTTGTACATAGGATGTAAATTGGCAGTATGCACTCTTTTGAAGAATTCACCCTGGTGACTGCGATGCTACAAAGTGGAACACTACAGTGACTTCTCCTTTTGTGCTAATTTAGAGCTCCTAATGTGGATCAGACGGAGGAGGAGAGAACTTGACTGTGACTAAAGGTGAAGAAGAAGGAGGGCAGTTAAGATCCTACTGCTAGAATATGGTGAAAAAGTCAAGTGGAATACCTAGCGTGGAAAGAGCAAGTGAGCAGAAAGAAATAGTTTCAAGATAAAATTAAGGAATCAACTGAGAAGTTAAAAGAACACAGGAAGGTCATTTAGCTGTCATTCTAGACTTTACTAGTTATCTGGAAATAAGAGAAAATAAGACCTGTGTACACTGAGCTGCTTTACTATAGAACAGTGTTTGCATTCCTTTTTTCCAGATGTTACTTCACCATTGCAAAATGGGAAAGTTTTCAGCCAAAGGACATGAGAAGCAATGAGAAAAGTTAACGTGTAATTGCTGCAGAGTTCCTGTTCCTTATCTTCCTCCCTTGTCCTAGCCACATATTCTTGCTGCTTATGTTGCCAAACCTGTTATGCACTGGAGCCTTCCCTGACATGTTCTGAATTGCTAACAAGGCATAAAACTAACCAAGTAAAAAGGAAAAAAAAATGCTATTTTCTGCTGGGTTAGTAAACTAACAGTCATGAAAACATGCAGGAAGCACCAGTATGTCCCCAAGAGAGGAGAAAGGACCTCATGGCATATTTCTGTGTTGAGGAATAGGGGATGTGCTTTTTCTTTCAATAGCATTAGATGGTTCTGCTAGGGAACCACACCTGAAATATTTGGGAATTGCCACTCAACATTAAAATATAGCTTCCTTGGGTTGGAATCCAGTGACTATGCAACTCACTGTAATACTAAGTAACTGTGGATTGAAAAGTAACAGGCGTGAGAAGAGGAGAAAAAGGTTGAAATTACTGTTGCAGATTGTAGCTTCCTGAACAGGAATTTGACATTGTTCGCTGTCGCTGGTGGGACCCACAGTGTCTCTCCTTGAGGTGTTCTTGTGTTCCTATCATATAATGTTGCACTTTCTTCAAATTCTTTCCGTAACTAGTGGGGTGGGAGAACGGGGGAGGCGTTGCCAGACAAAGAGCTCACTTAACTATTTTATTGATGAGGTGTGCTTTGGAGAAAAAGAGTACACTGCTGTTATTGGTACCAGTCACTCTCTGAGTGTTGTGCTTTATAGCAAACGCAGCACAGAATCCCACATGCTCCTTGGCGCCTGCTCCCAGCCTAAGGTGCTTATAGTCTAAAGCAAGTGTGACAAAGCCACAGAACATCAATTCAAGTATGGAAGGCCAGAGAGAGATAACTTGGTAAGAAAAGAAATAAGAAAGAAAAAAAATAGTAAAATCTATTTTAATAGAGGCAGGTTTTGCTTGCAAACTAGATCTGAAACAGTGATCCTTTCTTTGTTTCATTAGATATTCTCCATTCAAAGGCAACACTGTTTGTTTCAGCGCTAGTTTTAGCACCAGTTTTCCCTGCACTTTGCTCCAGCCATGTGCCACGAAGGCGGCGCACCTCAGAGAGGGGAAGTTCGACGTGGTTCCTTTTTCTGCCTTAGGAAAAATGTGTGTTACATTTCGGTTACATCTGTGCAAACAGGCGTTCACAGGGGTCAATGAAAGAGCATTTTCTTTGTTTCTTTATGAAAGCAAATAGACACGTGAGCTGACAAGAATGTAGCTTTTATCTTGGCATGGTTCCTCAGTGTGCGAGCTGTCAGTTTATTTAGTGATACGTACAGGTTTTATCCACTTCTGACATGGATTTGCATGTCTGATGGACACTGCCAAATTAGCAAGAGCACATCGTAATGCATTTCTGGTACGTGCCATGGTCATGCCTTGTAGTATTGCACTGTGTATGGCATCTGCATTGTTATCCTGGTACATTCTATCATGGCATTGTGAAGATGCTTTGGATGTTTTTTCCTGAGGGGTGAATGACTGTTTCCGAGGTCAGCCATCAGCTCCAGGGACAGCCTCATAAAGAGCACCATGCCACATCACTGCCAGACCAGGCTGCTACTTGTCAATCAGCGCTGTGAAAGCAGCACACCACTTTTTGCTTTCTCCTGAGGCAGCAGCAGTGGTGGTAGTGTTTGTAAAGGGGAACTCGGTTTTATCAAGGCTTCTGTTGCCGAGAGATAGCTTTATCTGTAGGCAACAAAAAACAAGGACACTCAATATATGGAATTACGTGTATATCTGGTTGAGTTGATGTCTTTGACAGAATTTATGAATGGTGGTAATTGTGCAAGTCTGCTTGTTCCACATTGTGTCTGTATTCATGAGAAAAGTGATGATTGGTTGCAAAGGGTCTTTCCGTGAATATGAGAAGATTGCCCATGAAGGGAGAATGTCAGGATAGAGTGGTCATAGTTCATGGACACCTGTGTTGGACTGAAGTCATATTTGATGCCAAAGATTATCCATGTGATGGTGCCACTGTTTCCCGAGAAGAGTTGTCAAGTCTGCTGGCTACTGGCAACCTCTGATTCCTAAGGCTGTTCTGGCAAATCCCTTGAAGATGAAAGATGTCAGAGCGATTCAGAAGACAGTGTTAACTGTTGGAAAAGGTCTCATTGACGCTTGGTGCATGGGAGATTTTAGTTTGGCTGATGAGACTTCTTTGAATATGTTGGAAGTACTGATGAGGTATATATTCTTGTCCACTGCCTCCTCAGTTCCTCCCTGCTTCCTCTAAATTCTCTCTCGCTTGATTAAAAAAAGGGATAATGGTCTTTTGTCAGAATTGCCATTATATGACCCTTTGCTTCTCACACTTTGAAGTGTGGAAGTGTGGGACACCCAGATCTCTCACCAGTTTCCAGTCTACACCTGTCTGTAGATCCGTTGATATTGACAAAATCTCAGTCTCCATTGATATTGATGAAGTTTCCAAGTCTTTGATACATGATGGTTCTACTTTTACCCTGATTCTCCCACTCATCAAGCTACTCGGCAACAACTTTGACCATCATCAAGACTTCCTAAATTTCTACTTCAGCCAGTGCTATAGGATGTACATTTGGCCGTCTGAAGAGAAGATAAAGGACCTTCACGATGAGAGCTGACTCCTCTGCTTCCTTGGCAATATCATGTTCACCTGCTGTTCTGGAAATGATATTTGCAGAATGTGTGGAGGTGAAGAATTGTAGCCTTTGGGTGATTTATTCAATTTCTTATGAGCACTGTAAAGGCCAAATGATGCACTGATCTTTATTTATGCAAAATCCCTGCCAAGTGTTTGCTTATACTGAGTACTGCAGCTTTCTGCATCTCTTGCACCTGCTTGCTGCTTTCCCCTTGCAACCCTACCATGAACTGTCCTTGCATGGCAGCACAGCTACGGTGAACTTTGTTAAGCCTGTCTCAGAGTTTCTAAAATTCCAAACCTCAAGTAGATGAAACTGGCAACATGAGTTTCTACCAGATCAACACACTTCACCGTGGTGCTGGAGAAGGCAGAAATGTGTTAATTTCCATGCAAACTATGTATGGCTTATTTAATGTAATTAAGACCAAAATATGAGTCATTAAAACACTTCTAGAGATCTTTTCAGAGATGATTTTTTAATGCTCCTATTTTATATTTTGTTAATTTGCAGGCTGAATGTTTTTATTACAGGTTGTGCTGAAACTGGTAGGTTAAACAAGAAGTGTAGAGTCTGACTGTAAACATATTTCCAAGCAAAAGCAAGGCTTCTTGTGAATTGTGGCTCTCTATATGGAGAAGTTTTGGCTAGAAATTGCCATAGTAAGAGGTTTTTGTGGTAGATAAGAGACAACTGAAGTGGAACAGCTTGAAGAACACACAGGAAAAGGTGAAAAATAAAACCTGATATTCTCCAAATCAACACTGCATATATGTCTTTGGATGAGTTAAGGGAAAAAAAAATTACTGTTTTGGGGTGATAGATGAAATACTGGTGTTGTAACCAAAGAGGCTGTGGTTAGCTGATTCCCCACATTTGACATGCCTATGCAAAACTCTTCAGGATGAGACAGTAATTGGTTGCTGTTGCTGTTCCTAAAGTCTCTGGTTTAGCTGTTGACCCTTCTAAGTTTTCTCCATAGCATTCACAGCAAGCCAGCTGGGGCTTGAGCACTAACACAGTATAAATATTTACTGCCTAACAAATCTGACTTTCCTCATTTTGGCAGAGTCCCACTATTGATTGTAGTTCCTTTAATTGTATTGGACATTGAACGTAGTGCCTTTCATTCCACTAATATATTTACATCAGTTGTATCAGTATATTTATCAATTCTTAATATTCTTTGAGAAGGAAGTAAACGTCTTTCCCTCCTTTCATTATATTTTAGTTTGTGTAGCTCTACTTGCTGTTAGAAGATTGCTGGATTTTCCCGGTTTTCAGTTTTATGCGTCACCGAAGCATTGCTGGCATTCTTTATCTCAGGTCTACAGTTTGTAGTTTAGAAATTACTGGATGTTTCCTGTTCCAGCCAAGTGGTCCCTTGCTGTCTAAGAATGGCTAGATGCTTTTTATCCCATGCCAGTTTCACTGCAATCTACTAGGATTTTTTCTGTTGTAGCAGTTCAGCTTCCTGCAGTTTAGGAATTCTACTGGGTTCTTACTATCCATAGTGCTCTATGCAGGCTGATTTTCCAGCCGTGCTCAGTTGTTTGTCATCTTAGTGCTATGCAGGCCAGTGAGGTGCTTAACAAACTGGTCTACAGAATCATTTTTCCTTAGTTTTTCTGTCATTTAAGTTTGATACGGAAACATGTGAGACGTTGTCTGACAGTACACCAGAAAATTTAGGGAGCACTTCTCTGTAATAAGTAAACTTGAAGCCATAGACTCCAATTTTACTGCAGGGCTGGTAGACAGAATATATTATGTATTTTGTAAATAGATGCATACCTATACTGTACAACCAACACATGCCAATTGTGTTCTATTGTGATATGTACTGTACAAACACAGTAGGATATATTGTTAGCCATTTACATAAACAACGTGTCCCCCACATTTTTCATTAATAGGTTTTCTGGGTATTTAAGTTAGTGAATGGTTCCTAAGTGGTAGACATTTTCTCACTGAAGATCATGAAGTGATTCTTTTTAAGATGTTATATATGCTAAGTATTTGTCGAAGCAAGTATCAGCTGTTTTCTGCTGTCATACATACTTACACTACTAGACCCTCCTTATTCTTTATGTGTCCTTACTGGTTAACAAATAAATGATCCATTATTTTTTTCTGCTAATGCTCTGCATAAACCATCTTTGCCGCTTTCGTGGTGGCCTATCATCATGCAATAATTGGTAGGTGCTTTTTGATTAAATTCTCCTGAGGCAGTAGTTGTAAACAGTCTGCATATCGTTTCTTTACTGTCCTGATTCAAGTAAGTAACAATGTCCTCCCCTTCCCATAATTAAAGACCCTGTATTTCATGTTTTTCATTTGAGGAGTGATAGCAAGGAAAGGGGAATCAAGAAGACTGTTCTTGTAACTGAGGAACTGAACTCTGATTCAGGTAATCTCAGATAAATTTCCAGTTGCTACAAACCTTTTGACTGTGACTTTAAGCAAATCGCTTGGCTCATCACAGATCTTGGAGAACGAATTTTTTTAGGATGGAGACTGACTCTTATTTTGTGCCTTGAAAATAGGGTCGCGATCTTGCTAAGCTACCTTGCAGCCTCCTTCGATGAAAACAAGAACAGAAATGTTTCACTAAAATACATAATTTCACAGCATTTCAGGTTTTGACAAAGTCTAAGAAATTAGCAGCACAAACTCTCCCTCCCCCATGGATTTTTGCAAGCGAACTTTCGTACCTCGGGGTACAAGTCTTACTGGGTTTCCCTGACATTTTGAGGGCATGGTAGTTTGCGGATGCTGGATGGTGGATGGTTGATGGTGGATGCTCCCTGCCCACGCCGCAGTGCATCGTGCCGTCCACACTAATAAGCAGCTGCTCCCGCTCTTAAAGGGGCATCGGCATCTTTCCCATTTCCCGGGGACCCACCAAAAGGAGGGGGGAGACTCCTGCCAGAGGAGGGGGCTCTGGGCTGATGGTGTCCTACCGCCAGGGATTCCCCGGCTTGAGGTGGCCTGGCAGGGGCCGCTCCCTGCCACCCCTTTTACTGCGGGCAGCTTTAACCCCTTCTGCTCCCTGCAGAGTTTCGGGCTGGCAGGAGAGGTTTGCGAGGAATAATCCTGGTTCAGAGAAAATGAGAGCAGCTTTATCCCTAATTCTGCAAAAGAAACTTACTTGTCTGATTGCCTTTCCATCCAGGCATTCCCCTGTTGTCCTCACCCACACTGCATCCCTCCAGGTCTGACCTCCCTTCCTCCCCATCCTGTGCATCTTTCTAGCGGTCCCAGTGCCAGTTTGGAAACTTGTGGGTACATACATAGCACAAAAAACTGTGCTCCCTGTCCTTCTGTTTGGGTTAGACTGCTATTATTCTTCTTGTTTGAATACCATTTCATTTCTGCAAACTGTTAAACTTGCTGACCCAACCCAGACATAGCCTGTATCTTCACCTATGTGCTCTTCAGCCTTTCCTCACTCCAATGACTTGCTTCTCTGCTGTCAAAAAAGTCTGTCTATCCATCTTTTTTAACATGATCCTGGCAATCCTTTCACTTCTTTGCCTTAATTTCACATGTAATTCATGGACTTGAACTGTATAACCACGCACTACTTCTTTTGAGGGACAGTCTGACTAAGAGTATAAAGTTTTTCTTTGTTAAGATTATTATCTAAAGGCAATTACAAAGTTAATTGTGCAGTAAAGCCCAGAAACTAAGTCCTTTCTCTTAGGCATGATTATTGTATAGATAATGCACTATCATTTGTAAAATATGGGTTTATTAGAGTGCCTTCCTCTACTAGAACTGTCCTCACATTTCAGGTTTTCCATCTGCCTGAGCTATTCTTTTGTTGAGCACCTGCAATATAATTCCAGGGCAAGACTTGCTGGATGCTATAAAATCTTTCTGATTTTCAGAGTGCTCTCACATATGCCAAGAAAATTTTTACCTGCTGAATGATTAGAAAACTTGATGACTTGTGGGTGGAAGCTGGTGGTGAAGAATTTCAACTTGGTTATGATCTGATACAGTGCAGAACTTGAAGCTCTTACATTTCGTACTGAAACGATGAACTTTGAACTTTTGAATATTTCATGCCACAGGTGTTCTAAGATGTAGTGAGTACAATCATAGAATATATTAGGATCGAAAGGTCTCATTTAGGTCATCTACCCTGCACAAAATGGACAACTTCAAAGCTAGAATAGGTTGCTCAGGGACTTGTCCATACATCTTCTGAAGATTTCCAAGAATGGAGATTACTCAGCCTGTCTTGGCATTTCTTCCAGTTACTGAACCACCCTTACAGGAGGACATAGCTGAAATTTTCCTGGTGCAGCCTGAATGTTACCTCTTGTCCTTCTACTGTGCACGTATGTGAGAACCTAGAAGTCACTTCTGCGGAGGAGCTGCTTCCTCTTTTCTGAACTGCGGCCGTTCCAGTCATCTCTGAAATTAGCAAGTAATTCCATAACTTCCATCCATATGAATTTTCCCTGATGACAAACATCCAGAGTATACTGCCAAAATCTTCCCCAATTCATACAGTACTGACAGTCACATAAATGAATAAATATTTCTCACATCATTAAGTTCTACTAGCAGGCAACTTTGCTCAAAGCTTCAAAATAAACTGAGTTGTTACCTAGGGGTTCTGCCAGGGGACTGATGACGCAGTTTCATAGGCCAGTTTAAAATACTGTTGCTTGCAAAAAAAAGGGAGTCCTGCCATATTGCATTTTCATCCCTGGCCACTTATTCCAGTCCCCTTCATTGCACCAGCGCTAGCATTCAGGATGTCACCCGGATCAGCTGGCTGATCCAAGTGGGACTGTGCTGGTGTCAGTGCGGCACACAGGTGTCTCAAGCTGTTCGTGCAACTGTACTGGTAGACTCAAAGCTCTGTTTGCTTTTCCTAGCTCTGGGTGACAGTGAGGGTTAGTCTTTCTGTGCCATTATGTCCATACGTGGAATAGTGGTAATAACGGGAACCAATATCAATAACGTATTGCAAGATCTTCAAATAAAGGTAGCAAGGAAATGTGAAGCGTCTACTTATATGGAAACAATTTCTTCTAGATTCTTTAGAGACAAATGTGAAGACCCAGTCATTTTATAATCTAAGGGTGATTGAAAGGCTTGTAGAAATGTCAGGATGTTATAATTTTATTAAACTGGTTATGAATAATACTCATTTAAAATAGTAAGGTACCAGAATAGACACACGGTAAGTCCAGTATGAGTCTAATATTCAGAATAAAATGCATAAATTTATGCTCCTATATCTGTAGGTAGATATACAGGTATTGATATCTGCTGCTTACTGAAAAGCCAAACATGACTGCTTTTCTAATATTTGCCATGCCAATTTTCTTACTTTTATTGAGTTTTACCATACTTTGTTCCTAGCCTACTTTTCTGTAAACAAAACGTATTTTAGACAGTTGGTGTGGGTGTGTCTGTACACCATTATCACTTAGTAACCTTTGGAATAGTTATCTTCTACTAAAATTAGGGGATCAAGGTCTCAAAGATAATTTGTTCATTTGATAATTTTCTCAAATTAGATTTTGATAATTTGATAATTATCTCTTTGATATATCTTTGATAATTATTGCAAAGAGAATTTGGTCCCTTATCTCAGAGAAAAGGTTTCTATAAACTTAATTAAAATGGTCAATTAGGAAAAACAATTTCTGTAAATGTCCCCAAAAGAGCAAAAGGTTGCAAAGCAGACCTCATCAGAGATTCACCACGTGAGAAGGGTCTTGTAAGTCCTCCAGCAGATTCAGTCCGAGTTCTTAGACCTGGAACAACTACACAAAACAAGTCCATGGAAAATTCCACGTTGGTCCATCTACGGAACTTGTCAGTTCCCATGCTCATGTGAAAACAAAAAGGTGCTGACTTTTTCTTTATTTAAAATAAAATATTTCCAGCCTGCATACTTGTGGAGAAAAGCCTGACAAAGCTTGATCCATGAAGTTTTGAAACAATAACATAATTAAAAAACATTATAGATACAATCACGGTGCCCTCTTAAAAAGAGTTGCCAAGTTTTCAGGAGTCTTACTTACAATTGAGGTTGCAATAATTGAGGTTGCAATACCAACAATTTTTATTAGGCACTTCAGTTTTAATGTAATTTCAGGAAACTCTTTATTACTTCTGGTAAAATTCCTGCAAATATTTTTTCAAAATGTGGCAAAAGTTAAATAGGGCAGAAAAGCCAATGCTGACCTACTATTTGAGCAGCCTAGTATGCTTTTTTTNGGAAGAATTAATGGAAGAAATTACTGTGATGTTTAAGGTGACCTAGTAGGTCTCCCCATCAGATCAATGGGACCAGTAAGAGTTGGGCTGAGTTACTCCACTGCAAAATGGAGTGGTCAATTTGGCCTGGGAATTAAACCTAATTTTGTTCTGAGACAGATCTAAAGCACTCACCCAGTTGGAGGTAGTAGCCCTCTACAAAGGCAAAATGCTTTAAACGCCTTCACCTAGGTCTGCCAGAACTCATTTTACCATTGCCTATGACTGGTACCGCATAGGAAAGTCTTTAATTATCTACAAAAATTGCCACTGAACAATCATTCCAATCCACAGGTCAGTCTCATAACTCGTAATTAGCAAAAGCATTTGCAGAAAGTACTGTGTCATCCTGTCCCCTCAGATTATCCTATATCAGTGCCTTTGCTATGGGACTAAGTAAGTACTATGTAAGCTTTTTCCGGATTTTCCCAGTCTGCTGCTTTCCCTTCCTACTCTGATCTATACACATGAATCCACATCACCCGGTTCACTGTCACCAAATAACTGTCGTTATACTTGAGAGAACTAAAGAAATGTGCTTTTCTGTGGGGGGAAAAAAAACCCAAACCCGACAAACAAACCCTGTCATTTTTAAAGGTCATCCCTGCAGGTCTGGGATTAGAAATGCAGGGAGCAGGATGCGGGTGTACAGAGCTGCCCGTGCTCCACCTATGGAGCTGCCGGTCTGGCCCCTTCCCCGAGGACCAAGCTTCTCTGCTTAAGAGCCCAGCTGCTCCACAGGCTGACGGTTCAATCGACAATGATCTCTAGTTTCGAGTATGACAGCACCGACCTGCTTGCTCTCCATTCATCTGCAGGTGGGGGCAGCGGAAGGGAAAGGGAGGGAGGGAGAGGGAGGACACTGCAACCTACGTGAATAATTGATAGTGCAAGGAACGGAGAGCAGCTGGGTTCCCGGTCTCCATCCGCTCACCAGCTGGGGATGAGAGATCCTCGCTCAGGTAGGGGATGAACAGCTTAGCTGCTTTTATTCTCGTCTTGCCAGCAATGCCAATTAAAATGTATTTTGCATCCAGAAGGAATGGGAGCAGAGACAGCTGGGGGAGGGTGGATTCAGATCTTCTCTGCTGCTTGTGTGGCGTTGTGTAATGGATGGACCTTGGGGCAGTTTCAGCCTCAGCAGGGAAAGTGGCTGTATGCTTTTTAAAAGACATTGTGCTATACTGCATTGTGTAGAGAAACAATTGGAGAAAAAGAGAGAGAGAGAGAGGAGGTGGGGAAAGCGGATGTCTGTGTAGGAAATGAGACAAACTGAAGAGATGGAGGGGCATGAAAGAGGGTCTGTCCAGACTCAAAGGAATCCCACCCTGGTTCTGTCAACCTTTTGGCATAACAGGATGAGTCCAAATGGGCAGTGGGAGGTGCTGTCTGTGTACACTCAGTACTATATTTAGAAGCTGTGTGCGCAGATCTGTGGAAACAGCTGATGTGAAAACATGTATGATTCCGTCTGTGGGTGCATCTATGAGTTTGTGATGACTCAGTTGAGTATTGTAGCGATACATTAAAAAAGGCAGTTTCTGCCCTGGAGAGTTTACCATTGAAGGATATGCTGCTGTGTTTACTGCGCAGCTTCTGTGGAGCTTCTGATGTTCTTACAATGACTCAAATAATTAATAAAATTGCAGACATGATTTGCTGTGTTACAGCTAATACAGACTTTTCTTATGTGAGCAAGATAAAATGCTAATGCAGTTATAAGAATGAAAAAAAATCTGTTAAGAAAACCTGGAAGAATACATAGCAAAATGTATAGACACTGTAATACACATATTAACATACCTACAAGGATACCCAAAAGAACAGAAACTTGTGTGTCAGTCCCTAAAACACACTATAAAATGCATAATGATATCTGCAACTATAGACAAATATATGGATTACAATGCAAGACTATAAGTACACAGAATTAGTCATATAAGAAAGCAAATATCAATCGGAACTGAATCTACTTAGTACAACTAAAGGCTTGTATTAGGTGATATTGTTGCATCAGCTGTGTAAATATTAACAATTGTTAGCTTGATTATAAGTTGAGGAACAGTAAGGGGAAAGGTGCCTGTGACATGCTTACATGTGGAAGTGATTTACTTGTATGATTCTTGCTAAAGGAGGCTAATTGGAGTAGTAATTAGGGTATTTAATAATCGTTTGCTGCTGGGTCTTGAGGGCTTTGTACACAACTGGAGTTGCACAGGAAGTTAGGTGAAGCTGTGAGACAGTTAAATGAAAGCTGAGCTTGGTGTGGTTTTGCATGTGAACAAAGTTGGCTCTTGTCAGTAGCAGCAAGCTGCTGAAGAACGGCAGAAGGACCTGGGCCTCTCTGGATACTTTGCTTTCACCATGGCCAGGCTGGCTATTGCTGCTGATAATGACCCTGCGGTGGGGGAGGGTGTAGTTACTGCTGGCAGCCCCCTCTAGCAGCAGAAATAATGTCCCTTCCTCCTTCCTGGAGGCAGCAGCAGTGACAGGCTTGGCTCTTTGGCTTGGCCTAGTCACATCTCCACTCGGAGATTCAGGTAAATGAGTAAAAACTGCTTGTGCAGAGAGCAGCTGCTGTATTCAGTGCCCTGGACCCCTCTGGGGGGCATTTGGGTTGGAGTGAGGAGGTGGGCTGTGTGAGTTAGCCCATACTCCAGCATCAGATCTGCTGGCGAGAGAAAAAAAAAAAACAAGAAAAAAGGTAGACAAGAGAAAATGGAAACACCTGACCTCCATGCAAGTTCCTAAAACCAGCATGTGGATCATTTCTTTGTCCATTCAAAGTTGTCACCTACATCGATTGACTTCTTACAGTCTCTTTTCCCACCCGCAGGCCATTGAACCCCCATAAACATTTCTATCCAGGTCTTTCATGAGTAGAACTTATAGGAAGCATTAAGGTGAAATTGCTGCACTCTTATCCCTAAAACTTTGATGTAGCTGCTTGCTTTCTCTATTTTCCTTTTTGTCCATCTGTATCACCTCTCTCAAATTTTCTGTCTGGTCTCTCTGCTTTCACTCCTCCTTTGTGTCTTTTCCTAGCTCTCCGGCCCCCTGTCAAATTCTGTCTCTCATTCTGTGTTCCCTATTGTCCCCTCCATGAGTTAGAACAAATGCAGTATGAGGCTGACACTTGGCATAAGGCTCTGGCTGCTGCCTTTATAGCCCTTGATGTAAAAAGGAAACATTACGTCATCCTGTGGAATGAAATTGGGAATAACAGGAAAAAAAAATAAATGTGTCCAGAAGAGGTCTGTGTTCTTATTTAAACACAAGTATGTGCATACTCTTGCAATGGAAGATCGTGTTCTCATCCTCAGTTTTTATCAGGAATGACGAGCCATTGATGAGTAAATGCAAATACATGTGGTTAAGGGGTATCTGACATCTCAAAACTTGAGCTTCCCTAGTGAATAGCTTACATGTTAGATCAGTGAGCTATTTCATAAGGGGATGTAGAGCCAAATCTCCATAGTACTTGATTTACGTCAGCTCTGAATACCAAAGGCTAGTGGGTTTGGTATCTTCTTAGTATTCCCTTCAAGGGAGCGGGAAGTTGTGGAGAACTGCCTTGATGCTCGCTTTTCCCTCTGGACACTGAGAGTTTGGGGAGAGATCTTACAGCAGAGCTGAATAAGGGACCCCTCTGCTGTCCTCGTCCAATACTGCTTGTCTTACCATCACTGACAACCCGGAATACAGCTTCCTCGGCTCGGCTGGCCCAGCAGAGCGCTACTGCAGGCTGTGCACCACCCATGGATCCCCCAGAAAGGGAAAATCTAGGGGGAACTGATCTTCCACAGCGGAGGAGGAGGGGCAGAACTCATCATCCCATCCTCCGTTGTCTCATTTTCCTCCGTCTCTCCGTTTTTCCCTGTGCCGCTGGCCCGCTCCCAGCTGAGAGGTGCCCTTTGCCGTCTCTCCTTTGAAGCCCGGCGTGGGAGAAGGAGGAGGGGCGGGGGCGGGAGCGGGAGCCGGGGGGGAGCGGAGCCTGTGCCCTTCTCCATGGCGAGGCAGGAGGAGAGGAGACTCCCAAGGAGGGAGCTGACTCAGCGGAGCAGCCCAGCATGTTTTCCCGGCAGCACGGCTTCCCTGCCGCAGCCGGCGGAGGGTATGTACTGGTACCGGTACCGGCGCCTTGTCTTTCCCCCGGCAGCCCGGGGACGGGGCTGGAGGCGGTTGGGACGAAGTGCCGGAGCGGGTCCCGCCTCAGGTGAGGGCCGTGTTGTGGGAGCAGGAGGAGGAACCCGCGTGGGTTGTCTGAAGGAGAGGGGAGCCGAGGAGGGGGAAGGCGACAGCCGTGCCCCGGCCCGGCAGGTCCGGCTCCGGCTTTGGGGCCGGTGCCGCTGCCGTCCCGCCCTCTGGGGGCCCCGCTCCGGTCGGGGTGAGGCTGGCGGGGGCTCCTCTCGCTGGAGGGGAAGAGAGGGCTTGAGTGAGGCTCGCTTGCTTTTCTCCTGCCCTCCCCGGGAGTGGAGGAGTTCTCCAATTTGGATTTGGTGGGTGGCGAGATTAATGTCCCCCCGGAGCTCTCCTTTCTCCTGCCCTGCGGGGTGGTACCTGGTAGGGGGTGAGAGCTAGCTGAGTTCTCCGCGCCTTTTCGGTACCCTGCCCACCCTTTTTGTCGGTGCAAGAAGAGAGCGAGGAAGCCCTGTGCGGAGAGCGGGGGTTGCCCACATGTGCGAGCGGTGGCCCTCACGGGAGGGGCAGGAGCCCCCCCGGCAGCCAGACAGGGGAGTGCAGCTGGATGGAAGTCAGAGCCTACGGGCAGAAAAGTTTGTGACCAGCTGAGAGCAAGCTGCCTCTCGTCTGTAGAGTTGCTTCCTTTTCCTAGTTCTGTCTTGGTGATTCTTTTTCTTGAATTTTAGGATTCTGTGTGCGAGCAAAATTGAAAGCCGTACTATCTATACATGATGGTGTTAGTAGAATAAGGCTATTCGTGTCGTGTTTTCAGCTGTCTTTACTGAATACTTGAAAATCTTATATGGTAGAGCAAATGTGTCTCTCTAAGGTAGAAACAAGGGAGTGAAAGAGCAGAAGCTGTTGCTCCAGAGAGAAGTGATTGCCCAGAGTTTTCCTTATGAGCATTTCAGGCCTGTTCTTGTTATTTCAAATTGCCTTCAGTATTGCCTGTCCCTTCTAGTGAGTGAGTTCAAAAACACATCAGCATCTCATTGCAAGAATTACTTGTCAGGCTGGGGCACCAGTTACTATACTGACTGTTCCATAATTAGCTGCAAAGCATGCCATATTGTTTCTCCTACTGGAAGGCCTCCAGATTAGCAAACGTTTCTACAATAGCTATATACCTGCTTCCCTGTGAACTTTCAGGAAAATAATTACCTGAGGATTTGGGGCATTTGTCTCTTCAGAGCACAACGAATCCCTTTTACCTCTGGAATACTTATGAAAGGTGGATGAAAGCATAGATGAAATCTGTCAAGGCCAAATTGTGTTTTTCTCAGAACAAATACTTGCATTGACTTGGTTATTGAACTGGCTCAGCTATAGCAGATGGGAATGATTCTGAGAGAGTTGTATAGAGAGATCCCACGACCGAAATAGCAGAGGATGCTGCCAGGTGGGAATACAGGATGTGAGCGGAGTGGTGTGTGTGGAGATAGAGGTCTGCAAAGGTGCTTCTCGCACCGTTTCAGAATTGAGAGTGGAGTCTTTAAAAGTAGACACTGCTGATCCACTGCTAGTTTGGCTACCTGCTTAAAATTAATGCACTGGTTACTGTTGCTAGTAAAATCCTAGTTGTCTTTGGCATTTTCTGTGCCTTTTGCTTCCCTTTGTTGCCATTGCCTAAAAATAAAGCTTCAGCAGGTATATGTGTTCCTCTCTCAGTCTGCAGAATTGCTTTTCTTTTTCAGAAGGATGTTATTCTGCTTTTCTGTGGTCAGAGTTTGACGTTCCAATTTGAAAAGAAGTATATTCTCTTACTATAAATAAAGCTTAGTGCTTTGTATTCCAGAAGTTCAAAATTCACAAATGGACTTTCAAGGAATAGTTACAGTGGCCCCAAATTTTTGTGACATTTTGTAAAAGATAACATAAAATCTAAAAAATTCTCCTGGATTTTTAAAGTCTCTCAGCACATTCCTAATCTGGAATAATTACAGAATTGAGAACATTTCTAAATGTGTGACAAGACAGGTGATTTTGGCATCTGCTGGAGTCATTTTGAGAATAGAACTGTACTAGCATTGAATGGTAAGGAACAGTTGCTGGATGAAGTGCCCAGGTCAGTCCAAAGTGTAGAGATGAATTTCTGGTGTGAGAACAGTGACAGGACTGGCCACACCGACCTCCTGTAGGAACCACCATGATGCAGATGTGTATTTTAGTCTCTACTGAATGCTTCAGTATTCAAACCAGTGGCAGCCAAAGAAAAGCACTACAGTGTGCAACAAGGCCCCAGGGCATCCAGTTGCACAAAAGTTCTACTATTACACTTCCTCTGGAGACGGCTAGTTTCTGAAAAAGAATTTTTCAAATTAAGCTCTTACCTTTTTAGGGCTCACAGAAGAGAAACTTCAGCTTTCTAAAAGAAACAATGAAAATCTTTCATGTACTGCCTTGGACATAAATTTTGTTAGTCCCAAACATGCTTCAAGTAAATGAATAAAATGATAAGTAAAGCATATGTTGGTATAATATTAATATATATTTAAATTACATTTGCCATCTAACTATTCCAATATTTATGTGAGGATGTCAAGACTAACTCCTACACCTTCCCTCCCATATGCATGGATTTAATCTTCAGATGCATTGCACAGATCTCTCTCATTTGAGTTTTAGGAGAAAATTGTAGGAGGGAAGCGTTGTGTTACTTTATGTAGATCGGCCTACAAACAAGTTGCCTGATGCCATTGGGCTACCCAAGTAATTTGTGAATAGGCGGAGTTTTGGTGGGCATAGAGATTCTTAGAGCTTGTAATAGAGTGTAGCTTCATGATTATAGAAATGTTATACTTCCATACAACAGGGAACGTAGCCACTGCGTTCAGAGCAAGAGTCTGCATGACTTACAGATACCAGTCTCTTAGCATGGGAGCAGTGGGAGTCATGCATCTAACAGCTAGAGGATAACAATTCATGACTGCATTATATGATCACATAACAAACAATCCATGATTGCGTTACAAAGAGGATAAGCCTTGTCTGTTCGATTAGAAACTTGAGCTTTGTTCCCAGCCCCACCTTCACCATGACTTAAACCCCAGTTGTGACTCCTAGCAAAATCTGTGAATGGCATGAAAAGTTTATTAGCTGACAGTAGGAGAGCTGCAGCTAGCACTGAGACTGTCCGTAGTGCGATGGGCAATGCAATGTATGTCTTTTAAACTACAGCATATTGTTTATGTTATTTTTTGTTTTCTCTTCTGTGAAATCAAGTAGGTGCTGCTGCTATTTGTATGCCTTGCTGGTCCAGCAGGGGCTGAAATAATAATAATGTATTTTCAATAGAAGATGTGCAGACGAAAGCCCATCTAATATGCACACTGGCTCTACCAGCAGTGGTAACACAGAACCATGCCTGCATCTCTCCTGCAGCGTGTTATCAGTTCTGTTCTGGCACCATCTCTGGTATGTTCCCGTCTTGGAGACTAATACCCAGGCTGCGGCAATCGGGGCTGTCCTTTAGGTGCTGATTTCAGTGATATTTCAGAACTTTCAGCTCTTTAAATATGGTTCAGTTTTGAGATCTGATCCCAAAGCTTGCTGTGAGACCTGTCTTTATTCTGCTGCGAATCTATGATAGAGCAGGAACGTCGCAAAGAAGATCTTTCAGCTCTTACACAACAGTTGTGAGGCAAATAGTGCACGTCAACAGAGACAGAGCAGTTGGGGCCAGATGATTTTTGCTGTTTATAACCAGGAAGTTTCAGGTGGCAAGTGCTAAGTTAAGACAGCTCAGGGAATCTCACAGGGAATGACAGCTTCCTCATAGGTAGGAAATGGGGAGAGGAAGAGTAAGGAGAAGGCAAAGGAAGCACTGCAGGCAAGCACTCGCATCTTGAGTTCTTCAAGACATAGAAGTGGGGGTTTTTTCCTTTCTTTTTTTTTTTTTTTTTCTCCCTTCTCTTCTGCCTCTGTCTCTTGCAGGAGGTCTGAGGAGGGGGTACGCTGCTTCAGTGATGTTGTAGACTCTCCCACCCAACGATTTCCATGTGCTCTTGCTCCTGCTGTGACCAACAAGGTAAAGGCAGTCCGCGTTCTTCTGGCTCAGGGTTGGAATGTGCCTTGAACCACTGGGCAGAAGAAATGACTCAAAGCAAGCTCATGTGCATGCATGTGTTACAGCTATAGTTGCACACTTCTGTGAGAACCCTAAACTTGTTCATTTAATCATTTCTTCTGCTATACTGTATCAAGCAAGTAGTCTCACCCATTGAAAGAGAGGAATTCCTGATACCTGGAACCAATCAGGTTGGTTCCAGGTCAAGCTTCTGCAGCACAAGCTGAAGACAATTTGGCCAGTCGTATTGTCCATACTATCAGTTAAGGAATCATAGAATTATAGAATGGTTTGGGTTGGAAGGGACATTAAAGATCACCTGATTCTAACCCTGCTGCCCTGGGCAGGGACACCTCCCACTAGACCAGGTTGCTCAAAGCCGCATCTAACCTGGCCTTGAACACTTTGAGGGATGGAGCTTCCGTAACTTCTCTGGGCAACCTGTTCCAGTGTCTCACCACCCTCACAGTAAAGAATTTCTTTCTAATATTTAATCTAAATCTACCCTCTTTCAGTTTGAAACTGTTACTCACTGTTACCCCTCATCTTACCACTATACTCTCTGATAAAGAGTCCCTCCCCATCTTTCCTGTAGGCCCCCTTTAGGTACTGGAAGGCTGCTATAAGGTCTCCCCGGAGCCTTCTCTTCACCAGGCTGAACAACCCCAACTCTCTCAGCCTGTCCTCATAGGAGAAGTGCTCCAGCCCTCTGATTATCTTTGTGGCCCTCCTCTGGACTTGCTCCAACAGGTCCATTGTCCTTCTTATGTTGGGGGCCCCAGAAGGAAGAATGATTCCATCTTGTCTTCAGCGAGCGAGTAGTTTCTGTGCCAAAACATGGAAGGAGATGGTGGCTCCTTCAATATGTGGGTTACCACAAAAGATCACGTTAGCTTCTGCAAATGTTAAATTCTTTTCCCTGTTGTATTTTCCTTTTCGCAGACTGTGGACTTGTTTGAGATGATTGAAAAAATGCAGGTAAGGAGAAGTTCTTCTGTCAAACTTTGGGATCTCTTGATTTTTCATAGCAAAACAAATAATTAGCTGCTATTTGTCTTGTCATTCCACTCCCAATACCCTTTGATTTGGGCTTGCAGAATATTTAGGTCTTCTAGGCCCAAGCTCCTATACCTACTTTTAAATGGAGTTTCAAAAGCGTTTTTCTGTGTTCATTTTTCCAACCAGCATGATGGAAGGAATAGACGCAAATTATTATAATTCTGTCTGTTCTTTGCGCAAGTGTGATTCTGAGAGAAAATCGAAGTTGTGTCTCTGGCATCTTCTTCAAGAAACTATGTTTTTGCTGGGTAGCAGCTGCTAATGACAGGTGATTAATGGGCTGTTAACATAACTGCATTTAGCAAGGTCAAAAAGTTTAATAAATAACTGCTGTTGGCCCTGTCTTTAACTTGCACAAGAAAGAATGACTCTGGCTTAATTCTCTTATGGAAATACATGCATTTAATTGCATACATTACATTATAGACCTAAAATTAGAGTAAAAGGGAAAAAAAACCCAACCCTGCCCTACCAAATATAGAGATAGTAATATATGTTATGTATCTAACAGAAAATGTTTAAAACCAAAATTTTCAGTTGCTCTGTTCTCAGAGCATCCTTACAGACTACCAGTATTTTCTCTGAGTGGTGCACCTTCTTTAAAATGCTGTGGTTAGCTTTGACCTAACTTAACTTGTAACATGGCACGTAACGCCTGCCTTTTACTATGTGCAGGAATTAAACTTTTAGGAAACAACTTATTTTCTGGAATTTGGGTGATCAAATTATGTGTATGAGGAAAAAGCAAGACTTTGCTGGGACTATAATGGCGAGTACAGAGTTATGAGGCTGAAGTACTATTTGACAGACTAGAAAGGAGAAATCGGGTAAGGAGGGGCTGAAGGTATATATTTATGTGTAGACAGACACAGACCTTGAAACCACTGTACCGACACCCAAACTATGTTTGGGATATATGCTCGGTGCTTTAGAATAATGAGCTGTTGTAAGCGTGCCTGGCTCATTTAACTCTGCTACAAAGTAAGCTTGAGTGTGCAGAGCTTCTTGTTTAGTTCAAGCACATGTTAAAAGGTATGACAATCCCTTCCAGGCCGTTTGAAATCTGGAACCTTTTTGAAATAAGGAAGAATCACTAGCAGATGTCCCTTACTGGAAGACTGTGCTACTTTAGATTCTCACTGTTTCTCAGCTCCCAGTTTAGCATATGAAAACTGTCTCTCACTGGGTTTAGACCTCTTTAGTTAGAGATATAACAGAGGGAGCTGATGAAAATTTCCAACGTGTGCAGACCACCTAATTTTGCATCTATATTGGTTTCTTAGCTGCCCATTGTTAAGACTGTATAGTGGCATTTTTTTTTTTTTATTTAGCTTGTCACCTGACTTGCAGTAGGAGAATTAATAACTGCTGCTAAAGTATGACAGCAAATTTTTGAAAGGGAAGAGTGGTATATTCCAAAAGAAAAAACTCCCCCCCAATATTTCTTTATATTATTTGTTGTGATCATTCTTTATATTTTTACTTATTATTTATTCTTTGATTGTTTGTTTTTGATTTCCCTTTCCTTCCATTTGCCTCTGGCTATCCTTTAGATTTAGTGAATTATTCTTGAAAATTAAACCTGGGATTTTGATTAGCAATCAAGTGAGTAAAAGGCAAAATAGGAGACTTGGACATTTCTCATGTGAAATAACAACAACAAAGCCACAGGATAGAATTAGTTTTTGAGTACTTTAACAATCGGATTGGAGTATAATTGTTTGACTGAAAATTAACACGGCCATTTCATTATATGTGATGAGTTATCAGGTAAAGTTGTGCTCTCTTTTTAAACTGAAACCTGCCCCCGAGATCTAGGAATGAAGTTTGCTTTTTTTTTTTGCTTTTTTTTTTTCCTTTTCTTCTTAATCTTAATAATCATTACTTGAAGTAAATGGGCTACTGGCCGCCTTGTTCTATGCTGCAGATGTAGTGAAGTCAAAGTAAATACTTTGTTAAGGACACTTAGGAATACATTGTTCCTAGATGGCTCTACAGTGCAAGCAGTTGAAAAGCAAGCAAATCTTTTTTCAGCCAATAAACTCAAATATTTTAGGTCTTCACATGCTTGCATAACCAACCCCCCTTCACTTAACTGCTTTTGTCTTTTATGGTGTGATGTTCACTACCTCTATTCTGTATTAGTACCAGTTCAACATAGCCTTCAGTCTTATTTTCTCACAACTATCTTCATGGGTTTTTTCCTGTATCCCCTTTTATATCCAGGTTATCCATTTTGAACTAGTCCCCTCAAGGCACTGCTCTTTCCCCATAAAAAATATGTGTTATCATAGCATTGCTACGCCATGTTGGACCCGGCTGTGGGTCTGGAAGGCTTTTTCCTCTGCCATCTGTTCTTTCATCCTGCTCAGGCCAGGTGTTTCCCCTGTGCAAGACCCTGGGGATGTCAGATTCCCAAACTGATGCTGTCTCCAGTGAGCTACCCAGGAAGACTGTGTGGGAAAGTCTTTCCTTAAAGGCAGTGCTGCAAGCTAAACTGGACTGAACCAGATGGGTGCCTCAACAGGTGGCTGAGACTGCTATAGTTTATGCCTCTCCCTTTTGAGGAGTGACAGTGATCATCAACCAGTTGTTCTGCCCATTCTTTGACACTTCAACAACTTATGCTGTAAATTCCCTGCAGTCCTGGTTACCCTCTAAAATAAAGCTTTGGACCATACAGCCCAGGGCTGCATTAGATCTTTGCCAGTATCTGAAGCTTCACTCTGGAGGAGAAGTTGGTAGATTTAGGCCTACGTCTTCGGCTACCAGGCTACCAGGAGCTCCTTTAACAGTGCAGAGTCATGGAGTGTGCTGGCATGTTCCTCCACTCTCTGTAGAGACTCAGATACAAACAGCAGCTCCTTTACAGCAGTCCAGGAAGTTTTCCCTCAGGCGTCTCTGAGATACTCGTCTTCTACCAGGACCTCCTTTGAAACTGGAAACTTTGCGGTTATCAGATCTGCCAAAAATGCCAAGGAAAGGGAGGGAGGTCTTACAAAATTGAAGTTTCCCAACCTCCACTTCTGTGTGCAGAAGTCCCCCAGTGCACAGCAGGTTTGTCCCTGTACTTTCACAGTTTGTTCCAGAAGGCTGGGGCTGCTTTGTACCTGAATGTCACTCCTGTCTCAATCCTATTTCGATAAAGCATAGGACTTTCTTGCCCCAAAGAACTGTTCCTGAGACCCCTGTTTCAGAACCTAGCCTTTCTCATGAACCTCAACATACTAGGTTGGCAAGTGAAACTCCAGATTACATCAACAAAACATCCATTTGCACTTCTTTTTCATGCACTCAGCTTTCTCAGCTTTACAACTTCCCCAAATGCAAAATGATTACTGCTACCTCTGCAGAAGGTAAAGATCACTTCTCAGCCTCTGTTCCATCTTAATTTCACAACGTACCACATCCTGGTAATTTGGTGTTTTATCAGTGCTGCCTACTGACATTGCAATTTGAAACAGATCTTCTATGAAGAATAGTTCTAAGCTGGTATTTGCTCAGCTCCTCTGTTGAAAATACTAATAAAACATAAAAACCCCTTTTTTTTGGGGGGGTAACTCTCTCTAACCTTGGCTTTTATGGTTTGGTCCTGTGTCACGCTGTAGACATTTTGGCAAGCTTCTTTCTCCTAATATCGTTAAGGAAAATATATTTTTTTTTCTGTTATTATTACCTGCAGATTGTTCCTCACTTGCTGTGTTTCTCTATTTAACCAACTAAAATTTGTTATTATTGCTATTTTTGTGTTTGAACTCAACTTCGGACTCATGAAGAATGCCCTCATGCATCTACTATTAGTCTCCCTTACCCCAGAGTTTAGCCATACTGGTTTAGTTCTGCTGTTTCTAAGAGTTTTTTGAAGGTGTTATGCATTTGTTGTGAGCTCGAGGTCTGGCTCCTCATTATTTCATGAATGTTTAGCTTTTTTTATGGCTTATTTTTAGGTTCTTTTAAAAAGCTTCCTCATTCTTCTACACCCTTGTTTTTATGTGTAATAGATGTCTCTTTTTTTTTTCTTTTTTTTTTTTTTTTTTTTTTTTTTTTTTTGTTGCTCCTGCAAGGGGCATCCTGATCACTATTAATTCTCGATCTAACGTTGCTATTGCCCAACGTTAATATTGTTGCTATACTAGCAGTTTTTTCATCCTATGTGGCTGGAGCATTGGCCCCAAACTTTTGCTCTTGAGCCTCTTACATCTCCACAGTCGACCTCCACTCAGATGTACATATTTCTACCAGATGCTTGTTTACAAGCTAGTTCCACTGTAGAATACTTGCATAGACACAGCTGTTATAAATCAGATCCTGCTTATTTTCAGAACAAAGTGAAGAGCTGCTAATCCTATCTGGAATCCCTGATTAGCCACTCCATTAAGCAGTCACTGATGGTGTATAAAAATGTAGTCTCAGCATTGTGTTCTGGTATGAAAGTTAGAAGATGTGGTGGTATTTGAATACTCATGTATTGTGTATAAGAGAAATCTACAACTTAAATCCTGGTCTTCAGCTTGCTATCAGACAATGCAAATTTTGCCTCTTACTCTTCTGTCTGTATTGGTGCCCACTTGGACTATGACCAGCATTTCACGGGAGGCTCTTGACCCCCATATCTTTTTGACTTCTTTTGTTCTGGGTCTCTGCTCAGTCCGTGTTGAGGTTGTCCTAAAATTTTCCTATTCCTGTGTGCTTCTGCTGCACAAGTGCAGTGGAAGTGAGCTAGTCTTGCCATGGTGAGAAGGCAGAGGATGGAATAGCCTTAATAAAGAAAAACAATCGAGTCTGGATGCCAGCTGCTGATTTAGAAAGAAACTAGGCATCCAGCAGTCTTTCACCCTGCCATTCCAACCCACCTCACATTAACATCGCCTAGGAAAGCAGATGTGCAGGGCTCCTTGCTGCCTGGTGGAGTCTGTTGCACTAGTCAGATGGATGGAGAGCAGCTCTGATTTTCTGTCTTACATCCAGGAGACAGATCTGTTCCCTTATATGGATGGAAGCAACGCACATCATCTGCTTAAAAGTCTTCTTGCCTAGCCCTAATCCTCAAAACAATTGTTTGTTACTTTGCTTAACCCTGCTTAGAGGTTCCCAGTGCTTTGCCTGGCATTATCTTCAAGGGAGAGGGAAGAGTAGAGCAAGTATGAATGGTCTGAAATACTGTTCTTTTGTGTTCTGTCTTTACCTGTTCCTTTTTTTATTGCTTGGGATAGGAAGTAAAGTAGTTAGAAGACATTAGAGAATAGAATAAGAAAATTGGTTTGGAAGATTGCTTTTGATTTCTGCTAGCTTTCTGCTTTTTAAAAGATGTAAGGTGGAGGGACTTTCTGGTTTTAATGCCAAACTAGGGGACTGGCCAAGTTCTAGCTTTACTCATTCTGTTTATTCCATACTTGCATAAAATAGAAGATTACAGGGAGAGCTGAAATATGAGTATTTGGGATATGGAGAAGGACACAGAGGGTAAGTGAAACAGACACTCTAAAACATAGGATTCACTGTCTATGACTTTCTGTTTCCAGGGGAGTCGTCTGGACGAACAAAGATGTTCCCTTCCAGCTCCTCTCAAGGTCAGGCCAAGTCATTGTTGCCTCCTAGGTTGCTGAGAATGGCAGATAATAACTGACCTGGCTTGCAGTGTATTTTCATCTTGGAGCGAACAGGGAGCCTAGAAACAGCTCAAGAACACATATATGCTTGTCTTATTCATTCATTTATTTATTTATTAAGTTGCTGCATGAGAGAGTGAAACTATGTAGCTGAAACAGAATCAATACTTCCCTTTTTCAAGTCTAAGTGGTTCCAATAAGCATTTAATATTATTAACGATCTTAGTTTTGACTAAATGATTTCTTAAATTTTATTCAATTTAAGAGCTATAATAATATTTATGAAACCACATTGCATATTTATCAGTAGTCTGCTTGAGGACTCATAGATGTTACTAGAAAGCTGGTCTGTTCCCCTCAATTTTGGGCCAATAAGAACTGATTCCCATCTTTAAATTCTCAACTCTTCCTCTCCATTCTTTCAGTCTCAGCTCAGGCATAGTAACATTAAATTCAACCTTGACCTTGAATTCAGTCTTGGAATGACCTTAAAAAAAAAAAAAGCGCCACGTAGAGAATTGATTTAGCTCAGTTCTGACAGAGATAGTCAGTGCTCTTTGTGGTGATGGGAGGGGCATCCAGCTGGCATAAAGTGGCTCAGATACTCTTCCTACTGCAGTCATGCCTCAGTACTAGTCAGTTGTGTACCACAGGTCTAGTTATGGAGATGACAAAACCTTGATATCGCTGTAAATACAGTACTGTTTCTGCCATCCCCACTGTCATCTCTGTTTGCAGCTGTCTAACACTACGTGGAAGGAAAGGAGAGAGGCTCCCATTCCTAACCTCATCCCATTTGCCTATAGTTTGACTACCTCCTCATTTTGCATGCTTGTATTCTGTGTAGTTTCAAGGAGGAAGGTGGGTGAAATCAGAATCCTAAACTTATTGCTCTCAAAGTTCTATATTGTAATGCTGAGACCTGGGAAATGGAGTCTAACCTTAAATCCCAAAGTGAAACTCTAAAGATGGATGAGGGCAGAGTAGACGCTGAGGGCACAGCTTGTGCCATCGTGACAGCGTAACACTTTAAATGATATCACGCATTTTTGCTAATGATCTCTTCTGATTTCAGACAGAAGAGGAGTATATTCCTTACCCCAGCATCCATGAGGTGAGTTAGTACTGCTCCCCTCTGTTTTTCCTTGGACTTTATTGGCCTTTCAGCTTGTTGGTCTTTCAGCTTTCATGTTCTCTGTCCTTCTCAATAGGTGTTACAGAAAGGGTGGCCATATCCTCTCATTATCTTACCCCAGTTTGGGGGCTACTGGATTGAAGGGACCAGCCACAACCTCTCCAGCTTGAGTCCAACTCTGTCTGATGTACCCTTTCCCTGGAGTGGTAAAGTGAAACTGGAGAGTGACCCTACAGCCAAGCTGTACCGCAAACATTTTCTGGGGAAGGTAAGGGTGATCTTCAGAGCTTCTCTGCCCACCCAGCCTCAAGCTGAAATGTATCTCAGGCTTTTCCTGATGGGTTTAGAAATAACTGCACAGCCACTTGATTTCAGGTCTTCCTGATGCCTTGAACTAATGTAAATAAGGTATATACTACTGTATGACTAGTAGTGTGTTACGTTGGTCCTGTCGTCTTGTGATACGTGCATCATCCTGTGTGTTAACGGAAGAGAAAGGTTTGCACTGGAAATGCTTGTATTTGGTTAACACACTCTTTTGAGGCTCTTGGAGAGATACCAATCTTGGGATGACAAAGGGGGAAAAAAGTGTAATAATATTGGAAATGGAGATGGTATTATTTTTAGAGGGGACTTCAGCACTGACAGTGCAAGCCCCTCAGTAGTAAGAAAAATAGTCCATTTTCCTCAGTAGCAAGCATGGTCACCACAGAATGTGTATAAAGAAACTGAACAATGTGTTTTATAGTTTTTTGATTTAACTAAGTTTGATGCTAAGTGTTGCCTGACTTGAAAAATTTCAGTCTAACCAATAGGGAGACAGAGTTTGGCCTCATTAAGTGGATGTTTGTTGGCTGGCCATTGATGTCCATCTGGGTTGGCCTGTTCAGGGAATTAATTGATTCCCAGACTGTATCTCAGGATGATATTAACCATCAAGAACAAATGAGAACAAACCCATGATCTTTTCTGAGATTCAGTTCATGGCATAAAGAGATAAGAAAGCCTGACAGGTATACTCACGTTGCATCTTATTCAGTCATCTTCCTCTACAACTGCTTAATAAGTTCAAAACCAGGAAGCGGTGGAGCTTTGTGCAGTGCTGGGGTCCTGTTCTGCAGGAGTTGGACTTGTCTGAATGATCTTGTGTAGTATGCACCACTAGAAGCCAATATTAATATAATTTATATGTAAAGTACCCTTCCTGGAGGCTTCCTCTCTAGCCTGACAGATCTGCTGTGCAATCTGTTAATGGACATTTATCCTGTGACATTCTGGAAGCCTTCAGTATGTCAACTGTAATTATTTTTCTGTCATGGTAAATTTAGGGTTGTGCTTGAAGGTTTCCAGAGCCAGCTAGAATGAGAAGTAAATTGGGATATGATTTTTTTCAGTCCGATTGTAGGAGTCACTGCTGACCTGATATCACAGAATGGTTGAGGTTGGAAGGGGCCTCTGGAACTCATCTTGTCCTTACACCTGTTTGAGCAGGGCCATATCATCATTGTTCCTTCCAAGTGATGCCCAAGAGTTCCCATACCATCAGACTCTATACACTTGCAAAGTGCCCAACCATCAGTGCTTCATTACTACAGAAACACTCCTGTTACCTATATTGTTTCTTTTCTGCAGTGTCCAGTGTTTTATTCTTCACTTTAATTGTCATGAATGTTTGTCTATATTCCATTAAACATACAAGATTTTGATCAAGCCAGTGTCAGAAAAGAACAAGGTGAACAGGACTCTTGCCACAGGAAATTCTACCCATGGGTAGAAAACTTTACCCATGTTTTTACCCATGGCTTAAAGGCTTAGGTAAGGAGAGAGCTCAGAGGTTTTCCACAAGGAGAGTATCTCTTCAGTTCAAAGTTAAGAGACACCAGTGATTTTTATGCTATGTGGATTGGGTCCTTTCCTTGCTGATAACATGGGAAGATTATTTCAGAAAGGTAAAGAAAGGTCTCTTGCATGCTTTGAATAACTGCAAAAAATTCTTAGCTGAAGAGGAGTCCATAAGCATCATGTGATGGGAGAGGCATAGCCAGTGGGTTAGGGAATATCCTTTAAGTAGGATGGGAGACTAGAGTATGTGTGGTATTGCAAACTTAATACACATGTCTGTGTTGAGTGTGTCACTCAAACTCGGACAATTCGTTTGACGCTTTTTGCAGAACACCTTATAGCAGCTCCTATAAAACAACTACAAAAAAAGAAGTGCTAGGACCTACAAGCTATAGCTCAGTTCCTTTTCTTTGTTTCATGGTCTATATTTTATATGATGATTACACAGTAAGATTAATTTTGCCTATAGGAAGAAAGCTGTAAGACTTTGTCTTACACTGTGGGAATTATTAAATGTCTATGTTGTTTTTCAAGACTATAATAAAGAGAAGTAGCCTGAAGCCAGGAACGATTAATAAAGGTATACATTGGGAATGTAAGTCAAAGAATTTTAGGGTGCAGTTTCACAAGCACTTGAAGCTGGCAGCGCTGATGAGAGAACCTTTCTTCCAATACGTTCATACATGGTCATATATTTCTCCATTATGCTGTCCTTTGTTCTGGTATTATTGCTGCAGTGCTGTGAACTGTTGGGGAACTGACTCAGTGGAGTCCTCTCAGTGGAAAGTACTGTTTCTTAAGTTATTAGTGTGAAATTCTAGCTTAACTTAGGACAAAGCGCTGGAAACTATTTGAAGCAGTCAAAGGACATTTTTAGTATTAGGCATAATTGTAATTATCTCTTTTGTTATTTTAAAGTCTCTCTAATTTTGTTTCATTGCTACAAGTCTATGATTTTAGTAAATGTTCTCTGACTTGCTGAGACTGCAGATCTTCTCATATTCAGGATCATTTTCCTCTGGTGTGCAAATACATGTGTTATGGAGCTTGTTACTGTTTTCCTGTCATGACAAGCTGACATCAGCCCAAGGCATTATTTTATTTTTTTTTTTAGTTTTCTCCAAGCAGAGATGCAGGGAGAGCCTGCAAGGAGACAACCTTATCTGGTATTGTTTCAGTACTAGCCCAGCCTTAGTGGTTCTGTGTTTTGCAGTTGCCAACAATGGCAGTAGCTTCTAGGTCCGTGTCATCTGACTGGCAAACACCACCTTATGATTTAAGGGTTACAGTTGTAGTGGACAAGGTAAGAGCAACTGATGTCATCTGCCTGGACTTGTGCAAAGCTTTTGACACTGTCCTGCATGACATCCTGGTC